>VWZN01001855.1:108679-131350 GCA_013396955.1 Regulus satrapa
GGAAAACGCCTTCTCCTGCAGAAACACGGCACTCGGCAGAGCCACCCTCAGCAGACACGAGCACTTTATTGTTTTATTGTTGAACTTAAGCCGTTTATTTATTTGGTTTCTCTGGCTGGGTCTGCTGGTCTGGGTGCGATGATTTAACTTATTTCTGCAGTGGCACCAACGCTTGTAGGCTGTGGCTGAGCACGGTGGGGCAGGGAGGGGATGGAGAAAATCGTGTTTTGTTTGTGAAAGGGGAAAGGACATTTGCCAGAAAATAGCTACGGTTTTTCTTAAAAAATGCAAGAAACAACTTAGATAGGAGCAGTTGTTCCCGATGAGCTGAGACTTGTAGAACCAACACAAATTCTCCGAAATTATGTATTTATTTACAGTTACTATTATCTTCAAAGCCTTATTCTTTGCAAATTCAAAGCAAAGGGATGTGAATTTAAAAAGAAAGTTAATTTGTTATTTAAGGAATTATTGTATTACTTTATCCTTATAAGGCATTTGTCTCTGAGGTAAGCGTGGGAATTTTTCTGTTTTACTAGAAATATGAACCTGCAAATCTTTTTACCATTTTTATATGCTTTATACTATAAAAAAAAAGCTGCACTTAAAAGGCCAGTAAGGGGCTGACTGCTAGATAGCACGGCTGCATCTTACACCTTTAAAAGTATGATTTTTTTTTTGCCATATAAATATCTCGGCTCAGAGACTGGAACAATCTAGAGCAGCAAATGTGAAGATGAGCTGCTGTGAATTCTGTTAAAGGGGCTGGGTTTTTTTGTCAGGGTGGATATTTCCATCCGTGTTTGTACCTCTCTTCAGCTCTGACAGATTTAGCTGTGTCAGCAGCGTGCATAGAGGTGGGCCTGACCTTGCAATCGCCTCAAGAAGTGCTTGCCAGTTTCCTCAGACTTTTCTCTCACGTCTGCTCCACCCTCCTTAGAACCGGAGAGTTCTTTCCTGCTGCTTCTTCCTCCTCGTGTTTTAAATATGAAGGCCGTGGTTTATTTTTCCATCTGGTTCTTGCAGTTAGGGGGCACCACTGACAGTTCTGACCTGTCTGGCTCCGTGTGGGAGGTGTTGATTTTGGGAAAATGAGCTTTAAGCTACTGCGAAAACTCCTGTTTTTTAGAACTTTTTAATTGTCGTGTTAAATGTAGCTGCTGATCTAGATCACTCATTTCTCCTGACGGGTGCTGCATAATTCTGGAGAACTGCAGTCAGCTCCTGGGCTTTTTTTATGCTGCTTGGGAGGCTTTATGTGGGCTTGGTGCTAAGGAGTTGTCTCTGACCTCAAATTCTTTGATAGACAATCTGTCAGCTTTGGAAATTCCAGGAGAGTGGAGGACAGAGGATACAGTGCCAGTGCACAGTGGCTTTTCGTGCACGTACATCAGCATTTCAGCTGCTGGCTCCCCTGCTAGGTGCCTGCAATGGACGGGTACAGTTTTTATTGGGCTCTCATGATTGATGCCTTCTTTTCCAGGGGTTTGCCGCCACCGCAGCAGCAACAGATGCTGAGCTTACGGGCAACAAATCAGCCATCGCTGCTCAATGCCAATCCTATGCTTCAGCGGGCCTTACTCATGCAGCAGATGCAAGGTACTGTCGTTATGGGAAACGCTTACTTACTGGAGTTATTTAATCATCCTCTTGGACTGAAACCATACCATGGCTATTTCCTGCTGAACCAGTGCAGTTCTTGTACTTGGCAGTTCTGTTTGTTGTCTTCTTTTTTTTTTTGTTTTTTTTTTTTCCCCCTGTTCTCTTTAAATTAGTCCGTAGTCCTCAGAACAGAGGTTCTTCAGTTGTTGAAAATCACATGTGCCCAGCTGTTCACAACTGGGAATAGCACTAAGAGGTATCAGGTTAGATACTAAATACATGCCTTCCCTTTTAGGCTTGATAGAGCAAGTATTTTTTCATCAATGTATTTAGATAAAATACTGAGATTTTGATTGTTTGTTTCTCTTTTTTGTTTACAAGCTCAAGGCCATTTATTTAATTATCTGTTACATACACACTAACCGTGTTTGCAGTAGATACTTGTCCTTGTCCAAACTTAGTGCAGTACAAACAAATAGAGTATATTGAGGCAGAAGATGGTTTGGGTGTCAATAGTATTGTGAAATGCTGATTTCCTGAAATGACTGTGATTCCTATGGTGGGTAATATCTCTGTCTTTCCATTATTGTGTTTCCATAAGTGGATTTTCCTATTCTTATCTGTGTTTTCGAAACAAATTTATGAAGCTGCCTTAATAGTAGCATTACTAATGTAAAGATAATAGGAATAAATGTATGGTTCTATTTTTTGCTCATGTCTTAACCTGACAGTTGTTTTCAACACAGAAAATCAGTACCTGCGATAGTTTTCAAGTGCCTAGTCTAGATTAATGCCTGCAATTTCTACCTTGCCTGTGAATCATGCCCAGATGTGAAGACAAAAGATTTATCCTGCATGTTGTTAACTCTCCTTTTGTTCTCTCTTGCCCATTTAATGAGAGGGCTCTCTAGTGACTCCAGTGGCTCTCCACAGATTACTCTCAGGTTGAAGGGAAAGTGACAGTGAGAAAGGACAAGCCATGCTCTGGTGATTGGTGTACATATATCGTTGTCAGGGAAAATTGTGACTCCAGCCTTCAGTCAGCCATGCTCCTTCTAGATACGTTTGCAGTCAGCTGACTTTTTTCCCTGAATCTTTTATTGAGAAGTTGTATTTAAATAGTGTGCCAAGGACCTGGGGTTAATTAGATAGAGCAGGATAAGATATGTTAATGAACACTTTTACATGCACTTTGTCTTAGTGTTGCTCCTCTTCACCTCTCCATGGAGTTGTGACTTCTCTCAATAACCTACCTCAGGTAGCCACAGGTAACATGGACTATAGTTGCCAATGTCCAGTATGGCCCTTTTTAGTGGTATGAATTTTTTGGCCATTCACGTTTGGGTTACTGTAAGAATATCTGATGCTGTGCAATTTCTGTCCCTGGGAAGCATCAACGTAAATAATTCATTGGCTGTGTGTGGCTTCAGCAGTGGGAATAGGAAAAGATAAATACTTCAAATTGGAACAGATGTGTGGTTCTTTAAAGGTATTAAACCGAGAGCAGATGATGATTTCTTGTGTTAGATTTTTTTTTTTAATATAGCTATGCCCTTTTACAGTAAGGGATTATATATGGGAAGGAATAATAGATTAGATTGCTTTTGAAGGCAAACATAGGGAGCACTTCCTATTGTGTTGCAGGCTTTTAACACCGTAGCTTGGTTTTTCAGATGTTGGGTGCCTGTTTCCAAACTTTGCTGCCCTGTTTTGACAGCAGTTAAAAGGCTGGCATATGCACTAATTCAACTGAGAGAGAAGAAGTGGCAATTTAAGAGCAGGTTCCCTGAATGATGGATGGTTTCTGAGGGTATAGCTGAGGCATCTGGGCCCCTCCATTCCCTCACCCCTGAAATGGAGGTGACAAGGACTGTCTTCAGAAGAAATTTTTGAGACTTGCTTAATAGTCTGTGGATGCTGAACTGTTCAGAAAGCAGAGCATTATAATTGGAAATGGCAGAGTCTCAAGTGTCAGTGTTGAGGTTGACATGTTGAGCTTGCATGACAACCAGGTGGCAGAGAGGACTGTGGGATTTTTTATTTTTTTTAAATTTTTTTTTTAAGTTTCATGTTGTTTTAACTGAATTGCTGTTACTGGCTTGTGTTAAAGAGCTCCATGCTATGGTGTGGGCAGTCAGCTGCACAAATGTGGGGTGAATTTTCCTTTTGTTTTACGGAGATTTTTTGTAAAACAAGACCTTGTTTGTTGCAAACACGAGCGCTAATGTGCTTAGATCAAATAATTGCTCTAATGATCTTTGCCTGGAGTGACAATTATAATTAAATAGCCTGATCCATAGTAATGGTTGCTATCACATCAAATCATTCTGTGTGCTATAGAGCACAGAGCACTATAGAGTGCCCAGTAAAGGACAGGATCATGTGTAGAGGAGCCCTTCCCCTCTACCTGCTGCCTGCTCAGGTGGAAGATTTTCTCTCTTTGCACAGCACAGGCTGGTGAAACGCTGTGTTTGCATTTATAGGAAACCTGCGTGGATTTAACATGACGGCGCCAGCACTGCAGCAGTTCTTCCCTCAGGCTACAAGACATTCCCTCCTGGGACCTCCACCTGTTGGGGTCTCCTTAAAGCCGACTCGCCTGGGCTTCCCCAGCCTCCCATTCCAGCGGCAGAGCCGGACCTTTCGCAAGGTGGGATTGTGGGTTGTGCTTTCCAGCTGCTGGGGAGCTTTGTGCTCCTTTTACACTTGCAGCTGTTGACTGTATAGTAGGTGGAGTACAAAGGAGAAGGGCCTTACAAAGAGCCTTACAAATAAAAGAATGTTTTGTGCCATGCTGCTGACACAGAAATGCAGAAATTATTCCATCCCAAAGGCTTTTTGTGGTCCATATTTACTTTTGTGTTGCAAAGGTTTCTTGTCACTACTTGCCCAGGAGAGAGAATTCCCCGTGATAGAACTGTTTCAGCCTAGGATATAAAAGGAGCCTTTAGAAGTATCAGCTTAAAAGTAATTACAACAGAAAAAATCCTGGCTAAGTGTTTTGCTGTTCCAAAGCATTTTGTTGTTCACAAACAACTTGCTCCTGCTATGGGCACTGCCTCTTTGGGCTGTTCTCCCACTTTTGAATATCAGACTCATATTTGTCCTTGTGGATTTTGTAGAATCTACAATTCTTGTTTTGTAAAAACCTTTCTCTCTTTCCATCATTAAAACCTCTTTTGTATCCTGGAAATGGTTCTTGGGTTGACTGCTACTCGCCTCCTCTTAGATTGGCTTTGGCATATTTCATCCATTCTGTCCAAAAGATGTGGTGGATAAGTTAAGGACCGTCTCACTCTTGGACTGTCCACCAGAGTCAAAAGAAGAGGGATTAATTTGGATTGTCCTTTTCCCTGCCCATGCACCTCTTGTCTGAGTTCCTCTAGCATGACCCTACCCTCTGCAAGCAGCTGGATTTCTTACAGCTGCTGCTTAAAGCACTGGAGACATGTCCTGGCTGCCTGTGGAACTGAAATGCCTTGCAAACCATCCGTTCCTTTCCATTACCACGTGCTGGAATTCCTGCCCCCCAGTAAAACTCTGGTGCTTTAGGCAGTGTGTGTTAAGGACTAAGAGCTGCCAGTGACTCTCTCTGCCCATTGCAGGATTTCCAGAGGGTTCCTGACAGGAAGAGGGAGCTGGATCCTGGCTCTTCATCTCAGACACAAGGTGATGAGAAAATGGAAATTCCAGAGGGAATGCAAGCGGGGTCAGAGCAGAACAATTCCTCACCATCCACAGGTAAGGGGGAGCCTGTAGTGAAACAACTGCTTGCAGATATGATAGATTTCACTTGACTAGTCCTGCAGCAAAAACTGGCGATTATTTTAAGCTTAATCAGCCATCTTTCTCTCTAATTGTAAATACTTAAACTGTGATTGCCTTCTGCTATGTGCTTCATGTACTACTTTTACCTGAATATTTTTGATTTTTTTATGAGCCTGCTCCATTTCTCTTGCATGGAAGCCTCTCAGAAGTCCCTTTAACACTGAGCTCTGTTTAAGATGGGGGGGAAAGAGAAAACTGGTCTGAAATTAAAGGTTCCACATTGCCTTATCCATGCTGAAGTCAACATCTCATGCAGCCAAACACATCAAGCAGAACCAGTTACAGTCAGCGTGCTAAGGAAAAGATGAGTTGAAAGTCCTGGTGCCCCAGTTGTCAAAACAGAAACTGCTGGCACTGAATATCTTAATGTCAGTTACAACACAGATGTGGATATGTCATTTCTGACTGAAGAGTGCATGATTTAAAACTGCAGGCTTTGATGAGGTTGTGACCAGGGAATATGCAGCGGTGAAAACTGTCTTATTAACTGGTTGTTGTCAGGTAGATGTGTCACCTTGGCTTAAATTAATGTTCCCATGATCATGGCTCTTGGCACTTAGGTACAGGACTGAGACTCACTTAGATATGAACATAGATTTCTTTTTTTGACCAGCACCTCATACAATGACATTGCAATAAAACTCAGATATTTGAGGTCATTATCTAACCTTGTCAGAGCAGCTCATAAATTCAGAATAAGCAAGTATTTAGTGTTATTTGCTCTAACAGAGCCTCATTGGCATTTGCCATTCAGATATGGAACATGCTTAAAGTGGCATGGTCTGTTTTGCTAAGGAAATCTCCTTCTGTGTTCCTGCAGAGCCAAGAACTCCAACAGAATCTGTGTTGAACACTGAGCCTGCAGCAAAAAGACTGAAGAGGTATTTACTGAATGGGGTATTGAGATAGTTGCCAAGTTTACAATTATTGTCCAATTTTATTTTCTGATAATTAGGACTGTATACTTTATTGGCCTGATGTAAGAGGTATTTGAGATGCGTGTGAACAGTTCAGAAAATCTCGTGGTGCTTGCTGAGTTACCGGGTGTTGTGGGGTCTCTGTTAGGGGTGGTCCAGTTATGAGAATGAAAAATGAGAGATGCAGCTCATCTAAATGTGCAAAAAGGCTGAGCTTGCTCTTGTATTCTCCTGCCAGGATCCTTGTAAGAAGCATAGAGGTTCTTTTCTATTCTGGTGTATTTCTGTAAGTTTCTTCCCTAAATGTCAAAAAAGTGAAATGAGCAGAAAGGGAAATATGGAATTTGGAATATGTTAGGTCACAGTAGATGTACGAGAGGATAGTTTATTTTGAGAAATGATAAAGGAAAGGGAACCAATACTCCCCACTATCCACGAGCGTTGAGTTCTGCATCTCTTCTGCAAAGGTTGCCTTGCCAGTATCTCTGTCTGCGGGGTAAAAATAGACCAAGGCAATCCTATTATCCCGCAGGGATGTGCGGCAGGCTGGCCTTGGCAGCCCCATGGCAGCTCTCCCGGCCTCCCGGGCGGGCAGGGACGCGCGGGGCGGCATTGCCATCTAGTGGGAAGGCAGCTCGCCCAGCTCCCGCTGCCATCTGCAGCGGGCTGCTCCTCTCCCAGAGCTGTCACCCTTGGCTGAGTGCAGGGAGGAGAGGAAGCAGTGAATACAGATTTCTGTAGGCACTGACTTGAGAATTCTCCAGCATATGTTAACGACGATGAGTCAGGACTCCTGGGTCCTCTTACCTTCCCTGTCGGGCGTTCGCCGCCTGCTTTTGGACGAGTTTCCTCACCTCGCCGTTTCCCATCTGTAGATTACAGATTAATGGTTAGCTTTAGGGGGAATATTCCAGGATTACATGATCAAGGTAATATCTGAACATCAAAGTAAAACGTTAAAAAGTGATAAATATTGTGTGCTCAGGGACCGTCGTGAGTTATAGACTCTGATTAGCAAGAAAGTGAATAAATTCAATTAAAGCTAGGTTGAATACATTTGAGTGTATGCTTTGTTAATCTGTTTGCTGAAGCTAATTTAATTTTAATTACATTAATATTTAGCAGGGTATTAATCAAAGTCCTGTTACATGCACTGAAAACAAGAATCAAGTCTGAGGAATGACAGCTCTCACTGCAGCAAGCCAGCTATTAGGAAAATTCTTTCCTAAGCTGCAGTTAGGGACTGCCAGATTTGATGCATATATTATGGCTGGTATTTACCTAGAATAGATTATTCCTTAGCTTTTTTTTGATGTGTTTCTAGTATCTTCCAATGAACAGATGATGGATCTGTGAAAAAAAAATACTTTACTGTTCTCATACTGCCCTTCACAGATGACAAGGGCATTCCCCCCATCTATGTCATAAACTTGGGTTTCATGCTTCATTGTTCCATTTCCCTTTAGCCAGGAATACCAGCCTCCTTCTTCATTTCAGGTTTTTCCCACTTCTGCCTTTGCTCCTATGTACCATCTGTACACCTGGAACAACATCCTCATTCCAGTGCAGAAAGCACTCATCATCTTCAAATCCTCCTTGAACACCCACTTCTAGCATGGCATGACAAGTATCCATAGAATACCATTTCCTCTTTAAATCATGCTCGTGGTGGCTTTTGCTCCCTTAGATTGCACCTTAGGTTTGCAGTTCAGGCTGCAAACTCTCTCGCCCTGAGTGCTGGCACCATCTGTGTGTGGTACCGTTAGCATTGAGCCTGCTGGCAGCACCTGACAAATAATGTTAATGCCAGCCACTCTTGTTTAATTCGTGTTTGCAGTGCCCAAACCCTGCTGCATATTTATAGCCGTGTAACCCAGTTCCATTATCACTTATCAATCTGATAAATTATGCGGTGTGCGTGTGCTCGGATAACGGGATGCGGTACCTGCGCTATCGGCTGTCCTGCTTGTGCACAAGGTGCTGCTCCCTCCTGGCAGAAGGACACCAGCAAGTGGGAATTTGAGCCGCCCTCAGAGCAGACAGTCAAGTCATGGTGGAAAGTTAGTCCTGACAGAAAAATGGGGGATGGAGAAGGAGACTGCAGAGAACACTTTGTGCCCTCTGGAGTCAAACATTTATTCTCAATAGTCCCCTCAGGAGCATTTTTCTCCTTAGCAGATCACCAATACCAAATAAAACAAAGCAAGGCCCTTTTTTTGATTTGCATCTTGTAGAGTTTCACTTACCCCACAAGCAGAGCTGTAGGGAATGAAACACCACTGGTATGAATAGAGCAGTTAGCTGTGGTGAAATCCCTGTAAAGGCACTGTGGAGAACTCTTTCAGTTCTCATGCACAGAGCAGCCAAAAGCACTGTCCAGGTATTGCAATTTCCCTACAGGTCACCAGTCATGACAGAAGAGAGCTCTCAGAACTCTTATTAAGAATATTTCTTGTATGAACTTAATTCCCTTCAGGCTTCTTGCAGGAGAGGGCAGCTAACCAAAGAATCACTTGTAACCTTCTTGTCCAGATTATGTGGCTGCTGTTACTGAATCCATTCTAGAACACTCACTTTACATTATTTTTATTTATCTCTGCCAAATTCTTCCCTGAAATACCACTTGCAGTAGCTTATTGATTTGGGGGTTTAGTGGAGAGTGTGGTAGGTTAGACCCCAGCCTGTGCCTCGATGTGTCATTTGAAACACTCTTGTCTGTAACATGGCAATTAAAGTACTTTTCTTTATATCCTTAAAGTGTGACTGGGGAGTCTTCATTAGAGGATGCCACAGACAGCAAGAAAGCAGGAGTCTCGTGCACCCATGTCCAAGCTGATGGTGAGTTGCTGAACTCTGTGATTTGAGCTTTTAGGACACTCCTTGCTGGAACTGCACCTGTAGGTCCCATGGGTCTACAGAAATGTTCTTCCCCCAGTTGTACAGGATGGGGAAAGGAGGATAAAATCTAGGAATCAAATCCAAACGTTGTCCCCTAATATCTGTTACCTGGCAAAGGCAAATGATTGGATGTCTCCTTTTTTTAAGGCTAAGGAGAAAGGTTTGTGGACTGGCTTATGGCCAACAGTGCTGTGAGGGAAAGCTCCCTGACTTCACTCACCTGCTGTTTTGTTTGTCCTGTCATTGCTGTTTTGATTTAAGGCTGCTAAAAGGATTCTCCCTTCTTAGGTACAGACAATGCAAAGGAGTACACAGCCGAAGATCTCTCCAGAGAGAGGAAATTCTCCGAGGAACCGAAGGCTCCTGAGGTGAGCAGACACCGCTCCATGTAGGGGTGGTGCAGAACATACAACCTCCCCCTCCATCCTGGAGAAGCCCGTTGCCACTGGGAACCAGCTGGCACCCACGTCTGGAGCTCTGTCTCCTGCTGTAAGCTGTTGTCCCTGGCAATAAGGCATAATATGTCTGCAATTAGTGCGCAGTCTGCTCTGCTTGCTGCTTTTGTACCTCTGCTGTTCCTTACCTACCTCCTCTGGCCTGTTCCTCACCTACCGCTGCCTACGGATGGGGCCTTCATTAAGATTTTTATGTTCAGCTGGAATGATGGAAAGCTGAATTGAAAGAGTTACTTAAAACTCTATGTATGGAGGGCCATAGCTAAATACATCTTTCATATTGCTAAAGAGCAAGGGTAAAAAGATTCTGGTGGTGTTAAAAAATGCAACCTGCAGAGTCTTTTCCATGAAATACGTGGCCCCCCGTGCTGGATGTTAAATCAGGACCTTAGGCTATGTAAAGCTGTAAGTGGACAAAGATTTAACCTCAGGTGTGAATCAGATTTGACAGTCTTCCATAACTGGAGACAGTTATGGATGTGATCAAATGTATCATCCTGCCCTTGTCTGACTTCCTGACTCCATCAGGTGTTGTGCTGAGTAGGCTTTAGTTTTGCTCTGGAGAAACATGAGCTGATTGTGTCCCTTAGCAACAATTGTTTGTGGCTCCGGTCCCCAGAGACTGGATCATACTGTGGCTGCAGAAACAAGCATCTGTGCTAATAGGGCTGGTGCTGACACAGGGATCGCTGATTTAGCAGCTTTGGGAGGAATCTGTATGAGAGTTCTGAGCAGCCTCCTGCGGGTTCAAGCTTTAGTGCATTTTCCTAAAGGGTAGAGCTTAGGTGGCATACAAAAAGCAGGTGTAATTTTAAGAGTCTTCTACTGGGGACTTAATGTTGACTCCTTCCTTTGGCAGGTGTTGAGCTCTGGAAGTTCACTGAAAGTGACTATTCAGCAGAGCAGTGAGAGCAGGGCTATCAGTACAACAGCTCTGAAACCAGGGCACTGGGCCTGCGACGTGGGCACAGCTGATCCCAACCCGGAATCCGTCCTCAAATTCTACTGTTACATCTGCAAGACCAATTGCTGCAGTCAGCAGGTAAAGATGCACAGGTCTGACAGGGATCCAGGTGGTCAAGAGCTGGGAATGAGATGGCTGACTGCCAAGGGGATTTGTTAGCAAGGGCTCCTGCTTTAGGAACAAGGAACATAAGAAATGATGACAAGTATGCAGATAAAATAAATCTCTCCTTAGAGCTGGCAAGCAACCTGCTAGAGAGGGAATGTGGGTGGATCCACAGGCAGCCATGCTCTTAAGCTTTTATATTTCATTGTTAAACAGCAGTCAAAAGAAAGGAAAGCATAGCTCATACCTATTATTTTCTATGTTTTGGATACATTTAAAAGGATTTTTCTCCTAACTTCTCTTTCAGAATTTCCAATCCCACATGGCTGGAATTCAGCACCAGCAGCGACTTGGGGAGATTCAGCACATGAGCAATGTTTGTTTTGTTTCATTATTGCCCATGGTGAAACAGCAGAAGGTGCTAGCAGGAAAAGATGGGTAAGTGTTGGTCTGCAGTAGAAAATTCATCTGAATGTGGCCCTATGTCGGTTCTAAAATTTTTTACTGCACCAGGGTGCCTCTCAGTTTTAGATAAGGTACAAGCCCCCTCTTGGTTTCAAGGGCCTTAATCTCCTTCAGACAACTTCCTGTCTTGCTGAAGGATACCAGAGCTGACTTTGACTGGTGTAGGTTTTAGTACAGTAGACTAAGTCAGAGACCTGTTTTATCTGGTGCATTTCTATCAGCACAAGCTAAAGCACCTATAAGTGAGTGAGAAGGAGAGAAGATAAATCCAAGCCTGTAGAGATAGGAATTGGGAAGGAAACAAAGCCAGGGACAGATTGCTATCTGCAGCATTCCATGGAGAATGAAAAAGGTGTGACTTTGAGCTCTATCTGTTGTCACTTCAGAGAGACCCAGCAGAGGTGGTGTAACACATGTCAGGTGCACTTCACAGGGGACCTCATCAAACATCGAAGAACCCAGGAACACAAGGTAACAGCCATAGCATGGACTGCATTTTGTACTGACCTTTGTGTGGGGGTTAAATAGAAGTGTGTAGCATCTCCTGCTCCCCAAGCAGCAGAGGAAAAGTGACAGAAGTGGAGGGATGCACATAAAGCTCTGCCAGTAACCCCCTCCGTAAGGGCACTGCAGTGCTCCCTCCTGCCTCTGGCATTGTTGGAGCTTCCAGTTGTGAGGATGTGTCAGTACGGCCCGAGGCACCTCTAGTGTATAATTCTTGACTTTTCTTAAGAAATATGGCTTATCATACTCATCTAATCAATTGAATGGAGGAATTGGTGGGCAGCCTCTTTAAGCTAAACTTCAGGCAGGCCAGCATATTTATTGACTTTTAGGGAATAAGTGCCAGAACACCTATTTTAAGACACACTTATTTTTGCTCTGCATGTTTTTCATCTTTTTGGTGGATAAGAGTTAGGGAATCCTTTCTGCTGAAAAGACTATTTTCTTTGTGATCTCCCAGAATGCAGGGCTGACTTTGTTTAAAGCTTCATCTGCATTCCTCCAAAGCAGTGCCTCTTGTGATTCATGGAATTGTCCCTCTTTCCTTAGCTGGCCAAACGCTCGCTTCGTCCTTTCTGCACTGTCTGCAGCCGCCACTTCAAGACCCCTCGCAAGTTTGTGGAGCATATGAAGTCCCCTGAGCACAAACAGAAAGCCAAAGAGGTAATACTGCCTGGGTGGAGAGCTGTTCAGGTCTGGAGGCAGATACACTGTAGAGCAGGATAACTTTTTGCTTCCCTGACTAATGCAGGGAAGGAAGATGTGCAGTTCTTTCAACTCTGTTTTAATTTTCATTTTTCGCTGAACTTTAGTTGTTAGTGCTGAAAGAAATTGAGTGAAAACGGGAGAAGGTTTTGGATGTGTCTAGACATAAGAGAGCTTTATGCCCCTCTTGCAGTCCCTTCTGCTCATCACATACAATCTGTCCTGAGTCTGAGCTCTTCCTTGGTTAAATGGCAAGTGCAAAGTTGATCTGATCTTTCTTTTCTGTACCTTACAGGTTAGGCTAGGAGAGAAGGAGTTGGGGAGCCCAGAAGATTCGGAGGAGTTGATCACTGTGGATGCTGTTGGCTGTTTTGAAGATGATGATGAGGAAGAGGAGGAGGAGGAGGGAGGAGCTGGTGAGGAGGAAGACCATGATACAGTGCTGATGGAGAATGAGGATTCTGCTGCCAAGCAGGTATGCTGTTCAAAAGAAGAAGGAATGACCTATCTGAAAATCTGTGGGATCCTATGACTTAGTTTATCTCAGCTGGTTGAGCTCAGGCTTTCAAGAGTCTGCTCAACCTTGCACAGCAGTAGGGTGGGACTCTAGGGTTTTTCCAGAGCACAGGGCGGTGCAGAAGAGAATCAGGCACTGTGTGTGGGATATGTGGCGGTGTTTCTGCTGTGCTGAACAGCTTCTTCTGCTGTCTTCAGACATTAACCTTGTTGAGGAGCACAAAGCAGTGTTGACATAGTCTATTTGAAACAGCCCAGCAGTAGCTGAGTCTGATAGCAAACGTGTAAAAGTTTATCTTGACAAATACATTCCCAGTAGTGAGGAGGTACATGGCTAAGCTCCTTTAGGCTTGAGTGCAAGGGCCGATTTTAACCATTTTAATGAAGTGGTCTGCTGACATTCGGGTTTGTATCTGCCCCTCTGTCTCTGATATGTGAATCCTTTGTTTTGCTGCCAAGCTTACCAGAAAAAGGGAAGAGCCTGGTAATTGCCATAGATACAGTAGGCACTAATGTTCTTTCGGTTTCCAGACCGGGCTGAAGGAAGTGTCTTTGGAGGATTACGAAGGAAGTGAGAAGTATTGTCCAGACACAGCCTATGGTAAGCAAGCAGAGTTAAGCACAAAGGGCCACAGAGCCTTCTCTGGTCACATGCTGTATCTGTAGGAGAGGATGGTCTCTATCTACTGTTATAATGACTTCTTGGGCCATGGTGCTTCAGCATCTGCATTGGACTGGTGCAGGTCACTGCTGCCTGGAGAAGAACCTCTCCTGAGAGCAGGATGTTTTTTATTACTGTGTGCTAAAACATAAGGATGTGATTGATGTTTGTCAACTGCCTTTTGCTTTGAAGAAGGATGAGAGCCAGATACATTTCTAAGGTAGGACATGGAACAAGCAGGGCAGGAGTACTGAAGAAAGTAGGTAGCAAATGAGGGATGCTCTGGAAAGATGGAGTCGGAAAGCATATTGATTGGAATGCTTTCCAACAGAAATGCAGCTTGCAGAGAGATACTGAGCATCACCGACAGTATCAAACTCTCTGCTAGACCCAAACCGTGCATGTTTCCCCCGCTTCAGAACCCCCACGCTGTACCGAGCGGTTCCTCAGCCATGCTGCTGGCCTGCTGGGCAGTGGTGCCTCCAGATGGCTGCGTCTGGTCCCCACCCTGTAAGCGACTGACTTCAAACCCCTAATGGCCACTCGTGTTTGAGGAGGGCAGCTCTGCAGAGGCTGTTTTGTGCCCAAGGAGAGCTCTGTTTACACGAATCTTCCATATCGCTGTAACCTTCCACTATCGTGTGGCAGATGGAATAATGATTCATGCTGTGAATGTTCTCTGCGTGTTCCTCTTGCGCGCCTGCTGTCTTCTGCTTGGTTTGATCCCATTACATTAGATCACATGTTCTCTGTAGTTTTCCATTGTATTCTTTTCTCCCTTTTTCCCCCCTTAACACTCTGTGTAGTTTCTTTGCTCTGGCAGCCAGATTTCTCTCTGAATATCAACCACAGCCATTCCATGGTAAGACGAGATATTCAGCAAGTCATCTTGCAAATCCCTGATTAACAGAAGCAAAGCTTTCCACCTCTCCTTTTTTACCCCCGTCCCCCTTCTCTTTTAACATGCTTTCATTATTTGAGTTCCATTCAATGTGATCTGTGATTTCCCTTCCCCTCCCGTTTCGCAGGCCTGGATTTTCTGGTCCCCGTCGCAGGTTACCTCTGCAGGCTGTGTCACAAATTCTACCATAGCGACTCCGCTGCCCGGCTCGCACACTGCAAGTCCCTGATGCATTTTGAGAACTTTCAGGTTAGACCCTTTGGCGATTGCATGGCCTGGCATTTGTTACCCCCGTGCGTGTCTCTCCAGTGAATCCACCACGTTAGCTGTCTTGTCTCCAGCTCATTTCCATCATTCTTGGTGTCCATTATGCTGTAGCTTTCTCCTGGTGTGCTCTGTCTTTGTCTCCCTTGGCCCTTGTAGATCTAAAACCAAAGTCCTGCTTCCCAGCTACAGCTGCTGTCATCTTTTTGCCTGTTCCTGGCTGGGAATCTTCCTCAGAGTGTCCGCTCTGTTTGCTGAACCTGTGGAGTCTGTCATTTAGTCTAGGCCTCTTTTCTGTTAGATTACAGGTTGGTCAAGGTGGGATTGAGCAGGAAAGAGAGGCTGTTCCTTGTAAAGAAAGCTGGTACATACACATCTCCAGGTGTGATACTGCAAGAACAGCTCCTTTAGCCAAAAGTAGTGTGGGTGTGATTCATCCAGGAAGAGGCCTGGTAAAATCAGATACCTTAGAAATCTGAAAACTTAACATTACAGACTCTTTATGTGATAGAATCTACAAGCTGGTGAAAGTCCCTTTGTCCCCAGGGTCAGCCTGCAAGAGGAAGTCTATCTGTCTGTCTGTCTCTGTCTGCTCCCCTTTCCTAGAAACTCCTTAGCACAAAGCTCTGCAAACTGATGCTGTTCCTTTGCTTTTCTGGCTCCACCTAAAGAAGCCGTATTGCCCCTTGCTGCTTTCGTATCTAAAGCTTTTCCTACTGGGCTGGCCTGGAATCTGCCTCCGTTGTTCTGTCCTTGTTGACTTGCCAGGGGGTGAGGGGCTTGGATTAGTGCTTGTGGAGGGTGCGCAGGGCTCGCACTGTTTGTGCCCCATCCCGTGACCACTGCCTGGGCCCTCCTGTATGGGAGAGCTCTCTTCCCCATCCTTAGCAAGGAGGGAGGCTCCCACATCAACTTTTTCCCCTGCCTGCACCCACAGTCTTCTCCCAAAAACCACTGTGCTTCCCTACTACCTTTTTAAAGAGTGCTTTAAAAAAAACCCCAAACGCACATACACAGACACACCCCTAACCCCCCAAAAAATTCATGGTTTTTTCCTAGTCTTCAGACAGCAGAAACTATTCTTACTTGGCCATCACTGACTCCAGGAAGGGGTGGAGTGCTTTAGAATTCTGCCAGCACTCAGAGCAGTGGATTTGGAATGGGAGGAGACCACAGCTGCCTGCTCCTTCATGGTTGCTCATCCTCTCCCACTCCTACAGCTAGTCACTTCAGGAATGAAGGAATTGGATTTGCTGTTTTCCTGGCTTGTTTCAGATCAGCATGGAGTGAAACTGCAGCAGCAGTCACTTATGTCACTCTTTTGGCCCACTTAGAGCTGAAGTCAGATGCTCTTCAAATGCATGCCAGAGTGTCCTGGGGAGTTCACGAGAAGAGTCCAGACTTACATATCTGCAGGCAGATAACTTGTTCTTGGCTGCCTGGCTGCCTTGGGGTTGTCACAGTCTGGGTTAGATCACTGCCAGTTGCTGGGGTATTCTCAGCAGAGGGTTTCAAAGCAGAGAATTGTGTGCTGTTGAGACAATTTACAGCATCACTCTGGACAGCACTTGGCATGCCTGCACCTGCTTAGGTTTGGGTACAGTGTGACTCGACTGATCTAATTCCAGTGTGATATGATATTGTTCATATCCCACGATTTGAGGACAGAGGAAGAACAAGCCTGCAGTGATAAATGAATTACAGTGTAAAGCTGCCTATCAGATGTGCATTAATTCCACATTGCAGACTGGTGAAAGCCATTGTGCTCAAAATTGTTTCCTTAAATTGTCAGGTGTAATGCTAGTGCCATTTCAGGGAACCCTTCAGCAGGCAGCTGAAAGGGAGTTGATTATGAAGGGAACTGCAGTGGGAAAGAGTAACTTCAGTTTGTTCCTTTAGGTCATGCTCTGTCTGGGCCTTGAAGACTGGGTTCTTGCTATGTGTTAGCTAGCTAGAGTGAGTTGTTTTCCCAAAATCCAGTCCAGACCATGCATAGTAACCATTTTAATCTCTTTACAGACCTCTACTGGTTCATTGTGATAGTGAGTGCAAATGAGTCATTTTACTGATGATGTGCTTACCTTTCCACTGTGGGAAACTTGTAATGAGATATAACTGATACCTCAGCCTTCCTGTCAGCAGTTCCACTGACCATGCAGATTGTATCAACAGACTGAAGAAATACTAAGCTTTCAGCTTAAGCCTTGCTTTGGCTCATAAACATTAAATCACACCAGTAGCTGAGGGCTATGTAGTGCCCCACAGGCCCAGGGTACCTGTCCTGGCAGTAGCTGAAGCAGGAGCTGTCACTTGCACTGTTACATCTGCAGAGTCCTGAGTGTGACTGAGATTAACAGTTGCCAGATTGTGATTTCTGTCTCAGGAGCCACAGGTCTGCACTCGCTCAGCATTAAGTAATGCCAGAGGGACTTCAGTTTTTAATATCACTTTTCCTCACAGGAGCTGACCCTTCTCTGTTGAGAGCCTCAGCAACCAGGCCAGGAGCTGCTGAGATCACTTGTGCCCCTGCCACTCACCACTGTTTTTGTACAGGTGTTCCTGGACCAGCTGCTGCTTTGCTGCAGTGACAGGACCTGAGCTGGGCTTCTCTCTCACATTGGTTTGTTTGTATTTGCAGAGATACAAGGCAGCAAGGCATCGTGCCACAACTGCCTACCCCGAGGCTCCTTTGCATTCCCAGGGCTCCAGCTCCCAATTGCTGGATGATCCAAAACAGCCTCTTGCTACAACAGCACATACCAGCAAGAAGATGAATGATGATCACGGGATAGATAAGGAGGGCACAGAGCTGTCAGCCCTGCAAGAACAAACTTCAAGGTCTCTGGAGGGTAAGGGTGAGCTGGCCACCTCTAGGCCAGAGGGCAGGAGCCTGGCCAGTGTGACTGACGATGTGTGTGGTATCATGGTTGTAGAAGAAGCAAGTCTACAGGAAGAGAGCAATTCCACTGCCACTAGTGCTGCCTGCCCGTTCTCTGAGGAGAGCCACACCGTAGGGGAGTCTCTGGGACGTGAGGAAGAAGCCAACGCAGCCAGGCAGAGGGCAGGCACTGACGACCACCAAGATCCAGGGAGTGGAGGAGGCTTAGGACAGAAGGAGGCAGCAGAGGAAGGCCAGGAGGCAGCAGCGGAGGCTTCCTCCCTCGCCAAAGGTGAGACAGCCGGTCTCACCTCTGCCGGGTGCAGACGCTCTTCCAGGCGCAAACCCAGATAGAGTGGCCTTAAAGGAGAGCCCTTCACACATGATATTTGCTGGAAATGTTTATTTTCTGAGTCTTTTAATAGAGCAAAACCTTCAACTTTACTGCTGTTTTTATTTTAAGAATAAATAAGCCTGGCTTTAGCGTGTCTAATACAGGATAGTGTTGCTTATTACTTGTACAGTTGGGATACAGCAGTTATGTGGAAAGACTGAGGCTTGGATTGTTGAACCTGAAAGAAGATGGTAATGGGATGTCCATAGGAAACAAACTTCATGGAGTGATGGATGCAGACTTAAGAATTCTTTGTAGTTCCTCTCAATTCCTTTCCAGGCAGAGAAAATGTTTATCTCTTGGGAGACTCTGCCAAATTCTGCTCCTCAGAACACTTTCCTTTCTAAGACACACACTGTTGGACAAGCAGTCTTGGACAAGTCCTAAGCTAGGCAAGAACATGCACCTTGGTCCTTTGTTAATACTACAAGGCTTAATCTAATTTGTTCTTATAGTGGAGACTCTCAGGAACAAACTTTGTTTCAAACTGATTTTAATAAAACAGATTTCTTTTAAATAACCTCTTTAACTTTCAAAAAAACTCCTTTAACTCTACATAAGTAGAACAGTAAGACTTGCTTCAAAAGTGCTGGCTCTAGGATATAGTGACAAGACACAAGGTACAGACCAGACCTCTTGTGCTTTGTCAGAATGTACAGGGAGGGCTCTGCTCTCTATTGCTGATGCTGTGGTCAGGGCTAGCCAGGCTGCTCTGCCTCTCTCCACACCTCAGTCCTTAGTGGCAGCTGAAGGAGTGGGGCAGCTCCCACTTACAGCGCTCAGAAACATCACCCTGGTAGCCTGGAAGGGAGTGGAAGTGTCCAGTGATCTGGAACCCCGTGCCAATATTTTGTACATCACAGCTAAGGTGACTAAGGGAGCTTCAAGGCAGCAGCTGGCCTGGGCCCTCCCTCTCCAGGGCTGTCACCTGAGTTACACTTAGGGACAAGCCTGGAGTCAGGACAGGCCCTGTCTACGGTGCTGAGGGAAGGAGGTAGAGCCATAATACTCTTTGCTTGGATTTAAGGAAAAGAGAGCAGAGAGAATTTTTTTTCCTGCTTCGTGAAGAAAGCTTGCCTGCAAACTACCTGCCTGGCCTCATGTTTCCTACAACCAGCTTTAACACCAAGTGTGAGTGCTAGGCTCGTGTTGGGGAGCAGAAAGAACCAGCTCTCCTACACCCACCCTTGTGCTTCTGCACCTGTCTCACAGCTAAAGGAAAACAGAACATGGAGATGAACAGTAGGATACAAACACAGAAAGGGACAAGTAACAGACACGAGGCACCTCTGCTATTCAAGTTTTACATTAAATTGGTGACCAGTAACTGTCCCCTTAACACCACCAGCTGAGTGTAGCCAGTCAGACTCTAGGCAGGAGGCTGGGATCCCTGCACATCAGCTCCCAAGTTCAGCTGCTTGCTCTGCTGCTGGAACTCCAGACGGGTCTGGCGGTTGGACTCCAGCAGTTCCTTCAGGCAGATGTGTAGGTGGTCATTCTTCTCCTCCAGGTGATCCAAGCAGGAGTTGATCTGGTCCAGCATGGAGTTTATTGCTGCATATTCTAAAAGCAAGGGAAATGAGAGACTGAATACTGTTAAGTACATTGTCACTGCAGTCAGGGCAGGCAGTGAGAGCTTTGGTAAAACATGGCCACAGCATATTCTGGCTGTGCCTTATTTGCCCCTGGGTGCGTGAAGTAAAATGCAACTGAATCCTGCATGTGCTCTGTTCCCTGATCAAATCAGGCCAATGGGAAGCTGGAACACTGGTAACAAGATCTAAGGCAAGGTACCTGGGCAGTCCAAACTCATTGTGGGCACATCTGACAGCCTCAGATCTCCCACACAAACGGCCAGCCATAGACTGAGTGTTGACTGCAACAGTAGCAGATAAATAAATCCCAACGACAAATCAGCGCTTTTAGCTGCCTTTGCAATCATCTTTCCTGATAGTACAGGCATTCTGTCAGTCTGTTGCAGTGTTTCTTTTCTGTGAATTATCTAGACAGGGCTTCCAAGCTGGGATGTGCTTCACTTGGTCCTGGCTGGAGTTAGGCTGCCGTAACAGTGGTGGGAGGAGTTGATAAAGGTGCTGATACTGGCACCATTATTTCCACAGGAAGGTAAGTGTTGGGCACCGGGTTCAGCCCACAGGATTTTCATGCTCTCTTAAGGCTTTGGGTACTTCAGATTAAACCTAGACTGGCTGCAGATGATGCTGGCAGGTGGTTCTCTAGGTGCAGTTTGTTATTCTCAGCATTGTTTCAAGTGCAGCAGTTTGCCTCAGTACACTGGCATTTCACAGTGTGTGTCAGCCCTGTTACTCAGCTGAACAGTGCTGTGCTGCTGCAGCTCTTGCTTTTGGATTGCTCCAAGCAATAGTCACACAATCCTGAAGAATAACAAACACCCAGACTGAACAAACAGGCAAGATAAACTGCAGAGGGTTATTCAGGACCCCTGGGGGGCTGCAGGGACCCCAGATGGAGCCAGTCCCATGCTCCTTTCGGAAGCCACCCCGCTGGGTGAGTGCAGGGAGGCAGAGGCAGAGCTCTGACCTGTGGGCTGATGTTGGTGAGGATCATGGGCTGATGTCGGTGAGGATCATGGGCTGATGTCTGTGAGGATCATGGGCTGATGTCGGTGAGGATCATGGGCTGATGTCGGTGAGGATCATGGCTGATGTTGGTGAGGGTCATGGGCTGATGTCGGTGAGGATCATGGGCTGATGTCTGAGGATCACGGGCTGCAGGACAGGGAGGGATGGATGCCTGTGTGGCTGGGGCTGGCTCCTCTCAGCCCACTGTGATACTCAAAGTGCCTGGAACGCTGAAGGACGTGGAGAGAGGAGGGAGGATGTGCTCTGGGCACCCTAGGAGGTGCTGAAATCCCCCAGACCAGCTCTGCCCCTCTCAGCTGCCCCTTTGCCAGGGTGTCCTGGTGCCCTGGAACACCAGGTCCAGGCACTGCCATTTCCAGCAGCTTTAAAAGAACTGTCAATATTTAAACATTTAAGAACTTTGCATTATTAACAGCTAAGCAGTTTCATTATAAAAAAATAATTATCCTCCTTTTCTTATAACCTCTTTGAGCTGTTGACAGTGTTGCAGCCTTTAATTCTTTGGAGAATTGTGTAATGTTGCATTTGAGCTCATTAATAAAAGTTTGGCCTTGCAGGTATACACAGCAGTGACATTACAAGCGAGAGCACTGATAACGTTCTTGCATTTACAAACCAATCCCACAAACACACGCTTGCCAAAAAGGTGGCAGTTAGCAGTCTTTTTCAGACTATTGGCATTTTTAGGGTAGGTGAGTTACAGCTCTTCAATGTGATGCACAACATTCCAGTGAAATGGTGAGCAGATCCCAAGCAGACACAGCAACTACTTCTGGCAAGGGACATTCATCAACTTGGCAAGAAGTCTGTACATCACAGCAGAAGCTTAATTTTCTCAGTGCCTACAACTCAAATGAAGGTTATATAATTTCTGCAGCTTTGGGAAATAAAAAAAAATGTAACCATTTAAAAAGAAGCTGTAAAAACCTTTTCTTTGATTGTTTTCTGTTAGTTGCAAGTTTGGTGGATTTTTTTATGAAACATAACCACATCCCTACTGGAAGTACTGAGCAGGAGTATGGCAATTGCAGTAATTCCTCTACATTCTTACAAGAACAGTTGACAAAAATCAAGTTTCCTACTTGAGATGAAGGAAGAGATCCACAGCCTCAGCCTCACTAGACCAGGAAATAACTGCAGCCCTTTATGACCAGCTAGTGCACACAAAGCCCAGGTAATTACAACCCAATTAGAACAGTCCAATTTAGTGACTTTCTCCACCACATCCAATGTGTCTCTTAGCTCTTTAAAAACGTGAAATGCAAATCACCGTGATGATACAAAGCAGTGAATGTGCTCGGGGTGTTTCAAGGCAGAAATTGTTGTCCTGTCACTGCGGCTGGACCCCAGACACCTGTGTGGGTCACATCTGGAAACTCAGTATTTTGGGAAACGGCAGAACCCAACTCCACCAATTTCAACAGAAGAGTAGCAAAGTGCTTACTCTGAAAGAATTCCTTAAAAGTCACCTCTACGTCCACATAACTGCTCTGCTGTCGTCTCACTTTCTCTTTGGGCTGGTTCTAACCAGACAGGGCAGTATCAGAAACTTCCCAGCCAGGCACTGCAGCAATGCTCCAGAGTGGAATTTGCCAAGCTGCCCGCATTATATTCTCTTTTTCCACGCATGACTACTTCTCCCAGATCTGTCCACATGATCTGCCCCGTGCTTTCGAAACCTGCACACCCTCCTTCCTGACACCCATACACCAGCAAAGGCACAAAGTAAAATTTTTTTCACAAGAAAAAAAAAAAATAAATGCACCCCCCAGGGCAACACGTAGGAAGGGCTGGGTGGGAATCAAACCCTGCAGTATCCCTGGCGTCGGGCACCGCTCCCGGTAGGACACCTGGGTGTACCTGGGCACACCTGGGTGTACCTGGGCACAGCTGCCCTCTGCCACCCGCAGCCCAGGGGACCGGGCCGGGCCATCCTGCGCCACGGGATCCCCTCGGAGACGGCGGCCCCGCTCTCCCCCACGCACCTTCCTCC
>VWZN01001855.1:132983-157541 GCA_013396955.1 Regulus satrapa
AGTGAGGGAAGAGCTTAAAATGGTCTGGGAGGCCGCTGGCCGAGCGTTCCTTGAAGAGCTGTGAGGGCTTCCTGCGGGTGTGGAGCCTTCTCTGTTGTTGCTTTCTCGCAGCACCCGCGCAGGGTTGTGTAACGCAGTAAATTGTAAATGAGAAACAAAGCGGGGTGGCTGCGTTTGTCCTTTAAATGTGTGAGGAATGATTGGCGCGGCCTGTCAGGCTGCTGGGGTGCAGCAGCTTTGCGAAACATCCCGCGAGTGATGTCCCGGTGGCCCCGGGCTCTCCCTGCCTTGTCCCAGTTGTGCCCAGGCTGGTTAATCCCAGGAATGTGAACTTGGGCAGACATGTGCCTAAAATCAAACGCAAACTTGGCTCTCCCCACCTTGTGGCCTCAACAGAGGCTCTTGTGGGGGAGGGATTGGCTTGTAAAGCTTTATTTGTGTTTATTTGAATACTATTGCGATTGGTTGTGTTTTTCTATTGAATTCCGTTTTACAGAATAGAAATTATAAAGGGGTAAACTGTCTGGATTTAACTTTTCTTATTTTTTCCCTGGCTGTGAATAGGAGTTTCCAGCACATTAAATAGCTGTTTAGAGAAACAGGTTATTGGTCCCAATGGATGGTGAATATTTAAATATTTGATACTATTTAAAGAAAGCTTCTGATAGCCAAGATATGCTTATGATAAGATGGTGATACCGAATGTCAGTGATTATAATTTCATGACAGAAATAAGGGTGGAGGAAGGTAGTGTTTATGTTTTTAGCAGAAAATGGAATCTTCTGTTCTCTTTCTTCCCCAGCTGCCTGCAGGGAGCCTGCAGCTCACTCTGTACCAGTATAAAACCTGTCCCTTCTGCAGCAAAGTCCGAGCTTTTCTTGATTATCATGGACTGCCCTATGAAATTGTGGAAGTGAACCCAATCATGAGGAAAGAAATCAAATTCTCTTCCTACAGAAAGGTGCCCATCCTGCTAGCCAATGCTGGCAGCCCTCTGGTAAGTCTCCCTGACCTGGAGCCTCAGGGCATGCAGGGGAACAGGTTTTGAAGAGTCTCCTTTTCAATTTAACCAGCTTTTTTTAAAAGGTTGTTTTAATCCTGTTTTCAGCAACTGAACGACTCCTCGGTGATAATCAGTGCGATAAAGACCTATCTTATTTCCAGGTAAGAAAGCAGTGTGGTGAGAGAAGAGCTGAATGTGGAGGGCCCAGGTTAAGTAGAGATTTAGAAGACTCTGAGTGTGCCATAAGTCTCTTGCTGACCTCAGGCTGTGAAGCTCTGGGTGACCTGACCCTGGCTGTGATAATATGGGTGGTGCCTGTATATGCTGTGATGTGTGTGATGTAAAGCAAAGCTTGTACCTTTCAGAAGTACTTTCTCATCTGTGAGATTCTGTTTGCACAAAACCTACTTAAACATGGACTAGTGTTAGTCCTGGAACTGAGCTTACAATTAGCCAGTTATGAGATCCAGAATGGTATTGTGGTGCCTATGGCCTGTCCTTTAGGTCTACTTGAGAATGGTAGGAAATTTTATGCCTGCAGAAATTCCTGTTATGTCACAGCCAAAAGGTATGTGCACTAATAATAGTTATTTGCAAGTAGCTGTTCCAGTCTTTTTTTTTTTTTTTTTTTTTCCTCAAATGGAATCTGGAACATTGTGCACTCACTTTTAGAATATTACATTTTGCAGTGTGTATCTTTGAAACTGTCCTTTGCTCTTGCTCCTTTTTTGTAGCAGCCAGATCAGTGCTAACTGTGTTTCTTTTCACAGGAGGAATAGCTTAGAAGAAATCGTGTCCTTTTATCCACCTATCAAAACAGTGACTGAGCAAGGCAAGGAGGTGCTTGAGTATGAGAATAAATACTGGCTCATGCTGGATGAGAAGGAGACCAAGAAAGTCTATCCTGTCAAAGAAGTGAGAGTGTAAGTGCCCCTCAGTTTCTGGGCTCAGTTTCAGCCCCCTCCATAGGTACTCAGGGTTGATGTAGATGTAAAATCCCACTAGGGCTGACAAGTCTCATCACACCCCTGTTAGTGGTTCAAGCCTCATTAGTTGGTTTGCTGTGTTTGTTAGATAATTCAAAACAAATCTGTTAGACAGCCTAGTTACCACCACCATGGTCACACAGGCCTTCAGCTGCCTCCAGTTTCCTTCTTGGCCTTTCCTTTGTGCCACAGAGGAATGCTTTTGAGGGAGTTTCCCTTCCTGCTTTATTTCTCATATTGGGTGGAGAACCTAGTGCTCTATCTTAGTCTCAAATTCAGTTGGAGATTGGAGGAGCCTTGCCAAAGATAATGATGCTAAATGCATTTTAGAGAGGTCACCAGAGTACCTGGGTAGGAGTGTTTGACCTTGGAAGGATCTCTGGCTAAGGCAACTGTGATCCTGCCTCTTGTAGCCCTTCTGTCTGTACCTCATTCGCTGAAAACTTTGTTTTGACTGCTCCCAGGGAAGAAATGAAGTGGAGAAAATGGGCAGATGATTGGCTTGTTCACCTCATCTCCCCCAATGTTTACCGCACCCCCAAGGAAGCCTTGGCATCTTTTGATTACATTGTCCGTGAGGGGAAGTTTGGCACCTTGGAAGGTCTCTTTGCCAAATACGTGGGGGCTGTTGCCATGTTCTTCGTGAGCAAGAGGCTGAAGAAAAGGTTGGTATCACTAAGCACCGAGTACACAAGAGGAGAAAGAACTCCTCCTTCCCTGGAACCCCAGCTGTCAAAGGGCAGAAGCTCAGAGTTTTAAATGGAACCGTTTAATCCTGTGTGAGTAACAACTGTCCTTCTTTAACTGGAGGTACTGAACCCCTCTGCTCGGCCACTATTTAATTACTGTCTGCCCGCTCACTCTGAAATTCTGCCCTTACTTGCAAACCAAGACCAGCCCATAAGGTGAGAGGTGAGGGAAGGTTAAAGAAAGAAGCAAAAAAAACAACCTTGAGTCTTCAAACTGATTGTTCTCTTTATCCAGGCACCAGCTTCGAGATGATGTCCGAGAAGATTTGTACGAAGCAGTTAACGAGTGGGTAAAAGCTGTTGGCAAAAATCGACTGTTCATGGGTGGGAACCAGCCCAACCTCGCTGACCTGGTAAGGGTCTCATCCCTGTGCTTACTGTCAGGTGGATCACAAATTATCCTGCTGCTCCTCTCTCTGAAATGCTTGATGCAAGTACAGGCAGAGAAGTTGAGCTACATGAGATACCTTGTCCTTTGTGAAGTAATATCGTTCCCCCCATAACTGCACATAGATCCTGATCCTTCCTTAGTGTTTCCTCTTGGAAAAAACATGCATATCCTTAATTATCTTTCTGGCATTCACTCTCCCTTGCTAATCAGAAGGATGGATCAGATGGCAGGGCAGGGGAAGAGCTGTACTGCTTTGGCTAATGAGACACTTGTTGTACCCTAAGCTGTTTTCCAGTGCTTTTTCAGTGTTTTTTCTGACCTCTCTGCTCTGCACAGGCAGTGTACGGGGTACTGCGGGTCATGGAAGGGCTGGAAGCCTTTGATGACATGATGGTTCACACCAATATTCAACCTTGGTACCAGCGCATGGAAGAAGTCATTCAAAAAACTGGAGTTGCAATCTGATGCCAACTGCAGCTGCCTCCCTGAAGTACTTGCATGGTGAAAACTTCAGAAGAAATGGCTTTTCTTTTTAGAGTTGACTGGTCACACCTAGTGGGCTGGCATGTGGGCACAGAGACCACCCTGTTCAGAACATCAAGTCGCCATGAGAGAAGGGTCCAGCTGGGTGTTTGTAGAAGGATGGGGACACAAAAAAGAAAGGGATCTTAGATGCTGCTGGAAAGGAGATGCTCTGAACTGAAGAATGCAGCAAAAAGGCTTCTTTTAGACAAGAGACATCCTCAGAGCAAGTTACTGTAACAAGCTACTGTAAAAGCAAGATGCTCTTGGCTGGTGTTAAGGCTGTGTCAGGTGTGGTAGGCCTGACCAGCTTTTGCCTCAGGCTGTCTTCTGCTACTCATCCATGTTACCTGAAGTGTTTTCCTGACTGAGACACTGGATACTGATTTTTAACAATATTTCCTGCAATAGAATCTTGTAAACGTAGTGCTATGGGAACTGGAGGAATCTGCAGTGCTGGAGAAGGCATCCTTCCTCTGACAGCAGCCAGGCTGCACTCGGCAGGGCGTCTGCTTTCACTCTTCCATGTAAACGGTTCTCTCAGGACTTGATTCTGTACGGTCTGCAAGGATAAAGGCTGGCTTTATTCTATTCCCTTTGTGAGATCTGAGTCCTTACCATACCCTTTACACCCAAAGAACATGGCCTACACTGAAATCACAAATGCAGGGCAGTTATTGGAAAGGCTTGTCTTGCATGAGATCTCTCTGGAGTATTCCTGAAGGTCAGTTTGTTCTTGTTTTAGGAGCAGAAGGATTAAGAGCCATATGCATGGCCAGGGGATCTGTCCCCTAGATGTTTCTGTCATGCAAGAGTAACAAAGGATTTGTTGATGTGGCAGTCAGACTAGGAGCTGTACTTGCAGCTGAGTCTTCTGAGCTCTGCTGGGTAGACTCACAGAATGCCTTGGGTTGGAAGGGACCTTAAAAACCATCTTGTTCCATCTCCTGCCATGGGCAGGGACACCTTCCATTAGACCAGGTTGCTCCAAGCCCTGTCCTACCTGACCTTGAACACTTCTAGGGATGGGGCAGCCGCAGCTTCTCTGGGCAAGCTGTGCCACCTCCCCATTCTCACAGGGAAGAATTTTTTTGTGACATCCCATACAACCCTGCTCTCTGTCAGTGGGAAGCCACTGCCCCTTGTCAAAGTCCCTCTCTAGCTGCAGAAACAACATTTGTCATAGCAAGATGCAGGTTCAAATGTGAGTGATCCTCTGCACAGCTCAAGGCTTCAGGATCGTTAATTACCACCTTGATCAAGTTCTGTTTCCCTGGAAGAACAGGCAGGTTTCAGGGAATCTGATTTGTTGTGATATTTCAGATGCAGCTGAAGTTGATCTGTAATACATCTGCTTGCCCAGTGTGTGTTCAGGGGGAGTAGCTTTATTGGTTATAACAATGATATTGATAGAGGTTTGAGTTTTTTTCTGAAAGGAGGACTAGTTCCAAATTCAATTATGATCTGACATTGAAGAGAGAAAGAAAATGTTTACAAATGGCTGTGTGGCTGCTCTGACTTCTATTTCTTCAAACTGATCTGTACTGAAATTTGTGTTCCACAGTATCAACAGGCAATGTTCTTTTAACTGATTATATTGAGCTTGCATAAACAGAACGTTTAAGAAATCCTTGATCATAATTTCAACATCCACTTCAACCCAAGAGGGAGGAAGAGATTCTCGTGTTGAATGAGGATCTGAAGCACCAAGGCCTCAGTGACTCCACTTCTCTTTGGTGTGCTGTGCTACATGAATCAGTCCTCCAAGATGAATATCCGTAACACTAACATGCCAATAATATTACATTAAATAAAGACTGTTTCAGGATTTTTTATCGCCTTTTATAGAGGCTTAGAAGGTTAAGGAAGGGACCTTAAAGATCATCTGCTTCCACCCTCCCCTGGCTTGGGCAAGGATACCCTCCCACCAGACCAGGTGCTCGAGGCCTTATCCAACCTGGCTCTGAGCCCTGCCAGCGTTGGGGCATCCACAGCCTCCGTGGACAGCTTGTGCCAGTGTCCCACCACCCTCACAGGGAAGAATTTCTCCCTAATAGCTAACCTAAATTGCCCCTCTTTTAGTTTTAATCTCATTCTGTCACTACAGTTCCTGCTGAAGAGTCCCTTCCTGGGTTTCCTGTAGCCCCCTTCAGGTGCTGAGGTCTCTACACGACCTTTCTCTTTTCCAGGCTGAACAGCCCCAACTCTCTCAGCTGTCTCATAGAGAAGATGCTCCATTCCCCTTCTCAACTTTGTCATCTCCTCCAGCATTTCCACATCCACGTGCTGGGGACGGCCAGAACTGCACGCACTTCTGCTTGACCCTTCACACTTAAAAGCGGCTCTGTACACAATTATGGTGGCACCTTTAATACGGCAAAACTCAGAGGCAACGCCAAGAAAAACTGCCTTTTAAAACCCCGGCTCTCCCTCTTTTTCGGACCTCCCCGTTGCCGCGGGGATCGAGCCGCCCCTCATGAGGCGGAGTGTGCGCGGCCGGGGCTTCCCGGGGCTCGTGCGGGCCGCGGGGCGCCGCGGGCGGTTACCGGGGGCGGTTACCGCCGCTCAGGCCCGTTCGAATCGCCCAATGGTGGAGCCGCGGGCGGCGCGGCGGAGGCGGCGGCCGGGACACTGCTGCCCCGCCTCCTGTGTCTTGTGCACGAATCAGCCCCCAAACACGGCCCATCCGCGTCCCTGCACCGCCCGCCGCGCCGATGGGGACGTGAAGTGGCTGCGAACCCCGCGCGGGGCCGGCTGGGGAGAGCGCCGGGCCCGAGCACGGCGGGGCGGGGCGGGGAGGCCTCGCCCTCTGGGGTGTCCCCTCGCCCCGTAGGGTGTCCCAGCCCCGGGAATTCTTCCTTCCCCCGCTGCCGTTCGGGGTCCTTCCTACGGCGAGGCCGGCGGGAGCCGCGGGGCTGCGGATAACGGCGCGGGGCGGGCGGGCGTTGGCAGCGGCCGGGCCCTGCCGGGTGCGGGCCTGTGCTGCCCTCGGAGCTGCGTCTCTGCCAGCCCGAGCTGGCCGGAGATTCCGTGGAAAACCTCCGGGAATTGCCGGTGGAACTAAACTTAGGAGTGAGCCTCGTTGCTAAGGGAGGTGCGGTGACAACGTTTGATTGTCATCCGTGGTGATTCTAAAGTTCTGTCGGTGCTGGGCCCGGGGAGACTTTAACCCTGCCTTGGAAAAAAGCATCCAGCAGCGTTTGGAGTTGTTTTTAGCTGGAAGCTGGGAAATCCTGTTCCTTCAGAGAGCTGTGTCTTCCTCTTCCTGAATTAAAGGATGTGCTGCTGTGTCCTTTAAAAATTGCAGCTGGGATTTGAAAGTTTGTAAGTGAACAGTGCCATCATGTAATTGTACAAAACTTTTCCACTGTTTAAAGCGATTGCCATTGTCAGCTTGCTAGGAATTGTAGTCTCTGTCCTTCCCTCAGCCCATGCTTTACAGAGGAAGCTAGGACACACCAACTTTTGTTGTTTGGGTTCATGCACTTGATATCCTTCCTTAAATCGAAAGGAAGAGGATGTTCAGAAATTGGCACCTTTTCCTCTTAATCATTTTATTATTTCTGTATCAGGTGTATCTCATCCATCAATGAAGGAACCACCTGTTCACCCAAGGCTCTGTGCAAGAAAGTCAAAAGCTTGAAGGTAACTGTAAGTAACTTTACACAGGCTGACAATATCCTTCCTGCCAGAGTCAAATTAGTGCTGCTGGTGGCTTTGTGTAAGATTTACAATTGCATTATGCTTTTACATCAACTGAGGCAGCAAGCTCCAAGATGATGACTTGAACCTTGTGTCTCTAGGCTTTTCTCTGTTGTGTCAGGTTATGGTTATGTGTTTCTGTGGAGATTAAAGAAATGCTGTGATGCAATGGCTTTTAAGGATTTATGCTTAAAAATGACACTCAAAGTTAAGCACATACAAAGGAGCATACAGGTTCGGGATTCTAGGATGGAGTGGTCTGCTGGTTTCCTGATGGTTTTTCTTAACTGTTAAATGATTTCTCCTCTTCTCCCTGCTTCAAATTTCTCCTTGTGATCAGATTTCGTTGGTTGTGGGAAACCTTCATTTGCCTACTTGCTTTGACTTTGAACTTCAATGATTCTTACAGACACCTGCTATCAATCCATCTGTGTTTGATCTTCAATAACCAGGCTAAAAGCAGAAAACACTGAAAGCAGAGGAGTTGTTCATGTTAATCCAGGCTGTACAGAAGAGTAGTGTGCAGCTCAAAATGGAGGATGCTACTGATAAAAAGCTCAAATGTTAATCAAGGCTGGCCACTGTTCCTCACTGAACACTGAAGGGAATGTTGTTCTTTCCAGTTTCCTTATTCACAGGTTCCCCTTGATTGTATTTCCCTTTCCCATTTGTGGGAGAAGAGCCATGAAGAACCGTTCCACATCTCCCCCTTTGCACGTCCATGTGGATGAAAGCACCCCTGTCCATGTCCATATTAAAAAGGGGCAGAAAACCACACCTGCAAAATGCCAGGTAGGAATGTGAACCTGGTTGGTTATAAGGGCTGCAAAGAGGAAGGTGAATGGCCCTAGAAGCATCACAAAATCTTTCATTTCTCTTCTACTGTTGTGTTAGAGCTGTGAGACTTCATTTCATATTCAGTGTGAATTTGCAGTGACAAATTTGCTATGTTGATTTGTTGAGATGTGATTTTGGTATGATACAGAATTGCTTCTCATGTGAGAAATGTTGCTTTCAATGTGATATAGTTGGGAGGATTTTTTCCCTTTCATTTCTTGGATCTGTGTCCTAATAATGTTTTCTGTTTGGCTTCATACCTGTTTTTGTTCAAATGCTTTGAGGAGAGGTAGTACTTAGGCCATCTTGATGGTATTAAAATAAATGTGCTTAGAAAAAGAATCTTGATTCAAATTCCAACTTCTGGCATTAAGGACATTCTCTGTCCACTGAGCTCTGCAGCAAAGAAAATCTTTTCTCAGCTTTATCCACAGGAGGCACAAGCAAAGCTGAAGCAGAGGTTCTAGCTATCCCACGTCCTCTTTTGTTGCTGGATATTTATGGAAAATTGTTCTAAAAAGTTGATGGAAGTTGCTATCTCATTCTTCCTTATCTGCAGACATCCTGTTCTAAATCTCATATTAATGCTGTGTTTGTTGCTAATGGCAAATTTCATAATGGGATGGAATGACAGTGAAAATAATGAGTCCTATTAATTAATTGCCCGTAGGGAATGTTTACAACATCTGATTTTTCTCTAAGATTATAATTGTGCAAAAATACTTTTAACTCTCCTTCAGTTAGAGCAGCTCAAGTTCAATACAAATGAATGTGGATCTTCTAGTTGACTGCCAAGTAGGGAAAAGCCACTTCCAGGGCTTTCCAAAATCAATCCCAGCATCAAATGGTACAGCTGCTTTTTTGTGAGGTGAATCTGAGACGGAGAAAGGATCTCCCACAGATCTGTCGGGTCCTACATCCCGCCGTCCTGTCAGCTGAGTGTGCAATAACCTTTCCTTCTGGCTGCTGTCAGCTTCCTTTGGTGGCTGCTACCTCATCTCACCTGCTGCATCCTGTGAAACACTACTGATAGTTCCGTATGAATGAGCTTTCGTTTGGTTTTGCAGCACTAAAAATTGAAAATGGTTCATTAAGGCTCTGTAATTTGTTCTATTTTCTCTTTCTTTAGCAAAAGCAAAAACAGAAATCAAAAGGGGATGGTGTGCGAATCGTGCGGGTGAAAACTAAGGCCCCTTGGATACCCCCAGGCAAAACAAGTAGTCGTGATACCATCTTGAAATGGGAGGTACAGCTGGTTTTGCTCTTTAAAACAAACTTTGAGGTTTAGCCAAGGTTGAAGAGAGCATTTGTGTGAAGTGAGAGTTGGGCAGATCTGAAAGAAGGCTACTGTCATCTACCATCTATTTGGAGTGTCTTCTATAAATCATTTTCACTTTTCATTATAGAAAAACTGAGAACTATTAAACAGCCTGTGGCCATGCTTTTCTGTCTCTAGAAGCCGGACACATTTATTTGTTTACTGTAATTTTACCAGTGCTTTTCAAGATTTCATCTGGAGACTCAGCGAGGGACTGCTGGTTTTAGTCTCTTCTAAAGCACGGAGCATTTGTGTAGCATTGTGTCATATTTTCTTTCTCATGGCTTGATAGTTTTGCCTGCTGTATTCCTGGCGCTTCCTAGATGAAGATTTGAGCTTTGATTAGTTTTTCTTCTTTTTCATTGTACCCTTTCTGCATTCTTCACCTTTCCCAGATGGAAACGGAAGAGCTGTTTGTAAATGTTTTTTCTTTGCTAGCCTTGCCGCAGTGAGGTGACCCAGTCTCTGTTCTTTGGCAATATTAGCTTTAGAATGCTATTTATAATGTTATGCTAAAAAAAATAAAAATATTACCTTATATTCTCTAGCAGCAATCATCTGAATGCCACGAAGTTACACCTAACCCCGAGTGTGAAAGGATGCAGTCAGTGCTGCGCCTCAGTGACCTCTCCACGGATGATGACGACGCCACCTGCTGCAAAATTAACAAATATGAAAAGAAGATCGATAGCCTGATGAATATGGTGGGAACACTGAAGAAAGAGGTGAGGAGACAGTGCTGACTGGGGCTTTGTAGCTGATCATTTGACAAGAGGAGGCTGGAGGCAGCTCTTGGTGCAGTGAAGGCTGCCCAAGCTGTTGGTGGCTTGTGTGAAAATCAGTCTGGATTGTTTAGAATAGCTAAACTGTCCTGGTGAGAAAACCACTAAGATACATTATGAAACATTTCAAAATATTATTAATTTAATAAGGTATTGGTGTGTTTTAGTTTCCAAGTAATCTCTCCTGCCCAAGCCCAAAAACTGAAAACTGATGACTCTAGAAAGTGAAAAATACAATGCATTGATGTTTTATTGTCAAAAATGCTCTTATTCAATGAGATTGTTTCTTCTGATTCTGTTTCACAAGTGTGCAACCCAGTGATGTTGTGTTTTCTAGATAGTCTCTTTTGTACTTGACACCACTTTAAAAATATGTGGGAGATGTTCCCAGGTCTCCTAAGATGCATCATGGTGGGGGTAAACTTCATTTTTAACATCGAGTTAACACTTAGAGTAGCAAATCTTGTATTATTATTTTATTCAAAACTACATGGACGTCAAATCAGTGAACAGGAGTAGAATTTGAGTCAAGTAGATTCTTACATCAAGCATTTTCCATTTTATTTATGCTACAAAATTTAATGCAATTAGTTGCATGGTTATAAAACAAAAATCAACTTTAGAACCACAGAATCATTAAGAATCACAGAATGAACTGGATTGGAAAGACCTTTGAGATCACCAAATCCAGCCTATAACCTTAACACCTCCTCATCAACTAAACCATGGCACTGAGTGAATCCAGTCTTTTTAAACATGGCCAGGGACAATGACTCCACCACCTCACTGGGCAGACAATTCCAATGCCCAGTCACTCTTTCAGTGAATAATTTTTTTTTAATGTCTAACCTGTAATTCCCCTGGAGCACCTTAGAGCTGTGTCTTCTCGTTCTGGTGGTGGTTGCTTGGGAGAAGACACCAACTCCCACCTTTCAAAGTTGTAGAGAGTGATGAGGTCTCCCCTGAGTCTCCTCCTTTCCAGGCTGAACAACCCCAGCTCCCTCAGCCGTTCTTTGCAGGGGTTGTGTTCCCTTCACCAGCCTTGTTGCCCTCCTCTGGATGTGTTGGAGAATCTCAATGTCCTTCCTAAATTGGGGGACCCAGAACTGGACACAGCGCTCCAAGTGCAACTTTACCAGTGCCCAGCACAGGGGAAGCATCACTGCCCTGCTCCTGCTGGTCACACTATTCCTGATCCAGGCCAGGATGCCATTGGCCTTCTTGGCCACCTGGGCACTCTGCTGGCTCGTGTTCAGTCAGCTGTCAGCCAGAGTCCCCAGGTCCCTTTCTGCCTGGCCACTGTCCAACCACTCTGCCCCCAGCCTGGAGCACTGCAGGAAGGTGTTGTGGCCAAAGTGCAGGACTTGGCACTTGCATTTGTTAAAGGCTGGAAAAACCCTCCAGGATCATCGAATCCAACCTTTGATCCATCACCAGCCACCTTGTTAAATAAACCAGAGCACTGAGTGCCATTTCCAGTTGTTCCCTGAATACCTCCAGGGATGGGAACTCCACCACCACCTTGGGCAGCCCTTCCAATACCTGAGAGCTCTTTCTGTGAATAAATTCTTCCTGTTGTCCAACCTGAACTTTCTCTTACACATCTTGAGGCCGTTTCCTCGTGTCCTGTCACTTGTCTCCCACCTGGGAGGAGAAATGTCTTTTTTTTTTATACTTCCAATAAGTTAATTGACTCTGAATTGTTCTCTCATTTGGGGTGTGGATTCTGTGTATCACTTCCAAAGCCTCTGGTTTAAGTTTTATTCCAATATCTTCAGGTTAAGTTGCAGAAAATGGAAGAACAGGATGAAATCACAAAGCGTCTCCTGGAGGAGCAGAAGGAAGAACTGAATGAGGTCACCCAAGAGCTGGTAGAAACAGAGCACGAGAACACACGGCTCCGGCGCAACATCGAGCGCATAAAGGAGGAGAAGGACCTGACTGTGTAAGAATGCCTCACTTCTAATGTTCCTGCATTAGGGGTATCCACAGGCACCTCACTCCTTTATTGCTGACAGGATCTGAGGTCGTAGCAGCTGCTGAAGAATTGATGCACTTGGATTTTTTGTCAGGGCGACTCCAGATTGCAATAGCTGCAGAGAAGGGCTCTAGCTTGATTTTTGGAATGGAGAAAAACCCTGCTTTGAGAGGAAGCTGAGAGCAGTTGGCTTGTGTGGTGGGTCAGCTCTGCAGTTAGTACTTTGAAGATTAAGTGATTAATTCTGCTTGAATTGTGATGATATCCATAGAAAAATAAATGAATAGACATGGAGCTGAAAACTAGAGGAGAACTTTTGACTTTCATAAAAATCAGAGAGAGACAGGAGTGATAGCCCCTGAGAAGACTGAACCCTGGGCTTTTTTCTTAGTGATCCTGAAGGTTTGCAAGTCTGACATTTTTGTGTCTGCTTTATATCTAAAGAATTAGTGTAGTTTGTGTCTCCAGGAGGACATCAGTGTTTTAGGAAAGTTAGTTTTATTTTTTCCTTTAGAAAGATCACTTGGAAGTTAATTCTTTGTATTCCTTTGAAAACTCTGTGAATGCTTCTGAGACTACAAGTGCTGGCTAAAACCATTGAGCTGCATATCTTGGTGTGCTTTTCTCTTTTTTTGTTTGGCCATTTGTAGCCTTATTTCTAGAGTGCCATAAGTGCCCAGGAAAAGCACAGCATCGTCTTTTGGGTTTAGCAGTGTGTGCAGTTTTGGTATAAGCCTGATTTGTCCCCTCTAAAATTCATAGCTACAATCTTAGCAAGCTCCTGGTGTCTGGTTACTGCCTTTTCTCAAAGCAGCTTCCACACTGCAAGAGGGTAAATCTTAAGCGGTTTTTCTTTAGAGCTTTCATCCTCTGATTTGGGCTTTTTAGGAATTTTAACCCAATCAACTGTATGTCCATAGTGGCTGGTAGATCAGCAACAGCTCCTCGTTTCTCTGATGGCTGAATTCTCCTTGCAGGCTACAGAAGCAGTGCTTGCAGCAGGAGAAGGAGTGTTTGATGACCAAACTGAGTGAAGCAGAAAGGGACGGGGCAGCAGCTGCCAGACAGATCCATGCCCTGAAAAATACCATTGGGAGACTCAATGTTGTACGTGTCCCTTTTTGTTCTTGCCTTTACTATGTTGCCCTGTTAGATGGCTGTCTTTAAAAAGTAATGTTATTGCTGCCAATCCAGCAAAACCTAAGGAAAAGTGGAGGGATTTAACATCCTTAAGGTGTTTGCTAGTTTGGGTGGGGTGATAAGTGGGGTATTCACTTCCAGTTACCTTCTGCACACAAGTGAACAATTATTTCCTTTTGTTTATGTCAACATGTTATGGGTTAGGTTTGTTTGTGTTTGAATTGTTTATGGTTTTCAATGTTTATTTATTTTGTTTGTTTAATGTTTTTTCCTTCAGGAGAAACACATGAGCAGCACTGATATAAATGCTCTAACAAGACAAAAAGAGCTCCTGCTCCAGAAATTGAGCACCTTTGAAGAAACCAACCGGACACTCCGAGAACTTCTTGCAGAGCAGCAGTGCCGGGAGGTGAGAACTGCTGTGCATGGAACCTGGCTGATTACAGGAGGCTGTGGGCTGGAAGGGAATTTGGAGTTTGAAATCTTTCAATTCTTTTTCCCAGCCCTGCAGTAGACCCTGTCAACCTGTACATGTTGGATAGTTTTTCTTGGGTTTTTGTTTTTGTTTTTTTTTTTTTTCTTTATCTCTGCCTAATTCATAGAGTGAGACTGGCTTTTCTGCTCTGAGGATGGTAGAGCCTTTGAGTCTTTGACTGCATTAGAAGGTTCAGGCACTGCTGTGTTGCCAGCTGTCTGCTTTGAATGCAGCTGTATCTGCTGATCCTGCTGGTCTCAAACACTGCTGCTTCACTTGGATTGCTGGAATCTGACCACTTGATGTGACCTCAGCTAAAGGGAGCCTAAGGGTATTCAGAACTTTGATTTTGTAGGCTCTGAGGGCAACAACAGAGAAATTGGAAACAATTCTGTGCTTCATGTACAGAACAATTCTCTACTGCTTGTAAGAGCAATAGAAAAATGACATTTATATTTCTCTAGTTTATATTCCATTTCAGCAAAAGCAGGCTGATGATAACAATTACCTCAGCCACCAGTGAGGCTGGATAAAAGGTCTGAATTCTTCCACATGACTTTCCCTGAGTAGTGGGAGAGTTCAGAATGATCTTACATTGCCATCGTGATTTTATTTTAATCTTTGACTGGGAAGTGGAAAAGCTTTCTGAGATGGATAAGGATATGTGAAATATTTAGCAAATGTGACGTTTGTCTATATCTTCTAAAAATTACTGCTGCAGCTGGGAGGAAGTAGTTGATTTTCTCAGTTCCATTTAAAGAACCTGTATAAAACTGACTTTGAGTTAACAGTTTTTCTCATGCATTTATTTTGTAGAAAGATGCCCAGAAGGTACTGGATCGACAAGCAGTGCTGCTGAAAAGACTGGCTGACACGGATGCAGAGAACATGGTAAGCAAACCACAATCTCTCTTTTCTTTAATGATACAGCAGAAAGTTCTAAAATGACAAGCCCTTCTTTGTCTTATATTCCGCTGTTAAATCTCACACTAGTGCCTTTTAGATCAATTAAAAATATATATTTTTAGCTTTTGTGGTAATCAGAGCCACTAATTGCTCCTCTGGTTAACAACCCTCATTTCAAAGTGGATAGATTTTTATTGCCTTTGAAATATGGAGGCTTAGAATGGGGATAACTCTGAATATTGGGCTCTGTCACTGAATGAATTAACTTGTGCCAGTTTTTTGATCATTTCCTTCTCTGTAAACTGAGACAAGAAAGAGTTCTTGCATTGCCAGAAGTTATAAAACTGGCTGTGAGGCACAGTAAATGCCCCTTTTAGTTTGTGGAGTATATATGGTCCTGACTGGTGTCCTGTGCCCCGTTGCACGAATGGATGTGGATCCCTTTTGCTTCCTGCTTGAGTAGAATGCTGCCCGTTTTTCTGGTGATGAGGGTGCTGCTGTTGTGGATAACAGACCATGCCACAGATCAGGAGGTCCTGACAGGGATGCAGTTGCCTCTCTTGCCATCTACCTGCTGTCCTAAATGTGTTTGTTACTGAACATCTGCGTGGTGTTTGTTTTTCCAGCAACTTCAGATCAGGCTTCAGGGAAAAGAAAAGGAACTGGAAACCCTCACACTTCAGATAGTGGCAGAAAAGGTAATATAGTTTTTCTGGTTTTCCCTCTCTTCTCTACTTTCCAGTTCTGTAAAACCACAGGCAGTCCAAAAGATTAGGTTATTTGCAGACTGCTATTTTGGGATCAGATGATTGGCTTGCTTTTAAAACCAGGCAGATACCAACTCCCACACCATTGTGGGTTCCATATTCTGCTATTAAGACACCTGTCACAAGGATGGATAGGTAGAATTCTCTTTGCTTGGGCACTGAATTGCCATTCTGTTTAAGGTCCCAATGGCAAATTTCAATCTGTCCCTTAGTGTAGGAAGTAAAGGGGGAATGCAGTGGAAGAGATCAGATATGAAGGATATTTTGTCCTAGAACATACTTTTCAGGCGAGTCAGTCACATGGGTTGTAAAATAAAGGGCTGCTCATTTGGTCCCTTTTTTTTGGTTCAGAAGAGCTGTGAGGGTCCATCTGGAGGTGGCTGGAGATCGTTCAGTGAAGAAGTCTGAGATTACTACTGCATGTTATAAAGTGTTCCTTCTATTAGCTTGCTGAGTAAAAACATGTTTGCCTTATTCCTGCTTATCTAGGAACAAGCAAAGAAAGCATATGAACTCTCCAGAGCTATGGAGGCTATGAAAGGCCATTTACAAGCCCAGCTGCGGGGCAAAGAAGCTGAGAACAGCCGTCTGGCCACACAGCTACGGGTATGTCTGCACATATCCCTGCACAAATCCCTGGGGATTGCCTCCTCCCTTTCTGCCACAGGCTGAATTCACTCACAAGGGGAGTAGCACAAGCTTTTTGACTGAAATATTGGCTGCTGATGTTTATGCCATTAACACACAGCACAATTCTCTAACTAAGTAAGAAAAGAGCAATATTCTCACTTTTGAGGCATGAGGAAAAATCTTAGCCTTAAGGTCTATGTGCATTAATTAGATTTTCTTTTTCCTAAGTTAGTTACTCCACAATTATTGAAAAGTTGGATTTGCTTTAGTCAAGCGTCAAGACAAAAGGAATCTATTTAATTTGCTTTTTTGGAAAAATGCTATGCCAGTTTGATCACCCTCGTTTATCTGTTCTACAGTATTAATGAAAAGGAGAAAGTTTCCCTGGTTTATTTTGATTAGAGTTTTATATTTAGCTTATGTTGGGATGATGTTACAAGGAACATAAATGTGTTAATAGTTTAGAGGAGTTTTAATCAGTTCTAGTAAGAGCTCTGTAAAACAGCATTATTATACGCAAACATTTCATCAATAAAAATAATTTTCTCTGGTAGATCGAAAGATTGTAAAACAGTATTTATTTTGGTCAGGAGAGAAATCAGTATTTTAGGAAAAAAGAAAGCTTTTAGCTCATGAAAGAAAGTTCAAGGACTTAGAAGAAAAGGAGGATGTCATGCTGCCATCTCTTTCAGCATTTAGACAGGATTGTGTAGGTGAAACCTGCCTACAAATACCTCCGGGCTGAACGCTGGGGATTTGTGCCTGGCTCTCATCACCATCTCTAGGAAATTAGTTGCTGCTTTGGGTTTGCTGTTGTAATACAGGCATTAATCCATATGGTGGTTTTTGTTCCCCCCCAGAATCTGGAGATGAGTGAAGCTCAGCTTAAGGCAGACCTGGAAGTTGCCCTGGAACAGGTGGACGACGTGAAGGGCAAGATGGATGGTGATAAAGAGGCCCTGAAGAAAGCTCTCCGTGCACAGAAAGAGCGAGCGGAGCGGAGCGAGGAGTATGTGCAGAAACTGACTGTCCAGCTAACAGAGAAGGTTCGTGCTGAAACAGGACAGGCCTGGTTTGAGCTCTTGCTTTTAAATGGTTGAATTCTGCTAGCAGCCCTGGGGAGAGTCTTTTCTTTCCACTAATGAAATTTATTTCTGTCTTGATGCCATGGCCCATTTATGCCAAGTTTAGAACAAGTCCAGTTTGCTCAGCTGTCACTGCATTCACTGCATGTCCTGAGTTAAGAGCATCTCCGTGTATTGTCTGCATATCTGACACCAGTGATGAGTCTTCTCCCTTACTTTTTTTTCCTCTTGTATTTCCCTTGTCTGACAGGAAAACAGTATTGCTGAGGCCCAGAACCATCTCGAGTCCTGGAGGAGTCGCTGCAACAAAGCAATGAAGGAGAAGGATGACCTTGAACTGGAAGTCGTTACACTGAACAGGTTAGAATAAAATCAGTGCAGAGAAAGAAGCATGAGTGGGGATGAGTTCAAAGTTCAAGGATAATTTAATTAGATAATAGCATTGAAATAAATATTTTCATTGGATTGCTTATAAGTAACCAAGCAAAACCAGCACTGCCTAAGGGCTAGAGCAGAGTTTGAAGAGTTGGAGAGAGACATGTGACTTCTGCTGCTGACTTGCCACAGCAAAGGCAGACTTTTTAAGGTTTGCTGACCCTTAAAAGTGTTCCTTTGCCATTTTGCAGTGCTTTGAATTAAGATTATTTTTGAGATATTTTTGAATAAATGGAATGGAAGATATTAAGAGGTTAGTAGTATAGTTGATGCCAATTTTCTTGTGAAGGTAAATAAATGTGTTGGTATCACTGCAGTACAGTTGCTGCTGCAGGGAAAAGTAGCTAGGTATGAGTTGAAAGAGCCATATCTTTATCCTGTGCATCTTTGAGACAATTCATTTGAGCTCCAAGGGGACAACTCCATTTGATTTCCAGGAAGTATAAAAAGATTTATGTAGTCAAACAGGGTAACAGAGAGGTGTGCATACGTGACTGGAGAAGGAAGCTGACAGGATAGGGAAAAGCCATGTTTCTGAAGCTAGTTTTCAAAGGTTAGGAGCCTTACTTACTCTTTCTTGTTACTTAAGGATTAATTTTCTTTCTGTGTGGCAGCCGTGTTGCAGACTTGGTGGAACAAGTGGCAAAGGTCCAGGAAAAGACACGGGACGAAAACGATGCTTTGGTAGATAAAGTACACCAAATGACTGGAGAGAACAATTCTTTAAAGAAAGATAATGAAAAACTAAAGGTCAGTGACTCTTAAGGGTTTGAACTTTGAATGCTAGGAGGAAAAGAAGGGCGAACTATAACAACTTGCTTGGTCACTGAAGACACAGTCAAATTGCACCCATTGCTCCTTTACAGTTTCAAACCAGGTCATATAACCTGACTGTGTGTTGGGAGGAGACAGAGGAAGTTTACATACTGGGAGAACTGTGCTTCTTCCATGTTTTGGCTAGGAGTGTCTCCAACTGCTGTTTCATCTAGCTGGGCTCTTAAATCTTGTCCTTAACACCTTCATGCTGCTGACCAGAGAACAGCTGTTGCAGCTCATTCAGAGAGAATGGTGATCTCCAGAAGAAAAAAAAAAAAATTGGCATATTTCTCTTGTCCTTTACCATGAGTGATCTCATGGGTAACCTGCATCTTTTTTTCCATCCCAAACCTCTGTGCTCTGCTGATGCAAATTTGGCAGTCTACTGAAATCTGGAAAGTTTTGGCAACTTGCGTGAACAAAACTATTTTCTTCGTCTAGACAGCATTAGACAGCTCACATGGCACTCAATAGAAAAGCTTTTCTTTTTTTCAGTCTGCTCTGAACGCAATGGAGGACAAGCTGAACCAAGCGCAGATAGAATTGCAACAGCTCCAGAACTCTGTCAAGAGCTATGAGGGATTGATTGAAAACTACACGGTACAGGTGGGTCTCAGAGCCTTCAGACCTTGCACAAAGGTGTTTTCTTCTTCCACTGTGGCTTATTCTGTAATGCCTTAGCTGTTGCCAGCTGGAGCAGTTTCAGTTACTCCAAGGCATTGCACACACGTGTTGAAAACTACATATAACAGATAAAGTCTGGGGTCTTTTTTTGAATGTTCAGGCACAGAAGGCCCGAAGGGATTCAGATGACCTGGCAGCAAGACTGGAGAAGTGTGAAACAGAGAACCAGACAGTCAGGGATGAAATGGAGAAGGAGCTTGAAGAGGCAAGTATCCCTCTAAAGACATGTTGTAGACATTCATGGATCTTAGTGTTCTGGATCTAGTGTAAAACAGCTGTGAATAGGAAATAAAAGGTTATCTCTGTTCTGCCTTTTACATCAGTTTTTTCTCAGGACTTGTTCAATAAGTTTTGCAGAATGAACATTTAGCAGCTTCTTTATGACTATATGACATTTTTCAGAGGTGTATAAATTATTTAGTGTGTCCTTTGCTGCAGAAATAGTGGTTTAGAACAGTGCATTAGATAGGTTTCACCATTATCTGATGTGGAACAGCTGACCTCAAAAGCAGAGCTTGCACTTCTAGTAAAATTGAAGCCCACAATCCAAAGTACTCATTCTTACACCATCCATAGGGAATGCCAGATCCTAAGTGATCCTTTTTGGAATAGGAAAAGACCTTAGGCTTTGAACTCCAGCACTGGCCAAATATCCACACAGTGTCATCATGGTTGTGGACTAACAAAGCTTCATTGAAGTTGAGCAATTTTTTAGTCTTGATCTTATAAACATTTGAAAGTTCCTCACATTGTCTTCTTCGATTACAGACCCGTCAGAAGTTCCAGAGCCAGCTTTCTGAACTGGAGAAGCTGCCTGAGATCCTAAAGTACACTGAGGAGCAGCTGGCACAGTGCCACCAACAGCTGATGTGTTACGAGAAGAAGAACACGGCGCTGTGTGCCATGATTGCAGATCTCCGTCAGCTGGTAAGGGACTGGCAGAAATCATCCGTACCACCGCAAAGCTCATCTTCGCCACCACCATGAATTTCTAATCACAAGCAAGGTTCAAACTTCGTCTCTGTTCTCGTCTCTTTTTGAAAAGATTAAATGTGCACTGCAAAATAAAGGTGTGTGCCATGTCTTTGTGCAAGAAGTTAGAGGCTTTGCTGGTAGCGTTCCTTTAATATTTGAAAGGTTTCTCATCCCTTGGTGCAGAATCTTTCTGGGACTTGTTAGCGGCTGTGGCAGCACTTGCCAATGCCAGCCCTCGCTTCTGTTACCTCTGTCCTCTTTTCAGCTTTCCCTCCTGTAGTTTTCTGCTGATGGTGCTGGCCCAACCAATTTCTCACTCTGATTTCGGGTTGTTTTCCCAGTTTCTTGTTTTTTGTTCCCCTGTAGATATTGCAGGACAGTTTCACACAGGGATGACATCTACAGCTCAAGACAGCACAAGATCTCTGTCTGACCACTTTAGTCTGCTTGGTTTGGAATTATAAACCTCCCCGATGTTTTGGGCTCTGATTTGGGCTGTTGTGGGCTGCTGGCATGTTTGTGGCTGCTGTTCTTGTGTGTGTGCTTGGCTTGTAGATGCTGCTCTACATGCAGGATTGACAGGCCTGGCTTTCCTTCTGCAGGACTGATGAGTTTCCCTACACCTTCCCAGGCTGTAACTGGAAGCATCAGCAAAATAGATGTTTAGTTCTTTTCTATCCACTGTTCCCTTTCTGAAGCTCTCCAGACATTATGAATGGAACGTTTTTCCTTCTGAGAGCTGCGTGTTTTAGGTGGTTGGACATGTGTGTAGTGACTACTCTGTGAAGTAATTGATTCCTGTAATTTTTAGATTGACCTCCAGGGGGACAAAATGGAGATGACAAGAGAGAGATATCAGTCTGCCCAAGAGGAGAAAAAGCAACTCACCTTGAAGGTGGAGGAGCTGGAAAGGTTAGAAATACTGGGCTCTCTTGCTTTTTTAACCTTCCATTTCCATTGTTTTTACAGGGGATTGAAACAGCTTCAGTCTTGTTGCAGTTCCCCACATGCCTCCAGGATTCTGTGCATTTGCTTGTCCCACAAGGTTCTCTGATCAGTAGCTGTCCACTGAGAGTTATATGCTTTTGCAGCAGCACCTGTTGTGAATGTTGTTGGACAGGATGATGGCTTAGACAGCAGAGAAACCAGCTCCTTGTCCAATCTAGCCTGGAAATTCTGAGGTTACTAGACATCACAGTATTTTTATCTATGTTTATAAATTTCCTTTAATGACATTGTCTCAGAAAATGCAGGTCTATGGGTGCTCTGTAGGTCCTTCAATCTTTGAAATTTTGATTTGAGGACTGGAGAACTGTTTCTTCGGGTTCTCACCTTCCAAGGGGAAATAGAATCTATTACCAGAGGAGTCAGGACCTGACAAAAGGCAGAGTGAAGCACACTCCATTTAAAATGAATAGGTTTCCTTCCCTTATTGTCTTAAACTAGAAAACTAGAGTCCACGAATGCCCAGAACATAGAATTCCTTCAGGTCATAGCAAAACGCGAGGAGTCGATCCACCAGTGTCAGCTGCGGCTGGAGGAGAAGAGCCGTGAGTGCAGCTCCCTGGCACGGCAGCTGGAGATGGCCATCGAGGATGCCAAAAGACAAGTGAGTAACCTCTCGTGCTTGTGAATTCACCCAGAGCTACCCGGGCTCTGAAAGGGGAACAGCGAGAAATGTCTTCTGATATCCTGAGCTGAAAATGTCTTCTCAGTTTGTGACCAAACCCGTTAAAATCGTCGTGTTCAGTGAAATACAAGTAATGTGCTGGAGCTATTTGTCAGCGCTGTTAAAGAACTGAGCTCGGTTTGCAGCAGAGAAAAGCGCAAGACTGAGCTGCTGCTTATGTATGAAACTGTGGCAGTTAAACTTTAAAGGGCTTTTGTGGGCAACGGGTAGGGAAAAAACACTCTTCCATATAGACATCCTTTTAATAAAGTTATCCTTCTGTGTAGGTGGAACAAGCTCGAGAACGAGCAGTCTCCAGAGAGAGGGCAGCCCAGTCCAAGATGTTGGATTTGGAGACCCAACTGAGCAGGAATAAGACGGAGCTAAACCAGTTGCTTCGGAGCAAAGAGGATGTGAGTGGCTTGTGGGGGATACTCCTTCTGTACTGATGGTGCTCTGGAAACAACTGGATTCCATAAATCATCCTGTGGATGTGCGGCTGAAGTCATGCAGAGCTGTGCCTGAGTGTGATGTGCTGTTGTGTGTGTCCATGTAAGTGTGACGTGGGACACGTGTGTCACCAGTGTCTTGCTGTCACCAGTTCAGGATCTGCAAGTCAGATAAAAGGATGTGAATGAACCTGGTGTAGAGTTATGTGTGTGTAAGAAAATAATGATTTCCTTTGCGTTCAGAGGAGATTTGCACCAGGTATCATAGACAGATTTCAACTCCATTTTGCCTATATCAAAGAGAGTGCAATTTTTCTTCTAGAGGATAGGATTTCTTCTAGAAGAAAGACTGGGAGATCTTTTGTCATGTCCTATTTACCTTGCTTCCTTGCTTTAGTTTTACTTGGAATTGTGTTAGCTGATGAATCCGATCCAGTCGCTTTGCAGCAAAGGATGTGTTTCATTCCCCATAACTGCAGCTAATATCTTTTAAAAGCCACATTATAGCCACATTGTCTCCCGCTTCTATCAGCGGGCTGCTGAATGGAGTCGGGAACGAGCAGCAATTATAAATATCCCAGCACCATCTATGGTAATGTCACCTCCTGCTGTGCTAATTCTGGCTCTCCTCAGCGCTTTGCGGGCAGGGTTTAAGGCGAGCAGGAGGAATTTCCCCGCCTCAGGCGCTGCTGTGCTCCCCTGTGCAGGCAGAGCGCCGGTTCCAGAGCCGCCTCCAGGACCTGCGGGATCGGCTGGAGCAGTCGGAGAGCACCAACCGCAGCATGCAGAACTACGTCCACTTCCTCAAGTCTTCCTACGACAACGTTTTTAGGGAAAGTGCTTTTCTGGGCTCCCCCAGCCACGCTCGCTCTCTTCTCTGAGGGCGATGTTCTTCCTTGCACCGTTGTTTTTAAGCACGCAGAAAGAGCTTTGTTTCAAAAGCCATGTTGATGTAGAAAACTGGGTGGTGTTTCAGGGTGACTGTTGGGAGATTTTAATTTTTTTTTTTTAATTGTAGTATGAGAAAATAAACTGCTGTTGGTGTCTGATCAAAATGTGGGGTATCAGCAATGCTGGTTTGGTGCCGGAGGTTGGTGTTGCACCATGAACTGATCCCCAAAACTGTGTGGTTTTGCATGTAATGGAAAATGAAAATATCCTTTTCCTCCTAAAAGGTCACGATGGTTTCAGCTCTTAAAACCTGTCAGGGTTTTGTTGAGTGTGTTAATTTTTGTAAGAGCTCTCTCTTCGTGCTTCACTTTTCATTCGGTTTCTCTCTTGGGGAGATCATGTGGGGGTTTTTTGCTTGTGGGATTTTTTAAAAATAATTTTTTTATACTGTTGGTGTGATGCTGAAAATAACTAAGGTGCCTAGGCTCTACACTCACAAAGAGATAATCTGCACAACCACAGTGTTTGTAACAATTTTATACCAGAAATTGAGTTTGGTTTTTTTTATACTTGATTCTTAGATACTCCCTGATCCTTGCCTTTTTTTGTGAGTGTGATGCTAATGTTGCTTTACTCCTCTTAATCTGATTTTCTGACCCTGAGTATATCCACCCAGGACTGAGCCAAAACAAGCTAAAAATGAAGGAAATCACTGTCACTTCATTTGGGATCTTGCAAATGCCATGTGAGTTCTGGGTGTGTGTGAAATCCTGACTTTGTCTTAAGCCTACTAAGGAGCAGTTTCAGATACTCAACTTCTTCATCCAATTCCTCTGCACCTTCTGGAAAATCAGGTCTTGTGTGGCAAGTCTCTAAAGTCCATGTGCACTACAGCGACCTATTGTTTCTACTAAATGGTTCTTAGGGGGACAAAAATAAAAGTTGTTATTATTTTTCTCTCTTTCGTGTCCTATTTATGTGCTATGTGATGTGGTCATCGGCAGTATTTGTCATAAAAGGTTTTTTTAAACAAATCAGTTTTCTAAAGATCTGTAATTGTGTGTGTTTAACACTAAAAATCCCAGAAGTGCTGGGAGAGAAACCAATAAACTACATTTTACTTGGATGTGGTGGGGATTTCCTCTCTAGGTGCTGTGCGTGTCTGAGTTTGGGAAAGAAAACACATCCCAGGCCTGTGCACGCAGGCAGCTAAATCTTTCTGTGGTTCACGGGTGAAACCCCTCCGCCTCTGCGAGCGGCACTGAGCAGCGCAAGGCGGCTCCAGAGCTCCCTCGGCGAGAATACACAGAATAAATGGGAAACCGCCGAACCGGGGTCCCGCTGCCGGCGGAGGCGGGACTCGAACCC
>VWZN01001855.1:158488-170871 GCA_013396955.1 Regulus satrapa
CGGGCCCGGGCCGGCCCTGAGGGAGCCCGGCCGCAGCCGGAGCCTCCCTGCCCCGGGACGGAGCCGCCATGGAATCGTGGCAGCTCCGCTTCGACACTTTGGAGGCCCTGCGCCTCTCCAGCAAGGGCCGACTGAGCTACTGCAGCCGCTGGCAGGAGGATGAGGTGAGGGCTCGCCCCGGGAGGCGGCTCTGCCCGCTGGGAAGCGCCGAGCGCTCATCTCGGTGACACTCAGGGCTTGAAACACCCTCAGAGCGGGTCCAGGCTCGGGAGCGGGGCTGGCCCGAGGGGGTTCAAGTGTCCCGCAAAAGCGGGAGAGTTCGGAAAAAGTGTTGGGAAGACAGCAGAGAAAAGGAGTTAAACGGGATACTGAGCTGCGATGATAAAGCAGCTGCTGACTGTGAGGATGGTGTGTTAAAAGTTTTATTGAACGTTGAGGCTGTGATAAACGAGGTTCAGTTCTCTGTTATAGTTTTAAGGTTTATTAATAAACTAAATGATAAGGAGTATAATAAGGCAAATAGGCTGGGTGTCTCTTGGCATGCCGCAAAAAGAGCACACCTCAACATAAGATTCCTTTCGTTAAATGCATTGACTTGTTACATATTCATACACCTTCATGCATTATTCAAGAACAGCCCCCCCTTCTCCAAATGGCCCTGGCCTGTCCACTTCTTTGGTCATAAATTCTTCTCTCCAGACTTTCTGTCTCTCTCTCTTGATAAGCTTTCTCTCAAGAATGTGAGAGATTTACTATTTAAAAAACTAAAAATCTTGTAAGAAAGATATTTACAACACTTCTAATTTCATTGTTAATAGCAGAACTAAACAGTCACATTAATCTAGCACTACACATACCACTTTTCATTTTGATATTTGCGAAAAGCCAACTATTTAATAGCCATTTATAACAAGGTTGTTGACGGAGGATGGTTTTTCTCTGCAGGCTGCCTTGGAAGGCTGCGTGGCTCCCGTGGAGCTCTCCCCTTACTGCGGCTGGGTGCTCGACAGCCTGGGCGGGCAATTAGCGCCAGAAATCGCTCCCTCAGGAACTTCAACGCCCAAACAATCCACCCCGCTCCCCAAACGGGCCTCTGCCGAGCAGATCCCGCCCGGCAGCCACGGGAGCTCCTCACCACCTCCGTCCGCCGAGCCCAGTGAGACCAAGGTAGCGCTCTGATTATAATCCGTGTGTTTATGGGGCAGCTGTGAGAAAGGACAGTCCGAACTTGCTGCCGTAAATGTTTCGATTAAGGCTGTTTTGTGCTCTGTTAATTTATGGGGAAAACATCTTTAGTTTTAATTTTTTTTTTGTAGCGTGAACAGGGGATGATAGAATTAGTATTAACAAGATTTTAATAGGAAAATGTTTAACACTAGATCCAAAGCAAACTCCATTTTTCAGTGTAACTGAGGAAAATAGTTGGAGCTTTGTTGTGTTATGTTCTTAGCAGCAGAGGATTCATCCACTTGGAGAGATAAGGTCACAAAGGAGGGTCAGAGCTGTTGTAAAAGTCCATGAGTAACCACACTGGGTTTTCTGGAGTCTTTGAGTGACTTACATGTATTCTGACTCTATTTTATGAGGCAGAAGGGTAGGAAGCTGGGCAGCGAGCAGTTGAATTTTGGAACTAATTAAGTTGATGAAGGCATTTCATTATTTCCCTCTGGAAAGAGAAATGTCCATTGTTTTGTTTAATGATGACTTCACTACGTGACAGTGACACTGAGCAGCAAAGTTCTGTATCATCCTGCCTCTAGTGAGACTTAAAAAATATATTGTGAGGAAAATATATTAATGAAGCAGCAAGATGTGATAAACTTCATTAGAGAGTTTCAAGTCTTCTCCTGCAGAGTGCTTCAAAGTATAAACTTGTCTTGAGTTTTTCCAGTGTAATGTCTTCCCTGACTGTTCAGAGGACGTGAGGGGTTGTCTGGGCTTTCCAGGTGTCAGTTGGCCTTCGTCAGTGTCCTTGAGACTCTTGGGATCTGTCTGATCCCAGTTTCAGTGACTGGAAAAGCAATTATAAATGTGCTGGAGGATACTCAAAATAGTGAGGTTGCACAGCTGAGATACCTAACTGCTCTAGAAATGTGTATTTGTTGATTGCTTTGTCTGTTTCTTCAGAAATAATAGTTCACCAGACTTGCTTTATCTGTTTTCCTCGGTAAATTGCTGATCCTGATTTTGCTTTTATGCTGACCATGCAGGAAAATGATCATCTTAGTCTCCTGGAAACAAATCAAGAAGTTGTTCCAGCAGTTCTGTCATCTAAAGTTGCCAAAGTCGAAGGCTGCATTCGGATGTACGAAGAGATGCACAGGCTGAAAGCAAAGGTAAAAAAAAAATAAAATGAGGGCATCTCTGTGAATCCCAGGAGAGCTCCACGGTCAGAGGTGACCTTGCAAGGACAGCAAGTTATAAATGCTGGGCAGTTTAGTTTGTGTTTTCTTGTGTCCACGTTGTTGAGTGAGTACCTTTGGTGCCCCTCTGTGCTGCAGGAGAGGCTGAGACAGCGGCAGGAGGAGCAGGAGCAGATGGTGAGGGCAGCCTACGCCCAGGCCAGCGAGCAGCTGAAGCGCTTTGACGAACTGAGGGAGCTGAAGAGGCATCAGGAATTCCAAGAGTTGCAAGAAGTGATGGAGAAGAGGTGAGATCACCTCTGGTATCGTTAGGATTTAATAGTGTTGAATCAAAGTGAGGAGTAATTCCTGTTAATTCTGTGCTGGTCACTTGTGGCTGGGAATCTCACCTGCTGTTTGTCTTACATTACCTTTCCTGTTAGAGTTTGGCTGTCAGAGTCATGTCTGGCTGTCGTTAAGGTTTCAGTGGTTAGAAAAAGACAGTATTTGTGATAGCTGAAGTTCCTTTAGTTCGTTTTAAGAGCAACTTCTTGTGTGTTGGTTTTTGTTTTGTCTCCTGAACGTCTTGAATACAATTTTTCTGTCTTTATGTGTATTTGTAGCTCAAAGGAGGCTCAGGGGCAGCAAGAGAAGTTGAAGGAAGAGCACCGACATAGAGCAAAGGTCTGAGACTCTTAAGAATTGTCTTTCATAAAACACCATGACTGCTGGGTGGGAACTGGAAAGACCAATGGATTTATGTGTATTTCCGTGACACTCTGAAGCGAGGATGGATTTTTCTGGTGCTTTCCTAGGCACCTGCTGCAGCGTGGAAATGCAGTAAAGGCACTTGCGTCCTAGGAACAGGAAGGTCCTGTAAAGCTGGAGCCATCAGACCAGGAAGGAACTGTACAACTGGAGTTACTGAAGTATTTGATGACTCTTGTGTCTTTGTCTCCCCAGATACTGAACCTGAAATTGCGTGAGGCAGAGCAGCAGAGGCAACGGCAGGAAGAGCTGGAACGTTTGCGCAAGGAAGAGGGCCAGGAGAGGCTGCGTCGCCTTTACTCCATCCAGGAGGAGCTGCTGCAGCTGAACCAGCAGATCGATCCCAACTACAGGCACAAAGACTTGCCCAGGATCGATCTGTCTGCCTACAGCAACCGTGGCAACCAGATCTGTGGGCTGGTGTCGGGGCTGATCCGCAGCACGAGCGAGGTACGGGCTCTGGAGTTGTTCTCTTTGGCTGTCATTCCTTCAGAAAGCTCCCTGTGGTTGGCTTCAAAGGCAGCTTGTCAGGAGGCCCTTAAAGGAGATGTCACAGCAATGTGTTTTTAGATGTTCATCGTATAAAGGACCCGATTTCAAAGCGGAATTCTTTCCTCTGGCACTTCAGCCGTTCTCTTGAAAGCGGCTTATCAAAATGCATGAGAATTTCTACAGGAGAAAGAAAGGGAAAAAAGGAAAGAAAGGAAAATTAAATTGCTCTAAACTCTTGGTGCTGTAAAGTTCCCTCTGTGACAGTGGACTGGTTCATGAATTGTTAAATACCGAACATCTTATGATTCTGCTGTGCTCATAAGCTTTTCTGCAGTGGCTGGCTTTCCTTGACATTTTTTCTTTCTAGAGTGAGATACAAATCTTGAAAGATAAAGCACTAATAAGGCTAATCCTGTGTTCCAGCTTGTCACAGCTGGCTTTCAGCAGACAGAGCTCTCAAGGCTTTGCACTGTAGTTCGCTTGCACATTTCTTTTGAAATGCACTCCTGGACTTACATTAGGTGCAAATACTGTCTGCCATGGTATTTACAAATAAAGGAGATGGGGATAAAATATGTAGTTAGCTCCTAGATTATCTGAGAGCGAGTGCTTCAAAGGCTCCTTGCTCTTGCTGTTGGCCCTGTGGCACTGGAAGCAAAGGTTAATGCTGTGTTACCTCTCATGGCTTTTTTTGGCAGAGAGGGTTCCCAACTCAAGCAGATGTGGCCAACACTGAACGAGCCCTGCAGGAGATGCGAGGATTGATATCCAGCATGCAGCAGGAAATCACTGCAGCTCTAGAAGAAAAAAAGAGGAAAGATGAAGAGGAAAAGAAACAAAAACAGGAGGAGTTAGAGAAAAAAGAGCAGATGAAGAATCAGACTCCTGCCCCTGCACAGCAGTCAGGGGGAAAGCAGCAGAAGGAAGGTTGGTTAGGCTTTTTTAATAGTCTTTTTAATTACTTTGCCTTGCATTTTTTTAAAATTAGTTTTCTCCCTAGAGGATTAGGTCTTTCTAGGTTATCATCTTTTTTGGTTTTTTTTCAATAACAGGACTTCAAGTTAAAACAGAAGAAAGTATCATGCAGTGGTACCACCAGCTTCAGGATGCTGCTGAGCAATGTGTTGCTGCTTTCAGTGAAATTGGAAACTGCAAAGGCAACACTGAGGTATGAACAAATTATTAATACTCTTGAAGAAAGAGTATCTTAACTTTTAGGGTAAATAGGATTTGAAAGAAAAACAAACTCTGTTGTAGCACCCTTTGTTACCTCTCTGCTCATCCAAACTATTATAGATATATACTTGTTTGGAAAGGATTTTAAAGTTGCTTGTTTGTTCTCCAGGTGAAGAAGATAAAAACAAACTTGCAGAAAGCAGCTACGATCCCTGTGAGCCAGATCTCTAGCGTATCAGGTCAGGAAAACACCAAGAGCTCAACCCCACCAAAATCCCTTTCGCCCTAAAGATTTTATCAGGGCACAAGCATCTGAAGTGTTCCTGTAATTATCCCTACAGCAGAAAGCTGATCTGCACGCAGCCTATCTGTGCTTGTGTTTTGAAGTCCTGTTGCTTCCCTCAGAGGCATCTTTGTTCCTCAGGGTTAGGTTTGGTTAATCAGATGGAGCAAAGGGGGTGTGTGTGTGTCTCTTTGGGATGTGGGTCTGCTGTTGGTGAGCTTGATGTGGTCTGGGTAAGCCCTGTCTGCTGTTCCCTTCTGTCTCCATCCTTTGCTGATGTGTTGGCAGGCTCTAAGCTGAGAGAGGTGTTTGACAAGCTCAATAACCTGCTGTCTGGGAAGCCTGTCCAGACTGAAGGGCAGACGGTGGCCGTGACTCAGCATCCACAGGGGCTGGAGTTCGTTTGTTACAAACTCGCAGAGAAGTTTGTGGTGAGTAAATCTCTTCTCTGAGGTGGCACAAGTAGCCAGGAGTGCTCCAGGAGATGCTTTTGGACACTGAGCTGTCTCCTCAGCTATGGAGAACGAAATATTGGGTGTTCAGTTTGCCTGTATTAATGCAGTGAAGAAAACTTAGTTTCTCTTTCCCTTCCAACCCTTATTTTATTTCTTCTAAGAGGAAAAACTTCTAAATTTCAGGCTTACATCTTACATATCTAAATTTCAGGCTTACATATTTTGAACTAGGTAGCTACAGTGTTTTGGAAAATAGTTGGTTAGTTAATTTCTGGTGTATCACAAAACTGTATATAGGCTAAAACCTTATATCTGGGCAGGATTTAGGATACAAAAATCCCCAACACTAAGTCTCAATCCCTGCTTTGTTATTAGCACCTCTCAAGAAGTGATGTTTAAGTTGTTTTTTGAAGTTGACAGTGTTTTTCTCTTGTGTTTATTTGCAAAATTTGGGCTGTTGGAAACTTTTATCCCTGCAGGAGCAAATGCATGCAAAAATCAGCCCATGGAGTAAAACTGTGACTGATTTGTAAACGTTTGAAAGTGATTGTTTGGGTTGGGAATATCTGTGCAGCCTGCACTTTGAGCCTGTGTTTGCTAATCCCATTCTTCTATCCTGAGCCAGAGTTTATTGTCATCCTCTGTGGGAGCTGAGGATATGCAGCTTCATCAGCTTTTCTATCCTTGGCTTCATAGCCATGGAAACGTCAGATCTTTTAGTAAAGGCTAACTGCAAAAATGAGGATTTTTTTTTCTTTTTGCCTGAGAAATTACTTAAAGGAGCAGTAGCTGACTTTCCTTTTCCACCCTCCAGAGACATGGGGAAGGAGAAGTATCTTTTCACCATGATTCAGCTTTCCCAATCGCTGTGGTGCTCTCAGGAATCTGGGAATTACACCCTCGAGTCGGAGACATCTTTTTAGCTCATCTGCACAAAAAGTGCCCATATTCTGTGCCATTTTACCCTGCTCGGAAAGAAGGCACTTCTGTGGAAGAGTATCAGAGGTAAATTTATTGCTGGATTTTTCCTGCATGAACCCTGCAAGGGTGCAGACTATTCTGAGTGAACTCCACTTCCCCCCATCCCTGAGCACACATCCCTGAGGCATTGAGTCTGGAGGTTCACTCACAAGTGCATAAAAACCATCTTGTTCCAACCCCTGCCATGGCAGGCGCACCTTCCTCTAGACCAGCTTGCTCAGAGCCCCATCCAACTTGTCCTTGAGCATTTTCTTGCATGGGGCAGCCACAACTTGTCTGTTCCAGTGCCTCACCAAATGGTGGAACACATGATCCAGAGTGTAACAATCAGCCTTTGCACTAATTCCTGCGTGTTTTTGAAGAATCCTTATTCCCAGTAGAGTTGACTACAAGTCAGGGGACTCGAGTGAATGTGTTTTGCTGCCCTAAAGCTAGAATGTTTTCTCCTGCTAAGGATGCTTGGATATGAAGTTCATGATTCTAAAGTGGAAGAACAAGATCATTTTCTTAAAAGGATGTCAGGAATGATCCGTCTCTATGCTGCCATCATTCAACTCCGGTGGCCTTATGGAAACAAACAAGGGGTATGTGTGTGGCATTATATTTAGAATCTTGTTACTATCCCAGGAGTCTATTAAATGTATTGGAAGCTTGTTTTGTAGTTGAGGTGTGCTGAATTTAAACTGGCCCGGGTTATATTTGAAGGAGAATGGTCGTAACCATGGTGAACAAAGCAATGCCAAGTATTTAATGGTGTGAACTTTTACTTCCCTTATGTTTTCCCAATGATCAAGTTTTATAAAGAAGAAAGTCAATCAGCAAACTGTCTGTTTTGATAGTTTCGTTTTACAAGTTATTGAGCAAGTGCTGAGTAAGTTCTTTGTTGCTCTGTAGGCACATCCTCACGGCCTGAGCTACGGATGGCGCTGGCTTGCGCAGATGTTGAATCTGGAGCCTCTGGCAGATGTGACAGCTATGCTGCTTTTGGATTTCCTGGAGGTAAGGGGTGTGGATAGCTGTTAGTAGTTAAATATCACCAGTTTAGAGCTCTTTTGGGTTCTGAAGGGATTGCTGAGGTGAGATTCATAGCAGGCTTTTTATAACTTGTTCTTATTCCTTCAGAAAGGAAGGTGAGTATTTCCACTTGGAAATACAGCTTTGGATTTCAAAACTGAAGTTTTTAGAAACACTATCATTTCTATAATTCGTTATTTTTATGTTGTCAAATTCTGTTGTTGTATTTGATTCTATTTAAGGTTTCTGGTGTTTTAAAAATAGTTTTATAGTCTTATATAAGGTCTGTTCTAAGCAATTGGCAGTTGGCACAGTGCAACGAGGTCCTGTGGCTGTTCCAGCCAGATTTGTTCATAAAACAGGATAGATTTTTCAGGCTGAAAAGATCACAGCCTGATGGATATTAATCCTCCATCCTAAGATACAGGCCTGTGCCCCATAAGAGCCAAAGTGAAAGGCTGAAGTCAGGAGACACAAACACTGTTGACCACAAGCAGCTTCTCTGCTCTTCAAATGCTTATAAAAGAACTGTAAAAGTACAGATGAGAGAGTGGGGAAGTGAAATACCCCATGAGGGGATTCTGTTAGGGGTGCTGGAGTCAGAGGAGCATTTGTCCTGTAAACTGTGTGGAGAAAGCTGATGAATCACTGCACACAGCAGTAATCACAGTGGGGAAATGACCACAGCCTGCCCCAGCAAATGGTGTGAGGGAAGAGAACTATTCCTGGAGGGAGACTGGGGCGAAACGAAGGACAGCAAGATTTGCATCAGTGGCCAACACAGTCAGCAGGAAAAAAGGTGATTGTGGTAGCAGTAACAGCATGTAGAGGATTTGCTTGTCTTAGTGTAGGTGTGTTTCTTTAAATGTCTGAATGGAGCTTTTAGTCGTTGGTACAAACAGGTTCATTGCAGCTGTCACAAAAGTCTGAAAGCCAATTCTGTAACCTGCTCTTTGTGCCTTTCTCTGTCACAGGTGTGTGGCAATGCTCTGATGAAGCAGTATGGCATTCAGTTCTGGAAAACAATGTTCTTTATTCAGAAATACTATATCCCAAGGTACGATATCTGGGCTTAGGAATGTCGGTGCTCGCTCTGAAGTGACTCATCCGTGTTTTCCAATCTCTGCCATCCGCCCCCACTTGTGAATCAACCCCAGCTTTCTAAATAGATTTTGAAACGTGCTGTTGTTTCTGCAGAATTGAAGCTGTGACCAGCTCTGGCCAGATGGGCTGTTTGTCACGTTTGAAGAACTTCGTGCAGGTAAAGCAGTTTTGGGGGTTTATTGTGTTGTTCATTTAATTTTAATTTGGGTTTTGTTTTTTCCCCGTCACTGAATATATGCAGCATTTGTATAATGAGGCTGGCACTGCTTGCTGCAAACCTTATCATTCAGACCTCTCTCTGTGATCTAACTCATCCTTTGTAACTTTTCAATTACTGAATTACCTTAATGATAGTTATGATGCCAAACATCTCGCTGCTTTCTTGTATCTCATTTTTATCAATGGAAATGTATTTTGACTATAAAGGAAGATCAGTGAGAGGAGATGTACAGGTTGAGGAGGATTCTGCTGAGTCATTTCTGTCACGGCTAGTTCTTATCAGTAGCTGCTTGTTTTTAGCACTTGTCCTGATTAAATATATAGGGAAGTGACACTTGGAACTGCTCTCTGTAGTGTTTGTTTAGTGTATTTTTTTAAAGCATGCAAAACTATAAGGTATTTGATGAAGTTGTTCTGTGAATGTTGACTTAGATTATAATATTAAAATAGGACAGCTTTGAAGTTGTACTTTCATTTGATAATTAATTCCGGTACATTTTATTAGCAATGCTTTGAATGTATAGTAAGAGCCGTCAGAATTTCTGAGAAGAAAGATTAATCTTAATAAATAAGGATACATGTCTGTTTATTATTTGTCTTTCTCTCCACTAGAAATGTCTACAGGCAGAGGAGGTTCCAGCAAAGGGCATTCTGACAGCTTCCTTTTGGAGAACATAAATCAGTCTGGATTTCCTTTGCCCTTAACATTTAATTCAAGAAGATTTATTTGTTAGACTTAGAAGCTCATCATTGCATTAGATCTTTATAAGTTTTTGTATAATAAATTACTGAAACTTGAAGACTTTTCCTTCATATGTTTAATCATGTGGAAGATGCTTCAGATCCATTGTCCTGATGGCTTTGGAGGTTAAGGACTCTTGGACTGAAAAATTGCACAGTGCTCTTTGGCTCATGGAAGTGAAAATACCTCACAGCTTTATGAACTCTTAACAATGTAATCAACCTCAAACCTACTGTTAGAACTTTATTTTTGTACTTTTAAAAATCTTTTATAATTCAACTGAATTCTGCTGATGGACTTGTTTGTCTCAATGTCATCTAAAGTCTGTGGTGAGACTGGTACACTTTGAGCAGTGCTGACACTTCACTCCTGTAACTTCAGCTCTGGTTTGAAGGGAGATAAAGTCACTGCTTCAAAAGGTTTGTGGGGGAAAGAAGAGCTCCTGTAACAATCAAAATTCTATGGGTTTGTTTTCTGTTGGAGAGAGAAAGTCAAGAAATCCTCGATGAATACAGAAGATGTGAAATCTGTTGGATTTACAATGAGCTGTGCTTGAACTGTTCTGATGGCCTTTAAGATAGGACAATTTTCTGCTGAGTTCTACAGAACTCAGAAGCAGAAAAGGTAGTTAATTATTCTGGCAATACACTGTTGCAAGTTGAAAATGTTATTTCTTTACCAGACTGGGGTTTGTTTTTCCTAGGGGCACCCCTGTTTGAAGCTGTGGAACATGCAGTTGAGGCCATATAAGAATATTAATTTTATTTTCTTTATCGTTTTTGAGCTTTCTGAGAAAAGATTGTAAGATGTGCTTTGGAATTCCGGCCTGTAAAGCACTTAATGTTGTCTTTAAAATGGTTTAGTACCTAAGTTAAATTTGTATTGGGTTTATGCATTTTGTAAACTGACTCTGGAATACTTTAGACTACTGTTACTTTGTTCTGGGAAATTGGAAATACCCTCCTGGTGTCCTTTTTGCCAGGTAACTCTGAAGCAATGCGACTTTCATTAATATACTTGAAAATGTACAAGGTTTTTTAATGCTGAGTGGAGATGTTTTAATTATATATTGCACATCCATAATTATGGTGGAGATTCACTTTGCCAAGACAGTAATTGGTCCTGCCTATGAGAAACAATTGTCTGCCTGTGCCAAACCCAAGGAAGAATTTGGTGATGTACTTGTGAAATACTTTTTTTTTTTTGGCTGACAGCTACTTGGGGTTTCTAACATTTGTTGGGTAAATAAAAGAATATATTTTTATAAAAAAAACCCAATCTCCTTTTCTGCCTTAATCAAGAGCATCCACATACCTACTATTTAAAAAATACAAGATTTTCTAATTAAATAATGTATGGGCTTCAGGAATCAATATTTATTTTTAGATGTAGCTTGAGGTAATATCTGCTGCTTGAGCTGAATGTTTGACTTGTTTTTGTCATTTGAGCAGGTTTGGATGTTAGCCAGCTGCTGTTGTGAAGATGCAGTGCAAATAAGGTCGTGTGCATCTCTCCCTGGTGGTTTTCTCTGTGTGTTTCTATCAAATAGGACCAAGGAGAGCATTGCAGATGTGGAAATATCGGTGCCTTCAGGACGAGATGCATCAAAGCTGCTGTGAGTCAGACTCCTGCTTGGAGACAGGAGTTCCAGGCAGAGCCAGGGATGCAATGTCACCATAAGTGCCTGTGCTTCCAATTAAGCACTTCACTCAAATAAAGTGTTATTAATTCACAAAGCCATCAAACCCACTCACCGCTTTGAGCCAGTAACATTCTTACTGCCTTCCAGCTCTCTAATCTCTAATTATTTTTGTTGGGTTTTCTTTTTTTTTTTTTTTTTTGAGTAGAATGTGTCTATTTTAAACATTGATTTAATGCTAAAGGCTCATTTTCCTTTGAATTTATGCATCAGCTTTTCAGAAATAGCTTTCCCTTGACAGGCGCTCTCAGCCTTTTGCTGCTGTGTCCTTGCCAGGCTTCTGGGTGACACTGCAGAGTGCTTCAAGCAGCCACTCTTGCCTATACATTTAGATAGAAATTATATATGTATCTCTGTGTGTGGGCCAGTGTGTATTTTACATGTATATAAATACATTTCTCTGTAATGTACAACTAATGAAGCTGCTTTGCCCGTGGCTGGATGCTGCTCAGGTGACCTGTCCCCATTACTGAGCCGCAGACCCTCGACTCCCTGAGACTCAAACTGGCCCTAAATCCGGAGGAGGGATCTGCGACGCCGTGCGCGGACATTTTAACCGATTTCGGCTCGAATAATGCGATTTTGTGGTGCAACAGGCTGGGCTCTGCAGGGCCCAAACGCCCTCCGCACCCTGAGCCTCCTCTCGGCTCTTTCCGGAGCAGTTCGGTTCTTTTCGGAACCGCTCGGTTCTTTCCGAACCCCTCGTTCTTTTCCGAACACCTCCGTCTCTCCGGAACCGCTCGTGTCTTTCCGGAAGCGCCCGGCTCTCTCCGGAATCCCATCGGTCAGCGGCAGAACTCGGGTGGGCGTGGCCTTCCCTCACTCCTTTTCCGATTCTTTCCGAAGTCCTTCGGCTCTTTCCGCCGACAGGGCAGGGCCGCTCTGCGGCGCTGACGTCACCTCCGGCCGGGCTATAAAACGGCGGGCGCGGGCGGCACGCGCGGTCCGTGGCGGAGGGCGCGGAGCCGGCGGGAGGTCCCTGCGCACCCACAGACCCGGTGAGGGGATGGGGCGGGCGGGGGGCTCCTTCACCGCGCCCCGCTGGCCTCTCCCAGCCCCGCACCACGGCCGGGCACAGGTGTGCGGCTGAGCCGGGGAAGGCTGAGGC
>VWZN01001855.1:174422-222278 GCA_013396955.1 Regulus satrapa
GGTTTGGGGCTGTTAGTGACCTTCCTTCACAGCACATTTGGACAGTGTTCTGCTGCATGTGGTCTAACCTTAAAATGTCTTTATTTTGTACAGTTCAATTCAACAAATCAAAAGGCCGGATATTAATTTTGTGTTTTCAATCCCTAGGACAGGATATGGCATCCTTTAGCTCTTTCCCTGTAACACAACATGCTCAGGCCCCCTTTGCAGGAACAGTGCTGTGCATGTTTTCAGAAGGATTCTCTGATTTTCCAGCAGTTTGGACTTCCCTAAACCAGGCAGCCTTGGTGGTTTGTTTCTTCCCTGGTGTTTTGAGGGAGCTGTGAATGGGAGAAATGAAAGCTGGGAAAAATGTGTGGGTTTGTTGGTTTTTTTTGCTGGTTTTTTTTCTTCCTCTGTCCTTTAGAAGGTTATTTTCACATCCAATTTTTGCTTCAAGAAGAAAGATCAGCAATCTGTTCCTGTTCCCCAGGAAGGAGTAGCTGATAGCAGTTAAATCTTCTTTAGACGAGATTGACGATGTGTGATGTTGATGAAGATAAAAAAAAATGCATCGGAGCTGTTCATGTGTGCACACTTGGGAAGCAGCAATCTTCTGCTAGGGAAAGTATTCCTGTTACAGGCTGAGGTCCTGTATGCTGAATATATGGAACAGGACTTGTCTGAAGAGAATTATTTCACTATTTCTATATGACGAGATCTTCATGTACCGATATCTCATTGTTTTTCGAGCTTCATGTAATTGCTTTTACAAATACACTAAAATCTCCTGCCTAGCACCGAACAGATTTCCCATTTGAGCCTTTAGATCCCCGAAAGCCTGTTCTGCTCAGGGAAATGCTGACAGCTCAGCTGTGGCAGTGCTGTCACTGCTGTCGGACCCACCTGGCTTCTGCCGTTCCCCAACCTGAATGGTGATGCTGACATCATCCTCGTGGCACTGCGGTGTCTGTAAATACCTGCAGTTGGTTGTTTCACTGTGCTGTTATCTGGAATTTGTATTGACCGGGGAAGGCATAGATTGAAGGATGAGGGTAATAAGTTCCTTTTGTCGTTTCGGGTTTTTTCCCCTTAATTTCCCTACTTTTTTGTCGGCTGGCTTGTTGAGTTGTTTCTCTTTTTAAGTAACCTCACCAAACGGTGCGGTGTGAAGAAACACTTGTGATTTATTTTTGAGTTAAGACACGAGACTGACCTAATGTCAGTCTTAAAACCTGGACAGAGGAATGAAATGTCAACAGGACAGTCCAGACCGGCTGGAAAGTTCCCTGAGAAAGTTCCTTATCAGCGAGCAGCGGCTGTGCCGGGCGGGGCCGGGGGATGGCCCCGCTTATCTGGGCACAGCACGGCCCCAGCCCGGCGCTTCTCCTCCCCTCACAAACACCGAGCACGGCTCCTGCTTGCTGGGAGTCGGGCAAGGAGCGCAGAGGCGATTCCCAGGTGTCCACAAACCGTGTGGTTGGAGCAGGAAGTTTTGGGAAGGTCACGGAGGGTGTTTGGTACTCCAGGGAGCGCGGGGTTGGAGGTGATGCCGCGGGAGGGAGGGAGGGAGGGAGGGACTGCATTGTTCTGCAGCATCCCCGATTTTTGAGTTCCCAGCTCCCCGGTGGCTCTGGCAGCACAGACTCTGCTGACGTCGGCCGGGGCTGCAGGAAGAACAGTCCATTATTGCTGCACTAAAGCACTTCTTTTACAATTGACTCGCTCCACTGTAGTTACAAAAGGAGCCTTTCTTTTAACCAGTTCCAGCAAAAAGAGGAGCCAGATTGCCTGGCTTGTGTGGTGAGAGGCAAACCAGCTCCCAGGGTAAATTGCAGAAGGTCTCCCATTTGGCTTTCAGTATTGTAACAGTGTTTGAAATGACAATTTAAGTAATTTAAATATTTCCCTATATTAATACTGTAAATAATTAAATAATTTAAAGTGTTTTCCTATCACTTTGCGGAGTAATATTGAAATACAAGTTGAGTTGTATTGCACAGTGAATGAGCAGAGTGTTCCAGAGGCTGACCAGGATTTAATTTTGTCCCAGCACTGCCCTAAACCAGAACCAGCAGAAGGGCTCCAGCCATGCAGTACATCAGACCAGCTGCCACCCTGTTATTCCAGAACACAGCACAGCCTAAAAGAATTGTTGGGGTTCAAACACAGCATGACGGGGCAGGAAAGGAAGCTTTTAGCAATAACTTCCTTTCCTGGAGGAAAAAAGGCTTTTTTGAAAGAGTGCTGGAAAAACCAGCTGCTTTCTCAGGGAACCATATCTCTGCATGAGCTCGAGCTGTGTTCAGGGGTTTGAGCTTTTAATTCTCAGATACACTAATGAAGCAGAGAATTTGATAACACAGCCAGGCCAAACCTGGGCTTCCTTTACGTAACACAGTCTGCACACACCGGGCTGGTTTTTTTCCTTGCCCTCTTTTGACAGTAAGGAGCGGAAGAAAAAGCAAAGCTGAATTCTCTTTCCTTGCTGCGAGTGCCGCAGTGCAGTCGGGGCTCGGAGTTCACAGAGCAAGGAGTGCTGCTGGCACGGCTGTCCTCTGGAGGGTGGGGACCTTGGAGGGGTAGCTCAGGAATGCGTGCATTCGTCCCCATATGTTCCTTTCTATCAGATTGTCCTTTTCAAATGCTCGGAAAACTAGATCGCTTTCCAACCTGTGGAGTTTTCCATACAATTATGCAAGATACATGTCTAATTAAAGCATGCAGCTAAGTAATGACTAAATAACAATTTAATGTTTAATGATGTGTTTTAACTGATTGCCCATGTCTTTGAGTGTGCAGTTCTAGTCTGGGTTTCTTCTGTGTCTGGTAGGATTGAGAAGTACCTTTAGCTTGGATAGTGCAGCACTGATGGTAGAAAAGCACTGAGTGATTCGTGTAAACACTTGTACACAAAGGCATTAGTTGCAAAATCATTCAGGCACTGAGTGTTTGTTGCAGCAACCTCTAGTTAGTTGTTAAATAAGTGGTTAAATATTCAAACTTCTATGATAATAATAGTTCCGCTTTTAAAATTTGTGTTGCAGTTCTATTCTAGTGCCCAGGTCTTTTACTGAAAATCAAATTGTTGTTTGAAAGTTTAGGAACTGAAAAGTACAGGTCATTGCATTTTTAATAAAAAAGAGGAAAAGCAGATCAGGAGTCAGGTCTTTGCTGCCTGTGGTAACAACATTGGGGTTTAATACATGAAGCGGTGTGGAAGGATTTTCAGTCAGAGCAGATCATTGGTTAAGCAAAATGCCCCTCGATTTACTTGTCTAAGGCCAGATCTCTGAAGCCTCTTACTGGCTTTTGAAAGGTTCCCTAGAGAGGGGCAGGTTGGGTTTGTAGCTTTTTTTAATTGAGAGAAGAAAGAAGAGCTCATCAGACAGAGATGTGGGTCTGTATGTGTATGTAAGTGTATATAGATGCGTGAGGGCTACTTAACTGTTCTTCAAAGAAGAATAATGTTCTTTAGTTTACTACTAAATATTTTAAATACAATATTTTGAGATACTGTATGTTGTACAATAAATATTTTATGTCTGTATCTGCACATATTTGTGCACAAACTCACATTTTTAGCTGTTGTGTCAGACACTTGCATGCCACAGTTTGAGATGACACGGACTTTATATGACTGTCCCAACCCAATAGGTGTTACATCTTTGTAAATTTTTCTTTATCACTTTCTGCTCGAAGTGTGGTTTTATTTATATGTAAGATACTTACATTTTATACACGTGCCTGCACACTCAGAGTAAGACTGTAAGTAAACCACGTGGGATTTTTTTTAAAACCAGCTTTTTTTTTTCCTGCATGGATCTCTTCCTGCTCTACCAGGACAAACATCACGGGGTTTTATTTTTGCTTTCAGAAAATGGACCCGAGCGGTGTAAAGGTGTTGGAAACGGCAGAAGATATCCAAGAAAGGCGTCAGCAAGTCTTGGACCGTTACCACAGGTTCAAGGAACTCTCTTCTCTGCGGCGCCAAAAGCTTGAAGATTCCTATCGATTCCAGTTCTTCCAGCGCGATGCAGATGAGCTTGAAAAATGGATCCAAGAGAAACTGCAGATTGCATCTGATGAGAATTACAAAGACCCAAGCAATTTGCAGGCAAGTCCTCCTGCCACTTCATGTATTTCCTGTGCTATTAATTTTAGGGCGTTACAGGTCAGCTGGGATAGAACAAGCACAGAAATGAAACTTGATCTGAGAGTGAAGAAAGATGGATGCAAAATACCCATGACCTTGCAAAGTGCTCTTCAAAAGCCTGGCTTTTTTGCTGATGTAATTGGAATATTTCCCACAATGGATTAGATGCCACATCAGCATAGAAAAAGTTGCTCAGTGTAATGTAGTATAAAACCAACTTTGTATAATCCTAGAATTTGTTGGATGCCTTAACTCTGTGAATAAATGTGAATTATCACTTATTGTTTCCACACCAAAAATTAAAAAACAATTGTAGAAAATAAGCTTGTGTGGGTAGAACTAGCTGAGAGGTCCTCAGGGGATTGAAATGTGTCATGTGCAAGAGCAAACACAAGAAAAAAATAGCAAAAAAATGGGATGTTTGAATTCACCTGTTGATCCACCACATGATACAACTGGTTTCAACTGTGCAGTTTCATTATTTGTTTGTCAGTCCTGAATATGCATAAAATGCACTTAAAATCTTGCTGCTGCAGAATGTGGAGGAGTCCTTGCACCAAATCTCAGTTGTGTTCTTTGATGTTTTCCTTTCAGGGGAAGCTGCAGAAGCACCAAGCCTTTGAAGCTGAGGTGCAGGCCAATTCAGGAGCCATCATTAAACTGGATGAGACTGGGAATCAGATGATTAACGAAAGCCATTTTGCATCTGAAACCATAAGGGTGAGTTTTAAAGCCTTTTTTCCCTCTTGCAGGCCTTTCCTTAAGCACTTTGTTCAGATTACACAGATAACTCTACATTCAGAACCTCTCTTTAAAATTCTACAAGTATATGATTAGTGAAATCATGAGAAAAATTTGTATTTGTAAAGCACAGAGGTGGTTTTCTCTTTCATGAGCACCCAGCTCGTGCCTTATTTGGATCTGGTTCTGAGGAGAACCATGTAGAAACGAGATGTTTTTGTAGTGATTATCAAACTGGGTTGAGAATGCAGCATTTGACTGTGCCTTGCCTTTCCTGGTCCAGTCCTTCACGCCGTACCGGACTGCCCAGCGCCCCATAGTCACGGCCACCCAAGTGGGCTCCCACATGCGAGTAGGTGAACCTCGTGCCTCTGCAGTGCAACTTGTTCTTGCAATGTCTCCTTCCTTCCTTGGTTGACAGTTTGCACCATCCTTCCTGGCAGTGCTCAGAGCTCTTTCCTCCCTTGAAACTTCTTTAATTGAACTTTCTGAGTGGATTAAGTGGTATCCACCCATGATGTTCAAAAGCTTCTCTCGAGTGACTTTCAAGTTTCAGGTCTCGATGAGCAAAGTGTTGTAGACAATGGGTGGAGCAGTTCCTTTCCTGTTTTGCAAGTCGTGTGCATGCGTGGGAGTGTGGTTTTACTTTTTGTTGTCTATAAAGTTTATAGCGACTCCCAGTAGTTATGGAAGGCCGAGCGCAGCCAGAGAAACTCAGTATTAAAAGTACTAATTGGTCCTAGTATGTCCATATCAAGTCACTTCACAAAGTTAACGGAATATATGAACTGTTTAGTGTGAAGGGAAGTGGTTAAAATACAGTGAAATGGCCTAAGTTTGACTTGAAACAAATGTGTTGGCTTAAGTAAGAATAAATTCCCAAAGGAAGATGTAATCCACTTACTGAGAGTTGACTTTCATATAAAAGATCGGACATTGGAAGGGGAGAAGAGTAAATTTTTGGTATGACCTCATATTAGCATGGAATTTAAATCAAATTTTATCTCAAGATGTTTAGCTCATCGTTACATAAAGATAACTATTTGATAGCTTCACTAATTAATAACAGCTGTCTGAACACTCAGTTCAGTAATTTCTAGTTTTGTGTTACAACACTTTACATAATTTGAAAACTATTTACTGGAGATAAAAATCATAAGGTCTGTCCCTCACCCTTTGTCTAAAGTAAGGTTTAGGATGTACAACTTCAGAAAAATAAATAAATCTACTGTTGAGGACAGGAAGGGAATAAATGTCATCTTCTTGGACAGGGGATTTTAACAACAACATCCTTTTGTTCCAGACTCGACTGCAGGAGCTGCACCGACTATGGGAATTACTGATGGAAAAGATGAGAGAGAAGGGAGTCAAATTACTGCAGGCACAGAAGTTGGTGCAATATCTACGGGAATGTGAAGATGTCTTGGACTGGATCAATGATAAGGTGTATAATTATCTCCCTTTGTTGTGTCCTTGATGGGAAATTTGATGTGTTTGTGGGAAAAATTTCAGTCAGCATAGAGTTGCTGGAGGTCAGGTAGTCTCAGCAAGCTTGTAAAGGCACCTGTAGGTTTTATTTAGTTATTCACATTGCATCAGCAGTATGTGTGCAAGCTACTACTGTGCTTTTGTAGCCACAAGAAGTTATTAGTCTAAGAGGAAGCCTGTGTGTTGGAGAGTACTTTTAGCATAATAAAATTTGCTTTGAGAAGACAAATAAAATGCAAGTTTCCTCTAAGGGAAATCTTCACCATGTAAAAGCAGATTTTTTTTTAATATTCCAAATTATTTGTTTCAGAAAGGAGCCAGCCCGAGCAGCAAGCAGTGTGTAGATTGTTACTAAATGGTTGGAATATCTTTAGATATACATTGGGAGGACTGTTGGCTCTTGATTCTTTGAACTCTAAGGAAGCAGACCACAAACCACAGTATCAAAAGGAAAAAAAAAAAGCCACAAAATAATCACACTGGTTTCCTTAAATGATTGTTTGCTGCTTTGTATCACTGTGGGTTCGAACCTTAAACCCTGTATCACTGTTACTGAATACAATGCTGCACTTTCTGTGCAGAAATCTTACATCAGAAGCCTACAGCAAATACCCATGAACAGTGTAAAAAGGAACAAATTCTAGTCAGTCTGTGTGCTAAGAATTTGTACTTGAAAAATTAATATGACCAAGGGGGATGAAATAATAATTCTTAGTTATCTTGCATATTTTCTGCAATAATGGGTAGGTGTTGAGGCAGGGAGTGGAGTTAAATGAATAAACTTTGTCGTTTTAAGTCTGACCTTAAACGCTGGGATTGTCTTTGACCTATTGAAAATTAGGACACTTTGCTTCCTAATTTTTAATAGTGATTTCCCATAGGATATACTGAAATTAACTTTTTTTTTTTTTCTTCAATGTGCTAGGAAGCAATAGTGACATCAGAAGAGCTTGGACAGGACTTAGAGCATGTTGAAGTTTTGCAAAAGAAGTTTGAAGAGTTCCAGACAGACCTTGCAGCTCATGAAGAAAGAGTAAATGAAGTGAACCAGTTTGCTGGCAAACTTATCCAGGTAAGCATTTAAGGACATGGAAAATCTCTCTTGGCAAGTCAGTTCTCACAGCAAATATCTGTCTAACTTCCCCTCTTTCCCTTCTGGTTGGGACAGATCTTTGAACGTGGCTCCACGTGGGTGCTTTATTTGATTCACTTGTTCTTCTGCTGAGCAGCCTCAGTAACTGCTCCATCTGGGAATGCTCCTGAAGATCTGGAGATGAGTGATTAGTAGGAGAAACTGTCATATTGGGGTTAAATTTATTTCCCTTGGACAAGGAGGTTTAATCTCTCTTATCTGGGGCCTGATCAAGGATAGAGGCAGGGCAGGAAGTTTTTCATTGCAGTGAAAACGTAGATACTGTTTACAGCCCCTCTTCCTGTGGACTAATTAGGATATAGGGAAAACACTACAAGAATATTGAATGTTTGTACAGTGAAATTTCAGGGAAACTATTGAATTGGGTGATCATCTGGAAAGGACAGTAATTATAAATTGATTTCTTGAAGACCAGCAGCATTTTGTCAATGGATGTAAAACCAAAGAACATATGAAAATAGCCTTTTTCCTTTGCTTGCCAGGAAACACACCCAGAAGAGGAACTGATAAAGTCCAAACAAGATGAAGTAAATGCAAGTTGGCAGCGTCTTAAGGGACTTGCCCTTCAGAGGCAAGGAAAACTCTTTGGGGCAGCTGAAGTTCAGCGTTTCAACAGGTATGAACTTGGCTGGATCTGCTGCATGATGTCACCCTTGTGTGGGTGTTTAATGATGCATTCAGCTGCACTCAGTGCTATGAGAAGAGCTACTGTCTCCTGTGGCTTTGCTCTGCTCTTCTGCATGACTTGCTGAATGAAAACCTCGTTGTTCTACAATTACTTTAGAGCGGCCATTCTGATGGAGCTTTTCAGAACTTGGCAGTTTTGCTCTCCTTTCCTCCCAGGGCTTTTTTCCCCCAGTTCTGTCCTAGATGAGCCTTAAATGGCACGTGATTTTTTTGTTGGATGTCAGCCCAGTTGTTCTGGAGGCTTTGAGCAATGCCCATCTACAGCATTTTGAGATTTGCTGTGATTAAGTTGGAGAAGGGTCCAGAGAGGGAAATGGATCCACTCCATGACAGTGCTCAGTGGCGCTGTAATTCCTGGTTTGCATCTGGTGGCAGTGGCCTCTTAATATGCTTCAAAGTTTCTTGAGATGCAGAGAAAATCTATTTATTTGTTTTCTGAAGGATGTTTGTAGTTGCTCCAGTGTTTATATATAAGAGTTTGTATCCCAGTACCTCTGGCAGACCTATGGGAACACATCCTGCTTCCCTTTTCCAGACAGGACAAGCCGCTTTCAATTTGTGCTTTGTTTTGAAGGGATGTGGATGAAACAATCAGCTGGATTAAGGAGAAGGGGCAGTTGATGGCCTCAGATGATTTTGGCAGAGACTTGGCCAGCGTGCAGGCATTGCTGCGCAAGCACGAAGGCCTGGAGAGAGACCTGGCAGCTCTGGAAGATAAGGTACCCCCGGGAGATGGATTTTACCTGCAGCTTAAACGAGGGCACTGCCTCGTAGAGGGCTGGGAGCTCACTCACACTCTGTGCTGGGTTTAGGTGAAGGCCCTGTGTGCAGAAGCTGACCGTTTGCAGCAGTCTCACCCAATAAATGCTTCCCAAATCCAAGTGAAGCGGGAGGAGCTCATTGCCAACTGGGAGCAGATCCGGACGCTGGCAGCGGAGAGGCACGCTCGCCTCAATGACTCCTACAGGTGGGTCACTGCAGCAGCACGGGGGCTGCCCTCCTCCTTCTCATTTCACAGAGGGCTCTTGGAAGGAGAAGAAAGAGGTGCCCTTTCCAAAATTTTGGGATGATTCTGGTGTTTTCAGAGCTGTTTTGTTCACCAAATTCTGTCTTACGCTAGCTTCTTGTAGTAAAAGAAATATTTATATGATGAAAAGTTACTGCAGCTTTTTGGCATTCTCTGGGTGTGAATGAACTATGAAAATAGACACAGTGATTTTTTAGGACATTTGCTATTTTCTCCATCTGAGTTCAAATGTGCATTTTGAAGTATCTATGTTTCAGTTTTGCTGAAAAAAAAAAAAAAAGCCTTTTTAATACATTTATTACAAATCTGTTCACTAGTCTTTAAGAGTCACTACGAAGACTGAAGTTCAATATATTGTCCCAGACCAAATGATTTCTCTGTTTCTGTGGTAGTTTTTTTTTTGCTGTGGGGTTCATCCTGTCTTGTGTCGAGCTATACTGACCTTCCCACTGAAACAGAACCTGTTAGATCACTGTTGAGAAGCCATACTAAAAACAAACGAATCCTGATATGGTGGTTAGTTTACATCCTTTCTGGTTTTGTTTTTCTGCCCTTTCTTCCTTCCCACAATTTGGGATTTTTGGCACTGGAGATCCACGCAGATAATATTTTCCTTTACCTTCCCTGCCATAGTCTCTTCAGAGCAATTAACAACAAATGTAAGAGGGAAACAGAAACTGATCACTTCTGCTGATAAATGTTAAGCATATGCCAAAGGAAACAACTAAAGGCATTCTGGAAGGAATGTGAGGATTTGTTTGCTTATTTTAAGACTTAGGCATGTGCAGTTGACATTTTCTGTCAGTTCCCCCCCACCCCACACTGTTATGGTTGGAACAGAAGCAGCCCTGTGAATTACCTTGAGAACTATATTTTGATTTCTGTTGCCCTCAGCGTGTAGCTGGGAATATTAATTCTACTTACAATACATGTTATATGCAAAATGTATCTTAGAGACATGGATTTAGAACCCAGCATTTTCATAACTTCAAAAGACTTCTTTTTTAATTGAAAGCATATTTAGTTATTTAAAATTCTGAGCACATTTTTGTGTTGTTTTATTTGTATCTGAGGATCAGCTTTTATGTTTGTAACCTTTTCTTTGGGGAAAGGGGAGAGAAACTGTGCAAATGAATTATTCCCCATCATTTTTTCCTTTGCTTACCTAAGGCTGCAGCGCTTTCTCGCGGACTTCCGAGACCTCACCAGCTGGGTGACTGAGATGAAGGCTCTGATAAATGCTGATGAACTTGCCAATGACGTGGCTGGGGCAGAAGCCCTCCTAGACAGACATCAGGAACACAAGGTAGGGTGATTATCCAGCCAAATCCAGTCAGCAGCCCTCTGATTTGTATGTCTAACGCAGTCTCTGAGTCAGTGCTGTAGCACTGGAATGCTTTGATCATGCAACTAACACAATACTAGATTGCTGTCCTGATTTAATATTTGTAAATTGTTTCTAGATGGTAGATATATACTAAGAATTTAAGAATGTTTATGATAGTGTTTTATTAAAAATAGGCCTGAGAGCAGCCAGTTGGACTAACGATTGTTTTAGTTCTCCATCATGAGGAATTCCTATAATTAAGCAGAAAGAATGCAGCTCAAATTAACTTTTAGTTTCATTTTTGGTGTAGGAATTTATACCTACCTTATGTGCATTGTAAGGTAATTCTGACACTCTGTGTTAAGATAAACTTTGGTAACAGCTTTTTCACATCCCCTTCCATAGGGAGAAATTGATGCCCATGAAGACAGCTTCAAATCTGCTGATGAGTCAGGCCAGGCTTTGCTCTCTGCTGGGCACTATGCTTCTGATGAAGTTAAAGAAAAGGTAAGTTGAGAGCACGAGCTCCTAGAAGAATTTTATCTCATTCTTCTGTGTCCCTTAATTTAAAAGGATGATCACATCAAGAACTGGAGGTTTCAGTGTTTACGCAGGAGATCATTTTTAATCCAGTGCTAACCACTTTTTTAGAGTCACAATTTGATTTTATGTCGAGATAGACATGAACCAGAGTGTTAAATAAAATTATTACATGTTCCTCTTCCCAATTGATTAGCTGACCATCCTCTCAGATGAAAGGTCTGCCTTGCTGGAGCTGTGGGAGCTCCGCAGACAGCAGTATGAACAGTGCATGGACCTGCAGCTTTTCTACAGGGACACTGAACAAGTTGACAACTGGATGAGCAAACAAGAAGTGAGTGCATATCTTTGAATTCTCCAGATATAGTGGACTTTCATTTCTGGGTAGTCTTCTGTAAGTTTAAGCAATTGGTATTGCCTGCTGGCAGTGCTGTAAACACCCACGAGGGAGTGGGTGCTGTGCAGAGTTATTTATCTGACTGCCTGAAATGATGCAATTGCTGTTTCCATCTAATGCTGAAACTTTGAGTTGTGACAAGTGGGCTTGATGTGGCTTTTGTGTGTGTTAGCTCTTGTAAAATGCTGGTTTAATAACAAGCTAAAAAGAATTATTGTCTGTTAGAAGAATAAAGCAAGCACCATGCCAATATGCCATCTTTACCTTTCCGTAATAACATATGGCAGGAAATATCCCTTGGTGTGCTTGAGCTCACTTAGAGCAGCTGAGTATGGAAACAGAAATGTGTTTGTGTCCTTACTTCAGGCATTTCTGCTGAATGAAGACCTTGGTGATTCTCTGGACAGTGTGGAGGCTCTTCTAAAGAAGCATGAAGACTTTGAGAAGTCCCTAAGTGCCCAAGAGGAGAAAATCACAGTAAGACATTGACATTAGGACATCACAAAATGGACAAGAAGTGAAACAAGGGCATTTATTGACTGGGGAGGAGACACTGATGGAGGGTGGTGTGCTTTGCTGAATGGTCTTCTGTTATGTGGGATGTATTAGCTCTAAATAACAGATATTGCCTCTAAAATGGAAAATACTGGATAAGGTGTGGGATAGGGCTGGATTTCTGTCTCAGAGCTGGGTAACCTGATGGTTCCTTATCACACCAGCATGAAGGAGGATGAATATTTGTCAAAAACCTGCACTCTTCCATATGGAGAGGATGAGGGTACAGAGAGAAAAGGGTGTAAGGATAGATCTGCCAATTTCTGCCAGTTTCACTGTGAGAAACTTTGGGGAATTGATATACTGAGCAAATTTACATAAGCAATTTCTATTACACCATATAAATGGAAACTTGTTTTCCCTCTAGGCATTAGATGAGTTTGCTACTAAGTTGATTCAGAATAACCACTATGCCATGGACGATGTTGCTACACGCAGAGATGCTGTAAGTATCCAAAATACATTTGGACTGTAGACTTTTTAACCTTGTTCTGCTTTATTATTTTACATGGTTTGACATCAGTATAGGATAAGTCAGTGGAGTCGTCCCAAGAGGGTTATGGAAGCAGTTCTTACGAGCTTGAAGAATTTAAAAACCTTTAACTTTCTTTTTTCTTCAGCTGCTGAGCCGCCGAAATGCCCTTCATGAGAGAGCCATGTACCGCCGCGCTCAGCTGGCGGATTCTTTCCATCTGCAGCAGTTTTTCCGAGATTCTGATGAGCTCAAGAGTTGGGTTAATGAAAAGATGAAAACTGCAACTGATGAGGCCTACAAGGTAAACACGGAGATGAATGGTAGAATGCTTTTTAGGCAGTACTGGCCTTGATCAGTCTAATGACACGAAGCAATATTAGCAAAAGTGTTGCTGACAGTTGATGGTGTTAATGGCAACAAGAACAATTGTGTGATTTCTTCCTGACCCCATCATGCAGTAATCATGCCTGTCCATTAGCTTAAGAATTGTAATTTAAGGCATCTTTTTGGCACCAGATCCTCTGGTTACACCCTGGCGTGTCTATGAATGCAGTCCAATTTCAGAAATTCTTCCAAGACCTTTGGGTACTGATTTTGTATTGAAAGGTTCTATTTCTTTCTTCATCTGTAGGATCCGTCCAACTTGCAAGGCAAAGTTCAGAAACACCAGGCTTTTGAAGCAGAGCTCTCTGCTAACCAGAGCCGTATTGATGCCCTGGAGAAAGCTGGCCAGAAGCTGATTGATGTCAAGCACTACGCATCGGATGAGGTGGCAGCTCGCATGAATGAAGTCATCAGCTTGTGGAAGAAACTTCTGGAGGCCACTGAGCTCAAAGGTATGACTTGCTCAGAAGAATATGGACACATTTCTAGAGAGTTTAGCTGGGAGAAGACAGGAAATGAGATAACTTCAGTTGGCACTTCACTTACCTTGTCCTGTTCTCCTCTTGCCCGTCTCTCTCAGGTATAAAACTGCGGGAAGCCAATCAGCAGCAGCAGTTTAATCGCAACGTGGAGGACATTGAGCTCTGGCTGTATGAAGTGGAAGGACACTTGGCTTCTGATGATTATGGAAAAGATCTCACTAATGTTCAGAATCTTCAGAAGAAACACGCGCTGCTAGAGGCAGATGTTGCTGCCCATCAGGTAAAGGAAAGATGGTATTTTCAGATATGCTTAGACACCTTAGCAGGTTTGGGTTTTTTTATAATTTCTTCAGCTTTGGGTTTCACAGTTTGCTTATCAAAAGTAATTTTGAACTGAAACATAACGTGTATGTCTCTAAAATGATATCTTTGTAATTTTAATAGAAATGAACTTCTCAGTCACTGCATCCACCTCACAGAAATTCTGACCTAATGCTGTTGTTGGATCAATTTCAGGATCGGATAGATGGCATTACCATCCAGGCACGCCAGTTCCAGGAGGCTGGGCACTTTGATGCTGACAATATCAAGAAGAAGCAAGAAGCTTTAGTGGCTCGTTACGAAGCTCTGAAGGACCCCATGGTAGCTCGCAAGCAGAAACTCGCAGATTCCCTTCGCCTGCAGCAGCTTTTCCGTGACATTGAGGATGAAGAGACCTGGATTAGGGAAAAAGAACCTATTGCAGCTTCAACAAACCGAGGTTGGTCCATCCTGCTATCTCTAGGATTTAGATGTCAGAATTGCTCCGGTTTAAATTGTATCTTTATAGAACATTCCCTGGAAATTTCAGAGCTGTTTGATGTAATTAACATTGCCCAGAGTTACATATTTGCCATCGCCCCTGGGTCTCTGTTATGTTGCTTATATAATTCCAGTGGTAATGTAGTTTCCATAGTGCTCTGTCTTCATTGTTAGAGTTCTCCCAGTGCAAGTTTGTGAAGTGCTGGCTGCAGCTGCCTTGAAATTTTTCTTTCAAGTACTGATTCTGATTAATTATTTTGTATCTTTCAGGCAAGGACTTAATTGGTGTCCAGAATCTGCTAAAGAAGCACCAGGCTCTGCAGGCAGAAATTGCAGGCCATGAGCCTCGCATTAAAGCAGTCACACAGAAGGGAAATGCTATGGTGGAAGAAGGTGTGTCTCTATTTTTTTAACTCTGGCACAGTCTTTTGTTCTCTGGCCCAGCACAGTTAAGGATTATTGCCTTATTTTAACCTGATAATAGGCAGGTACCTGCTAGCAGGATGAACTCCTGGTCATCCTTTCACCTGAAAATAAAAACAGGTTTCTTAATGGGAACCTGTCATAATTTTGACAGCTCTCTATCTACTCTTGATTAACACTTTATTTAGCAATTTTGTGCGTATTGCATTTAATCTCTATAGTAAGATCTCTTAAAGGATTCTATCAGAGATACATAATCATGATGTGAGAGAGAATTCTCTACGAAGACAGTAATTCTTGCTTTTAAATAAATAGGCATCTTCAATTCTGACTAGATGTTTTTAGCATGAGAATACAAAAAAAAAAAATCCTGCAGGGCTGCAATAATATTTGTCTGCTGCCAGAACTCTGGAAAGATATGATTTTTTCTGTTTCATCATTGAGAAATGTTACAATGTGTCTCATTTTTAAAAAATTTCTGTGACTTTGAAGACTTACAAGTAATCTTTTGATGTCTCTTGGTTTTGTCTGCTGAACTCCTTCAGTTCCCTCTGCTTCTTTTCCATAGGACACTTTGCAGCTGAGGATGTGAAAATCAAACTGAACGAGCTAAACCAGAAGTGGGACTCTCTGAAAGCCAAAGCATCTCAGCGTCGACAGGACCTGGAGGATTCCCTGCAGGCTCAGCAGTACTTTGCTGATGCTAATGAGGCTGAATCCTGGATGAGGGAAAAAGAGCCTATTGTAGGCAGTACAGACTATGGGAAAGATGAAGACTCTGCTGAGGTATTTGAGATTCTTGTTTAAATCAGTTTTGCGTAAGTTCAGTGAGGATTTGTCCAGTGGTAAAAAATATGAGCTGTGATAATTTCAGGATTCTTAACAAAGAGGGCAGATTCTTGCATCAAGCAATATTTTGGCTCTTAATCAAAAGATGACATATTTTCCTGTGTCTTAGTTGCTATTGCACATGAAATTCTGCTGCTCAGTATATTAAACCAACTGTGAGGAAGCTTTGCCTCTGTATTCTTTTACAGGGCTTTGTTTTTATAAGTATAATGAAAATAATATCAGCAAATTCCTCATGGGGCGAGCATCAGTATGAGTCTGGTTTTGAGCGGTTCATTAGTCTGGAATTAATTTTTTTTGTCTGCATTTGTTTTATTGATATCATTCTGCAGTCAAACACCACATCCCAGGCATTGCTGACTGACATTTTATCAACATGAAGTGCAGTTTAAAGACACACTTTAAACCTACCCCTATCACTCTGGAAATAGTTATTTCTAGTCAGAACAAAAGAATGCTGCTGAGATAAGGTAGAGGCAAAGCACCAGAGGCATTAGGACTATCTGGCCTGTGAATAAATAGGAGTGATTATTCCCATGAGAGTCACAAGGCTGGCAGCTCTGAAACCCCCCCGTTCCCTTTGTATGGAGTATGTATTTTAAGCAAAGGCGTATTTGTAAAATGGCAAGGTGTACATGTTGGTATTGTCTTCCACTTTCAGGCTCTTCTGAAGAAACATGAAGCTTTGATGTCTGATCTCTCTGCTTATGGCAGCAGCATCCAGGCATTGAGGGAACAGGCCCAGTCCTGCAGGGTAAGCAAAGATGCTAACCACGTACCTAAAATTCATGGGTCAGCAAAAGGTAAAAACAAAGTTCAATAACAGTTGTTGGTTTTAGAGATTATTGCAGACTGTGCTTGATTTTCTCAAAAAAAAAATAGCAGTCTGTTCTTACAACCATAAGACAGCTGTTTTGTTTTGAAACAAAACAATTTAATGTGGTGGTTTTCAGGGTTTGAGCCCAGAAAGCACCTAAACTGACTAATACAGTAGCTTTAACTAAGGCTGAAGTCTATTCTAGGACAACAACATTGATTAGAATAAACATGGAACAGCTCATTTTTAATTGTGCTTTTGTTTTTGGTTTGGCTTTTTTTTTTAGCAACAAGTTGTTCCCACAGATGATGAAACTGGAAAAGAGCTTGTTCTGGCACTCTATGACTACCAGGAGAAGAGTCCCCGGGAGGTGACAATGAAGAAGGGAGATATCCTCACCTTACTCAACAGCACCAACAAGGTGGGTTCTGGCCTCCTGCTTGGCTCCCTCAGTGCTGTGTATTTTGTTTGGCTTTGGCACATTTAGCCCATGTCCCTATTCAGCACTTCAGCTGAACCTCTTCGCTTCGTTTTCATCCTTCCTCTGCAGCTGCCAGCTTTTCCAAGACAGGGCAGTGCCTGTGAGAACTTTAATTCCCTGATGTGGAAGAATTTTTGGCCAAATACAAGGGGAGACATGGGAGTAAGATCTTTGTCTTCAAAAAGAGAGTTGGTTTGAAATTATCTCCATCCCAAGAGCAAGCTGTTAAGAGCATCACTGGTTTCCTTGTGTTAATAGAAGTCTCTGGTTTGCAGCATTCAGTTGCCCAGCATTCTTTATTGCATGATGATGGCCTCACAACGGTTGCTTTGTGGTTTTTTTGCTCCCAGGACTGGTGGAAGGTGGAAGTCAATGACCGTCAGGGATTTGTACCAGCTGCCTATGTGAAAAAGCTGGATCCTGCCCAGTCTGCATCCCGAGAGAACCTGCTGGAGGAGCAGGGCAGCATCGCCCTGCGGCAGGAGCAGATCGACAACCAGTAAGATCTAACTGATGGGATATGACAATGCCAGCATTAGCTGGCTTGGCCTTTGCTTCACAGATTGCCACCAGCTTAGGTTAATGCTTCTTACACTAGGGAGTAATTAATTGGAGCAAAACAAGGGGCTCCTTTGCCAGAGGCACCAGATTCAGCTGTTTTATTCCTACTCTAGATTTTCTTGTTGCTTTTCCCGTTTTTAACCGTTAAACTCATGACACTAGAGCTCAACTTACTGTCTGACTTGAGCATTCTATGTGTTCCTTTTGTTGCTGTACCTAACTACTCTAAACTCGTTTGTGAGTTATATATGTCCTAAGCAACTCTCTTATATGTAGTTGTCACTTCTTAACATGTGATCTGTTTTGAAAAGCTTTCTTAAATTTGATTCCATTAAGTACAGTGCTCTCTCTATACAGGGCTGCCTCTGGCGGTGCCCTCCTTATGAGCTGGGGCTACTTTGCTGCTACCTCATCCTTTTTTTTTTTTTCCTGAAATGTGGTGCCAATATTTGTTGCCATTATTGAAGCTAAAATGTGACTTCCCCTTCTGTTTTTTTTCAATTTTTATCTTTTTTTTTTAAAAGAGCAGCGTATCATTGCAAACAGAAAACTGCAAAGCCACTTGGTAGTGACCTTCTTAAAGCACATGGTGGCTGGAGATTAATTCAAGCAAGGGCTGTGTGTGATAGCTGTGAGTGCAGCCTCATCTTATCGAGCCACTCGAGAGCCAAAGCTGAAAGTTTTCTGTGTACTCCCATCTGTTTGTGCAGCTCCGCTGTCGTTCTGCGTGAGAATTTCCTCCCACTCAGTTGTGTTGAGTCATCAGTTATTACAGTGCCATGCAATAATTACTAGCCCTAGCTCTAGAATGAAAAAATTTAAATCACACAAACCCCCCCTCCCACCAACCTATAACAAAAAGCCTTTTTACCATGGCGAGGAAAAAATGCTGGTAAATTGTGGCATATTGGTCAGGATTTTCATAATATGATTCCCTCCATGGGTTTACATTTGGCTTTTAGTACCTAGAACAGAGTTTAATTTTAGAGCAGAAGAGAGGGAGCCACCTTTTAGTTTCCAGTCCCATGGCACAATAATGAGGAAATGAAGAGACCTTATAGAGAGAGCTCAACTGTACTGCTGAGGTTTCCTCACATGAATTGTACTCCTGGTCTGATTTGCTTTGTTTGCTTCTGAACAACACCTAATTTTCTCCATTTAAATGTGAACTCTTACTCATCTCCTACCACAGAGCAGCCGTGGACGGAGCTGCTGCTTTCATTATTTTTGTTAATCTGACTAATTTTTCGCATGCATTTGCTGTGCTCCCTGTCTGTGCAGGACTCTCATTACTAAGGAGGTCGGCAGTGTATCTCTGCGTATGAAACAGGTCGAAGAACTGTGAGTAGGATTAGCTCTTTCCTAAACCATGCTGTCTGCACACTGTCACTGTTCATCCTCCCTTTGTTCCTTTCTTTGGGAACGCTGCTCCAAAGAGGCGTTTGAGGAGGCCATTTCTGCAGTGAGGATTAGTTTAGATCGCTGTGGTGGTCTGTGTTGCCTTTGTTCCTCACAGCCAGCTGCTTATCTTGCTGGGCACCTCTGTGCTGCTAAATTGGTTCCTGTTTATTCCATTGTGCTGGTTTTGCTTACCAAAGAGGCTTTAGGGCTACCTGGGACTAATTTCATGAAAAAACATCTCCTGCATTTTCTGAGGTGCGGATAGAAATATTAGTTTGTTTATTTAAATATATAAAAAATACGTCTACCAAGTATTGCATCACATCTGAATGTCTTAAGAGTTTGGGAAGGGTGGGGCTGTCATGGTTTATCAGATAAAGTGACATTCACGCTGGGTAGTCAAAAAACATCATTTATATAGGGTGATTATTTCTTAATTTTTAACATTAACTAAATTTTGAAACCTGTGTTCATGTCTCCTGGAAAAGAGATCAAGTTTGCATTATGTTGGGCAAAGTCACTGGGAAATCCAAAGTTCATTGGCTGTGCCTGGATTTTCACAACAAATGTATTTCTTGAGAATTAAAAGTGAGACTTTTATATAAATCTCTCAAGTGTTGCAAAGCAACCCTGAGGTTAGGTCTGCTTCTGAAAGAGTTTACCCCAGATCCTCTATGAGCTTTATGAGTATTTAATACCTAATGTTATTTGCTGAAGCAAACAGCTGCAGTTAGAACTTCAAAACAGTGTTTTCAAGTCAGGGTAGAAAGTTTCTATTTAAACCTAATATGAATATTCTTTGTTCCTTCCTGCCCACTCTTAAAGAGCAGTAAACACGAAGCTTCCAAGTCTCTGCTTCCATGGAAGGAGAGCTGATTTATCAGTTTGGGGTATAGACATTCCAGCCCAGGATACTGAGGATTTTTGTTCAGGAGACTTTTATCATCTCTGAGCTGTTGGTCAGGAAAATGTTGCAGGATTGAACTCCTCAAACTGGGAGGTTGTAACTGCTCAGTGTGTGCCCTTGTGCTTCGGGGTGGGAAATGAAAACATCACCCTGTGAGGGCCCTGCAGGTGCCTCAGCAGTGTCTGGTATCTTTTAATTTCATAACATCAAAAGGAATATGCTTAATAATGAGAATCTATTGCTGCTGTTGATCACTGTGGTAGACCAATGTCCAAACTGATTCAGGACATTAAAAACCCCTTCCAGGTGCAGCCAAAATGTCTCATCTTTGGGAAGACTTAAAGTAAAAATGAGTATTAAGAATGCAGTTTTTCTGAATGCAGGTTTTTTAAAAAACAGGCATTATGCATTGCTAGAGAGATCTGTGACTGCAAAACTGCTCTTGGCTTTTTTCAGCAATAGCTTGGGAAAGGTCTTGTAGGATCATTTGTGTCTAGTTGATTACAAAGTGGTTTTAAGTAACTGGCCGGTCTTAAGAGGATTATTTGGTGCAGACCAATTTAAACATTTTTGTGGTTTCAGTTTGTCTGTTCTAATGTAAGAGAAAGTAATATCTTTGTAAAGGAGAAGTAATATCACTGATGTTGAGAATTCCACAGATGTTAAAAAGCGTACACTGAAATGAGGTTCACGGATTTCCCAGTTGAATATAGATGTGTTATCAAAGATACACATCTTGCTTAAACATTCAGCAGATTTTGCACTGGAAAATGGCTTATGAAGATGTTTTTGTACTGAAGCTGGTGGATTTTCATAATCTGATGGCAAACTTGATGCACACTAGGAAAATATCTCTTGGCAAGTAAGAGCCTATGGAGTCACTCCTGCCCTGCAGTGAAACTCTGGTTTGAGAGCCTACCCAGCCTAGGCTGTGATTTGGGTTTGCATTTACCCGGTGAGGTGTTGCATGTGGGAGTTGCCATTTTGGTGTGCCATCCATGTGGAGGAGAGACATGGACAGTGTTCATTCCCAACTGCACCTGAGTAGCCCATCCTGTAGCAGAACAAGGCATAAGTTCAGGGATTCCCCATTTTTGGGGACCCCAGCACTTGGAAAATTCCTGTGGTTGGACTCAGTTCCATCTGACTGTTCCCTGCTTTACTTTCCTGCTTGTCTCAGGTATCACTCTCTCCTGGAGCTGGGAGAAAAACGTAAAGGCATGTTGGAAAAAAGCTGCAAGAAGTTCATGCTCTTCCGTGAAGCCAACGAGCTCCAGCAGTGGATCAATGAGAAGGAAGCAGCGCTCACCAGTGAGGAAGTGGGTGCTGATCTGGAGCAGGTGGAGGTTCTGCAGAAGAAATTTGATGATTTCCAGAAGGTATGTTGTGATGCTGCATAATGCATGTGCTAATTTTGGCCTTTCTCTTCAAGCTTTACCATCATGTGTCCATGACAATTCTTCATAGCTGAGTAGGAAACATGGCTTTGCTTGGACATAAAAGGTCCAGAGAAGGTATATATTAATTTTTTATTTCATTTTGTGAGGATAGAGAATCCCAAACTCAAGTGTCTTCAGTTCTATTACATTTCCCAGGTTGCTCCATGCTTCCCAGCTCCCAGAGAGCTGAAACTCTCTCCCAGCACTTTGCAGTAGAATCTGCCAAGCTTTGGAAGATTTTTATTTTGGGGGAAAAAAAATAAATGTGGCAGCTGGGATTCCCTGGCCCAGGCCCTCTGGGAGCTGAGGGTCTCTGTGCTCAGTTCCTGCTGTTCACACTGGCAGTGCTCCTGGTGAGCCACCTTGTCCCACGTGTTTTGCTTGGGTCAGTGTTCATGCTGGGACATTTCCCTGTTCTGTGTAGGATCTCAAAGCCAACGAGTCACGCCTGAAGGATATCAACAAGGTTGCCAAGGACCTGGAGTCAGAAGGGCTGATGGCAGATGAAGTACAAGCAGTACAACAACAGGTGCTCTTTTTTTCTCTGCCTTTATCTCATCTGAGAAGAAAAAGATTTTCCTCCTTTCTTTTGTCTGTTGTCTTTGCGTGGCATTGCAAGGTTCAGGCTGTTCTCTAGTGTGGCCATCCCAAGAAGGCCTTTAGGATTATATTTTTTTTAATAATGCTAGAACAAATTGCAGCAGCATCTAGAACTTTTTCCTTTCCGTTTTTAGGAACGGAAAGTCTTTACAATAATATGAAAAGTCATAGAGAATCCTTGCATTAACTGTGCTTCATATAAGTTAGAAATTTAGCCTTTCTTTATCTGCAGGAAAATGGGTGAGGAATGCCTGGGAAAAAGAGAAATAAAATAGAGTGCAATTCAGAGTGGAGGGAATTTGTGGATATTCCATTTTAGTTTAGGCTTTTTAGGATATTTTGCCAGCTTTTTACATGCTTGTGTTGTAAATAATTTTATCCTGTGCCAACTAAGTATAAAGTATATTGGGAAAAACATTATTTCTGTTAGAAAATAACAAATGGTTTGTCCTGTCTCCTTTGCAGGAAGTCTATGGGATGATGCCCAGGGTAAGTGTTAATTTCTGAGGTGGATGGAGTGGCAATTGTAACAGGTTTGGGATGTACAAGGAGAAGTTCAGCTGTAATTGTAGTTGGTGTCCATGTTGGAACTCACTAATGACTTTGAATGGACATTCAAAGATTATCTTATCTATGATCCCTTTATTTCCTGAGTGTCTTGCCCCACATCAGATCTAAGCAAGCAGCATAAACTGCATATGAATACTTGATGATATAAATACTTGCATGAAAAAATGTATTAGCTCTGTGAGGGATTGAACAGAGAGGTATTTTCAAGTTTTTCTGTATTCTAATAGTATTAGATTCTGCTTCATATTTAAAAGCTGTTTCTCCACATTTTCAAACAGGATGAAACTGATTCTAAGACAGCCTCTCCTTGGAAGGTAGGTGTCATTGCTTAGTGGTACACAGCAAGAAAACAAAACAACAACTACAGCACAAAATCTTTTTTTAGAACATTTGCTTTTCCTATGCCATAGAAATTGTCAACAACCTGATTTTTACCTCTCTGCTACAAAACTCTGTTTAGTTTTGAGCTTGTACTATGAGGGTGATTCCAGTTTCTGGGTAGCAGATGTTGAATAATCCCTTGTTCACTTTGCATGAGTTCTTTGCTTTTCTGCTTGCTGCAACAAAAATGTTTTTATTCCTCAAAGTCGAATCCATTTATGTCAATACTCCTTTAGTAAGGAATATACTGCATCCCATTAGTCATCTCCAGCTCATTTACTACAATAGTTAGAAGAAGCCTTTCTCCATTGATTAGAGGCTTACAATGGAAGAGCTGTCACTTGCTAAAGCACAAAAATATCTTAAATACTTTTTAAACTATCCAACATTATGTTTTCCCTAGCATTCCATTCCTGTGTTTTATGTCTTGCATCCACCCTGTTAGACTTAAAGCTGCTTGTACATCTTTTAAGCTCTGTGAATGTGTGGAAAACCAGGTTAGTATGCAATATTTTGACAGAAAATGCAGCCATGTCGCCAGGAACTGGTGACTTTTTAAGGGTTTTTTTTGCAAATTATAAGCATGTACATTGAAGACTAAGAGTCTTATAGTAACTTAGCAAACTAGGACTAAGATTTTGGGGGGTTTTAGTTCATTTATTGAATGTTGCCTTTGAATTTCCTCTTCTTTGTCCTCATTAAGATTTGTTTGCTTCAGTTTTACACTAACATGACACTGCTCACTTGTGAATTCGGACTGTTCTTACTCTGCTCTATAGTACTGGGGTATTACAGCCAAGTATTCTTAATTGCTTTTGTAATTTACTAGCACTGTCTATCTTAGTGGTTTCTATTTGATTTTTTAAGGACTTTTCTTTCAGTCTGGTTTTGTTTTTGCTTAGAGTTGACTTCAATGCTATATTTTTTATTTTTGCCTTTTCACACAGTCTGCACGTTTGATGGTACACACTGTGGCAACCTTCAACTCAATCAAGGTAATTCCACCACTTTCTCTGACCTAACTTAGAAGTTGTGAACATGTTTTGCTCTCCTTTTCCACAGTCTTTGTCTTTCATTAAGCTTTATAAACTCCTTTGAATCAATTTATTGAAAGAAGCATTAGTATATACAGCATTTGCTTCTCAAGTTACATCACTATCTGATTGTATATATAAAAATAGTTTGGTTTTACAGCTTAGGAGAAACCCTTCAAGTTATTTTATTTAACTAAGCTATTTAAATTTGTGCATTCTTCTGGAATTAAGCAGAATTTAGTAACCTTCACCTGTAGTGAGAGGCCAGTCTTGACTTTTCCTTTTCTTTTCTTCTTGACTTCCCTCATCCAGGAGCTGAATGAGCGCTGGAGATCCCTGCAGCAGCTGGCAGAGGAGAGGAGCCAATTGTTGGGCAGTGCCCACGAGGTCCAGAGATTCCACAGGTGAGGGGTTTGCTTGGTCTTGACTCAAATGCTTTGTCTATCAAAAACTCTAAAGTATAGCAGGACCTGTTTTAAACAAATCATCTTCAACCCCCAGCTTGTTCAGTGGAGGGTGGTCTTTTCATTCTCTTTTTGCCTTTCCTTCCTTCAAATCAGAGATGCTGATGAAACCAAAGAATGGATAGAGGAGAAGAATCAAGCATTAAATACAGACAACTATGGGCATGACCTGGCCAGTGTTCAGGCTCTGCAGCGCAAACATGAGGGCTTTGAGAGAGATCTGGCAGCTCTGGGAGACAAGGTGAGATTCTGAGGAAGGAAACCCAAAAGCTTTCTTTTTATCTACCAGAAATGTTTGAACTGGAGCAGTTCTGTCTGTCTTCGTTGTGTTCATTTCTCTTTCCCTAATCCTAGGTGAATTCTCTTGGTGAAACTGCCCAGCGTCTGATCCAGTCACATCCAGAATCTGCTGAAGATCTCCAAGAAAAGTGCACTGAGTTGAATCAGGCTTGGAACAGTCTGGGGAAACGTGCAGACCAGCGCAAGGAGAAGCTTGGAGATTCTCATGATCTGCAGCGTTTCCTCAGTGACTTCAGGTACTGATGCCATTCCCCCGCTCAATTTGTTATTATTAGTGAAGTATCCATGGCTGATTGTTCCACACAGGAATATCCCTGTGAAGGTTCAGAAAAGGACTGTTCTCCCTGTTGTGACTTATTTCAGTGGAGGGAGGGAAAAATTCCCTATTCCTGTGTGTTCGCAGGGACCTCATGTCTTGGATCAATGGGATCCGGGGCCTGGTCTCCTCAGATGAGCTTGCAAAGGATGTGACTGGAGCTGAAGCTTTACTGGAAAGGCACCAGGTATGTGAAAGATAAATGTATCATAAACATCAACAAATGTTGATTTTCTCTGACACTGTCCAGTTAGAGTTCCAAAAATAGATCGGTTCCAGCTCTGGTCATTGAGCAGCACTTCTCTGCCCCTTGCAGGAACACCGGACGGAAATAGATGCAAGAGCTGGCACTTTCCAGGCATTTGAACAGTTTGGACAACAGCTTCTTGCCCATGGACACTATGCCAGCCCAGAGATCAAGGAGAAACTGGATATTCTGGACCAAGAACGGACAGACTTGGAGAAGGCCTGGGTCCAGCGCAGAATGATGCTGGACCAGTGCCTGGAGCTACAGGTACTCTGCTGCACTTTGGATAAGAGAAATAATTCCTCTTTTCATTAAGAAGTTTATCCTTTCATGGTGATAACAGTGCTCTTGATCTGTCTTGCTTACTCTTGGGATGTTTTTCTCCCTAGCTGTTTCATCGGGACTGTGAACAAGCTGAAAACTGGATGGCTGCCCGGGAGGCTTTCCTAAACACAGAGGATAAAGGAGACTCTTTAGACAGTGTGGAGGCACTCATCAAGAAACACGAAGATTTTGATAAAGCAATCAATGTCCAGGTGAGGAGTGTAGCTGAAGTAAGGGGAAAAGAGTTTCTTTTTTCTCATGTGAATTATTAGCAAAAGGAGTTCCTGCCATGTATGGCTTCTGAAGTTCAGTTCTGAATATTAGGCCATGTGGAATGTGCTGCAGAAGTTTAGAAGCAGCTTATGCTGATCAAGATTTAGTTCATTATCTACAAACAGTGTAGAAATACTGGCAAGTAGTTGTGTAAATTTACTGATTTGAAATTACTTTTTCCCTTTATTTGTGGCAGAAAAGGATATATATCCAGTTTCTTTTAGCAGAAAGCTGCCTAGATTTATTGAGAGGTCATGATGCTTAAGTTTTTTGCCCAAAAGATCCTTTCTTCCTAAATGCCACAGGTGAAAATTGTTCTAACTTGAACTCTGCAATCCTCTAGAAGAGAGACTTCCTTCACAGGGTTCCAATAATGTAAATTAAAAAAAGATAAAAAGGCTTGTTCTGTTCCAGACACTGCTCATCATTTGACTTTAGGGAACCACAATTCTAATTGATGGTTTCTGGTTTGAATAGGAAGAGAAAATTGCTGTCCTGCAATCCTTTGCTGACCAGCTGATTGCTGCAGATCATTATGCCAAGGGAGTCATCGCCAACAGACGCAACGAGGTCCTGGACAGGTCAGTGCTGCCCTGGGAGGAGAAGGCAGATGACTGGAAATCCTCTTTAGGGATGTTCTGTAGTTGTTAAAGGTGATGCCTCATGTGACTCTAGTGTTTTGTTCATTGTTTGTGTCAAATTTTGCTGCAGGTGGCTTCGTCTGAAAGCCCAGATGATTGAGAAGAGATCGAAGCTGGGAGAGTCTCAGACCCTCCAGCAGTTCAGTCGTGATGTGGATGAAATAGAAGCTTGGATCAGTGAAAAGCTCCAGACTGCAAGTGATGAGTCCTATAAGGATCCCACAAATATCCAGGTGAATGTGGTTCTTGGCCTAAAAATCAGAATATCATTGTTAACTTTGCAAGGCCTCCTCTGGTTTGAAAATCCGTGCTCAGGAATTCTTGTTCAGAGATGACAGGATAGTGCATCACGCTGGACACGTTCTCCTTTTAACAAGGAGAAAATGGAAGTTACATTATGCATGAAAGGAGACCCAAAATAGGACTTGGTTAGTAATTATTCATGCCTATAATTAATTATTCATGCATATAATTAATAAGATATGCGGTATCTGCAGCAGAAAGTTTCCTAAAGAAACCCAAGTGGCTGCTCTGTCTCTCTCCCAGCATCTAGACAGTAAAATTAGGAAAATTGAATTCTTGGCTCTCAACTCTTTTACATTATAAAATGTGAAATCTCATTTATTTTTCAGTATTTAAGGAATAAAGTTACCTCTTATGTTTTAATTCTGGCTTCTGAAGTAGTATGAATGCACTGAACTACTTCTCTCAATCTGTTTTATAGCTTTCCAAACTGCTGGTAAGTAGTTTGGACTAGCCCTGGTATGTGAATTTATTTTCTATGTATAAGCTTCTGTGTAAGCCCAAGCTCTGGTTGCTGCTCCATCCATCAGTTCATGCAATCTCTTTGTTTTCTGTTAGTTCTCTACCTCCATCCAGGTACAGCTGTTGATCCTCATCCTATGGGTGTGGCTTTTTTGTTAATTCCTATTCAGCATCATTTATTTATGTATTTGTTTTGCAGGTGTTCTGCATGATCTGTTTAATTTATGCTGCGTTAATAATGTAGTTTAGGCTATTTTAGGAGTTAGCCCATAGGAAAATGGGGTTCTGTCCCCCTTTTTCAGAAATTTGGCTGTTTGATCTTCACTTGTGATGATTTAACACAGGGCGTAATGCCAAATCCTTGAGCTTGTGTTTTTAGAATCAAATGCTGAAGATGGAGGGTTCAGTAAATGATAGATTTTGATTGGCTTAGTTCTTGCAGTAGCATAGAAGGGAATAAAACAGAAAGAACACTCCAGAAAAAGAGATGTACCAGATGGAAAGCTGACAGCACTTGTAAGAATCTGAGAAGTGGAGTAAAATGGGAATATGTGGAGGGAGAAGATAGAACAAAGAAAGGAGAAGCTAACGAGTAAGAAATGAAAGAATAATTTGTCACTTCAGAGTGTGGTACATTAAATTACTTAATCTCTTAGTTGGAAAAAAAAAAGATTTATACTTAACTAGAAAGTCTGGTCTGCAATTTGTTGTCATAGTAATTATATGGAGATATGCAATTGGCAGCTTTTAAATGGAATTTTCCATTTTAAAAAGTTGGCAGACCTTGCTTTGAAGGATATGCTTTTATAAAATCAGGATTTGGGATTTACAGTTCCCAAAATGAAGCAGTTCATGCAGAATTTCCCATACCAGCACTATAGTTTTTTCCTTTTTTAATTTTTGATCTAACATTTCCTTTCATTCCATTCTCTAGGACACTCTTTAGCCATGTCCAATGTCACTAGCATTTCCAGTTTATACTTGCAAATTCTGTCTTGTCACTTTTGTGCTGTCGTCATATTCCTGGTGGGTGGATGGATCATGGATACATGAGAGCTGCACACTCCTTCCCACACCAAGGCTCCTGTTGTTCTCATGGTGCTCTCAACCTGGCAGAGAGAAAGTCTTACCAAATAATTCAGTTACGTTTTTAGAGAAGTTTTTGGCTGTTAATTCAGTATTTATCCATTTATCTATATAAAGGGGCTGTGTATGACTAATATCACAACTGTGCAGAAAGCAGATAAGCTGGAGCAGTGGTTTCTGTTAATTACCTATAGCTTAGGAAGGGAAGTAAGAATATATGCAATTACTGTAAGAGTAGAAAGGATGAGCACACACTCAGGGTGTGTGTAATTGCTGCTTTTCAAAGGGGTACATTGAAAACTAGGAATCTTTACTGCAGTAACAGCTCAGCTCAGCGCAGGGAATTTTGCACTGGCACCTGTCAAACGCAGAACGTGCTGCCAGAGTCGTGTGTGTGTGTGTGTCAGCTCCCTTTGTTCTGCCAGGTCAAAACCCGGCGGTTCCTCAGCTAATGAGAGCAACCGCAGCGAGAGAACGGCTTCAGCTCAGCCCATGAGAACAACGAGGAGCCCTCGGCGCAGCGCCTGACGGTGTGGGCTTTGTCCTTGCAGAGCAAACACCAGAAGCACCAGGCCTTTGAGGCCGAGCTCCACGCCAACGCCGACCGCATCCGCGGCGTCATCGACATGGGCAACTCCCTGATCGAGAGGGGCGCGTGCGCCGGCAGCGAGGACGCCGTCAAGGTGGGCACCCTCGCCTCGGCTTCGAGCAGTGCTGGGGTCACCGAGGCACGACAGTGTCCCTCCAGAATAAATCTTGCTCTTTAGAAGCTTTTGTGTATCAGCCACACGGCGTAGATCAAGTGAATCGTCGTGCTTCGGTCTCAAAGAGGATGAATTTTCTGATCCTCTGATTTTCTGATCCTGCTTGAGGTGTAAATTATGCTGGGCAGGACGAAATAGCGACTCTAACGTGCATAGCTGGAATCGACAGCCTGGTTCTGCGTTGATCAGAACTTTATTCATGTTTCATCTGTGACATTTACGTGTCTTTCCCATTTTCTGACAGGCACGCCTGGCTGCCCTGGCTGACCAGTGGCAGTTCCTGGTACAGAAATCAGCAGAGAAAAGTCAGAAACTGAAAGAAGCTAATAAACAACAAAATTTCAATACTGGAATCAAGGACTTTGATTTTTGGCTTTCAGAGGTAATAAGATAGGAATGAATTACTTGCAAAGCATCTTTTCAGTTTTTATAACCTTTGCTGATGTTAGATTTTTTTGAGCACTGTTTACCTTTCGTGGAGTACTGTTTACCTAGCAAGTCTAGTTTTATTTTTTAAAAAATCCTTTATTACTAATAAAATACTTGTGTGTGCATTCATGTTATTCATTATTAACAATAAGGTAAGAAGAAATAAATTGCATGGAGTCTTTTAGGTATTAAACAGGTGACAAGGTAAAGGTTTAGTAGAAAACGGAGAAGTAATTTGCGTGGTTTTAAAGTATTATAGTTTCAAGGAGTTTGTGAAACACAATTTGTTCTTCATTCCATGTTTCCTTCTCCATCCTCAGGTGGAGGCTTTGTTGGCATCTGAAGACTATGGGAAGGACTTGGCATCTGTTAACAACCTCCTGAAAAAGCACCAGTTATTGGAAGCTGATATATCTGCTCATGAGGTATTGCTTTACCTTTTAGTTTTGGAAGATAAATCATAGCCATAAGCAAATTCTGTAGGTACAGCTCCTGCTACCTGCTGCAGTCACAGACTCGTTGAATTGTTTTTTTAACAAAACCTGTGCCTGCGAGTCAGAGTCTGATTTTCATCCTGACGTAACGAGCACAGAAACGAGCTCTGAGCGATCCCTGCTCTCTGTCCCCCCCGTGTCCAGGACCGCCTGAAGGACCTGAACAGCCAGGCCGACAGTCTGATGACCAGCAGTGCCTTTGACACGTCCCAGGTGAAGGACAAACGCGAGACCATCAACGGGCGCTTCCAGCGCATCAAGGGCATGGCCAGCGCCCGCCGCGCCAAGCTCAACGAGAGCCACCGCCTGCACCAGTTCTTCCGGGACATGGACGACGAGGAGTCCTGGATCAAGTGGGTGTTTGGGAAGTTCTGGGCTTGCCAACCACACTGGCATCGTTTAGGGTGGCTTTAGAGCTGCCTTCCCACCGTTGTGCATCTGTAGGAGATCACCTCTGCTGCCGTTCCAGGAAAACTGTTTTGGGCGTGGGTTCTCGTCTGCAGTTTTCTTTGGTCAAATCCCAGTAAGCAGAAAAACACTGTTTAAACTGGGATATGTCATTCTAGTCTTTTTTGGGAAAGCTCCTGCCAAAATACAAACCTTTTTCAGTTTTAAGTGCTTTCTTGATTCGAGCCAGTTGTTGTAATTAATCAAATGGTCTTTCCACATTGGTGTTAGTACCTCAGGGGGAGAGAAAAACGTGAGGCTGATTGAAATAATTCCAATTAGAGAACTTCTTTTGTCATGCTTTTATAACAAACAAAAATGGGACAAATTTACAAAAGACATCTATATTTTTAAAAATAAAACAATACAGAGGAATTCTGTCCTTCCAAGATAAATGATGGGTCCTCTGTCACCTTTCTCTCACACAGGAATATGCTGCCAAGAGCCACTTGCTGTTTGGAAATAACTCTTTGTACACAACTTTTTACATCCAAGATCTTTTCATATTTTATCATTCTCTCTTCTCTGTTGAATTTAGAGAGAAGAAGCTGTTGGTTAGCTCAGAGGACTATGGCAGAGACCTGACTGGTGTGCAGAACCTGAGGAAGAAACACAAGCGCTTAGAAGCAGAATTAGCTGCCCACGAACCTGCCATCCAGGTAAATGCCTCTCCCCGTGACAGACCTCTCTGTAAGCAGCACCTTTCTTGATTGTGGAAGAGATGAAAGGCAGCAGTAGTTTTGCTGGACCCCAAACAATGCACATGAGGAAGGCAGGTGATGTTCCAATAACTGTTTCTTTGCAGGGCGTTCTGGACACGGGTAAGAAGCTTTCAGATGACAACACGATTGGAAAGGAGGAGATACAGCAGAGACTGGCTCAGTTTGTGGATCACTGGAAAGAGTTAAAACAGCTGGCAGCTGCTAGGTATGAATTTCTGTAAAATTCAGTATTAATTCAAAGTTACGTGGACTCATGATGATCCTATTTACAGAATTTTCAGGGTATGGGTTGTTAGGAGTATGATGTAACAGCATCTGTCACTGATCACAGACTCTACAGGACTATTGACAATGTTCCTCAGTAGAAACATGAGTCTTTCTTTGAGGTGCGTGTTGTTTCACCTTTTCTTGCACCAGTTGGAAACCACAGACATGCAATTAGCTGGCTTTAATCCACAACCAGGAGATTTATTTCTGATTAGAAACTGTTGGGAGAGAGTTTGCTGCAGTCCTTTGGCAGCTGCAGGCTTTGTAATCCAAGGAATTCGTAGAGCTCCAGCCATGGCTGCTGCTGGAGGAGTGAAGTGTGAATGATGGGGTTCAGGCTCTGCACATTGTTTTTATATCTTAAATCTCAATGCCATAAAGCAACACTGCCTGTTTTACCTTCCCCACACAGGGGGCAGCGTCTGGAGGAGTCTCTGGAGTATCAGCAGTTTGTAGCAAACGTTGAGGAAGAAGAAGCCTGGATCAATGAGAAAATGACATTGGTAGCCAGCGAGGATTATGGGGACACACTTGCTGCTATCCAGGTGTGGAGGAAATTGTCAGCATTTTATTGTTGGTTAGAGACTAATTAACCTTTTCTTCAACTGTCTTTACAGTTTGGAAGTTATTGTTGGTTCCTTTTGAAGGCCTACATTGTAAAAAAAGTAAATTAAATTTATAAAAGCATCCCAATAATGTTATTTCCTGTAGAAATTACTTGCAGTTAAGTGTAGCTTTGCATCTCTTGACCTCTGGTTGGAGGTCAGTCTCTGTTTCCTTTTGTCCACAGAAAACCAGTAAATTGTGCTAACCAGCTAAGATAAACTTTTTCTGTCAAAATTTAATGTTAACTGATTTATAAAGTGAATTACTTTTTAATTAAATGGTGAGAAATTATTACAAAAATATCTGTGTCTTGTATTTGCAGGGCTTGCTGAAGAAGCACGAGGCATTTGAGACTGATTTTACTGTCCACAAGGACAGAGTGAACGATGTGTGTGCTAATGGAGAGGATCTCATTAAAAAGGTGAGCATGAGCTAGTAAAGAGAAACCTTCAAAGGCTCCCCAGGACATCTTCATGTTACAGTGACTTGCTCTTTGTCATGTCTTTGAAAAGAGCTCTTACTCATTTTTTGTAGCTGAATATGCTGTTGGTGTTTTGCTTTCAAAGCTGTTTCTGAGACAATATCTCTCAGCTGAAGTCCTTGCTCTGTCACCAACGTCCTGAATGCCTCAGATGACTTTAACATCATAAAGAATGCCTATATTTTTTTTCCTTCCCGTCACATAGAACAATCACCATGAGGCAAACATTACTGCCAAGATGAAGGGGCTCAGAGGCAAGGTGTCAGATCTGGAGAAAGCAGCAGCTCAGAGGAAAGCCAAACTGGATGAGAACTCAGCCTTCCTCCAGTTCAACTGGAAAGCAGATGTGGTGGAGTCGTGGATAGGTATGTTCTGTACTGGAGTACAATATTTGGTCACAAACAAACCTCAAACTCCTTCATTTCCAAAGATCTCCAGTAGCTCCTCGTGTGCCGTTGTAATAAGCAGACCTAAGCCCAGAGTAATCAGCAGTGCTGTCCCTGCCTTATGATTTTGTAGTAACCTGATCTGGAACAGAGGGAACGTTTGAGACAAAGAAATAACATTTTTGCAAAATTTGTTTCATTTTCCAGGAGAGAAGGAAAACAGTCTGAAGACAGATGATTATGGACGTGACCTCTCTTCAGTGCAAACCTTGCTCACCAAACAGGTCAGTGCTGCTGCTGCTGCCATCCCGTGAGGGAGGGTCCAGCTGAACTCCTGTGAACACAGAAAAATCTGCGTTTAAAATACGTGCCAGGTATTGAAATGGTTAAAGAAAAACACAATCTAAAATATCTTTTGTTCTTTCAATGCTTCAGGAAACGTTTGACGCTGGACTTCAGGCTTTCCAGCAGGAGGGAATTGCAAACATCACTGCTCTGAAAGACCAGCTGCTCGCAGCCAAGCACATCCAGTCCAAGGCCATCGAGGCCCGGCACGCTTCCTTGATGAAACGCTGGAATCAGCTACTGGCTAATTCTGCTACCAGGAAAAAGAAACTCTTGGAGGCTCAGGAGCACTTCAGAAAGGTGATTGGCCAGCCACGGGGCTACAAAAACCGAATTGCACACTTGATAAAAAATGCACACTTGCAACTTCTGTAGCTTGTCTATGCTTTTGCAACTAATGATTTTGGAGATACTGGAGAATTTTAACGTAAGAATTTCTGAGATGCTTGCCAGGCAAATTCTTGCTGATGCATGTTAATTCCTGATGAGCTCATAAAGAACGTTTCCACTACTGAACAACTGGATTTTTTTCTCTTTTTCAAGGTTGAAGATCTCTTCCTCACTTTTGCGAAGAAGGCCTCTGCCTTCAACAGCTGGTTTGAGAATGCTGAGGAGGATCTGACAGATCCTGTGCGCTGCAACTCGCTGGAGGAAATCAAAGCCCTGAGAGAAGCTCACGATGCTTTCCGTTCCTCCCTGAGTTCTGCCCAAGCTGATTTCAACCAGCTGGCAGAGCTCGATCGCCAGATCAAGAGCTTCCGCGTGGCCTCCAACCCCTACACCTGGTTCACTATGGAGGCCCTTGAAGAAACCTGGAGGAATCTGCAGAAAATTATCAAGGCAAGTCAGTGAGGGAAGGATTCTCTTCATAGATTACAACCTTTCGGTCGTCCCCAGAAGTTGTTCTCTGAGATAATGGGTACAAGAGTTTGTCACCATTATATGTCAGAGTATTTCAAAATCCGTGAGCAAAGAAAAATTGCCATTAACTACAAACTTGTCAGTTGTTCTGGTTTTCCATTTGTGCCTCTTCCAAAGATAAAGCACACGTCTCACTTCCTGACTGTAATGTAAGTTTAACTTCTCTGCTATGCAGTGAAGCAAGTGCTGATGCAGTGAAGCAACTGCTGGTTCAGTTCCAGTTCTCAGGACTACAGGTTTGAATTATCACCTGAGGTGCTTTGCTCTAGATATTGAGGATTCAATCTTGTTGAGAGGCTTAGAACTGTACTGGGATGCAGCTTTTAGTTTTTGCTTTCTGTTACAAGATGAGAGCAATCCCTTTATTTCTCTGAAATTACTGTTCTCAGGAACGTGAACTAGAGCTGCAGAAGGAACAGCGAAGGCAGGAAGAAAATGACAAACTGCGTCAGGAGTTTGCTCAGCATGCCAATGCCTTCCATCAGTGGATTCAGGAGACCAGGTAGAGTTTGTCTTTCCAGGACCTGCCCTTAGAGAATTCCTTAGGTAGTATTTGTGTGCATCCTCCATCTCTTTGGACTGTCAAGGTTGTAAATATCTCCTACTGAAAAGCAGCACATTGGGACTTGTCCCTTCCCTGCAGCTGGGATTTGCAGGAAGCCCCATTACCTACAGGGGAAAGGAAAGCCCTGAAACAGCAGACTTCAAAAATGCTCCTGTTGCTGAATTGATTTTCCTGTGGTAATTCCAGTTATCCAGGACTTCATTTTTCTCCAGTTATTCCTGAGCTAGGCTGCAGCACAGCTGGGGAGGTGGAGCACAAATAGCTCCAAGCACACTCCGAAGTGCCAGTGGTGTTTCTGTTAATGCCCCTTTTGTATTGAGTAGTGTATTGGGAATCTCACTGGAGTTCAAACAGAAAAAGAATATGTGAAAAGAGCTTAAAACTTCATAACTATTTCCCTGGGCTGCTGTCTAATAGTAACCTTCTCTAAGGAGAAGTAGTAAAGATTTAACAACTGTGTTAGAAATAAAAAGTCTCAAGGTTGAGCATTGCAGGTGCCTGCACTCAGTCAGTGCTGTCAGCAGCTCTGACAGGTTCTGCTTGGGGGTCAGAGGAGGTGAGTTCTGTTCCATGTAACCCTGTGATTCTCTGTCTGTGTGTTTACAAATAGTTCTGTATGTGTCTTCATGAAATAATGAAATATAAATATGATTTTTAACTTTTTGATGTTTGCTCCCCACCCAAATCTCTGTCCCTCTCTTACTGTCTTGTCTCTGTCCTGCTGCCTGATGTTTGGATCTTCACATTCTACAGGACTTACCTGCTAGATGGGTCAGTATGGAATTTTATCTCTTTCAAATTTTGGTGATGTGCTCTGCTCTCTGTGTTTTCTCCTGTCGTTACATTGCTTGTGAAAGCTGTGCTCAAACCCCTCTTATTTGAAAAGAGCAATCTTTTGCTGAGGTGCACAGACACAGGAAAAAAGATTTTGGAGTAGTTAACTACAAACCAGTAGAAACAAAACAATTTCCTAGTCAAAAGCAGAATTACATCAGGCAGCCCCTGGCACACCATAGAATTCCTGACTTTTGCTTTTGCTTTCTCTGAGGACTTGCACAGGAAAAGGCCCTCAATTTGAGAAGCTATGTGAGAGTGTAGCTGCTTTCCAAAGGCAGGCTATTCTGACATTTCTAATTTTTCAGCTTAAGAGACTTGCTTACTGAAAGAAAACATTTGACCACAACTGTTCTGAGAGCAATGAAATCTCCAAAGTATTGACTGGTTTGGATAAGGAGAAGGGAAGATTCTTACAAAAACATTTTGCTGAAATTACCTCTCTTAAAACCCTGTAGATTGCAAATATGAGCTGCCCATTTTTAATCTGCTGCAGAACCATGGCTCACACAGATTTTAGCCTTGACAGGAGAAAACCAACCTTCCAACAGGAATCCAAGAAGCTGTTGAAGTTTGCCAGCAGTTTTAAGCCCACTCTGTGTCCACAGCAATGGCTCCTGATGAGGATGTGTGCTGGCCATTTGTCTGGAAGTGGAAGGGAAATAATAAGATCTTTAAATGTTTTCAGACTACCAAAGCTTCTGCAAATGTGTCTGTCCAGTTAAATTCCTTCAGCAGGACGAGTCTCAGCACAGTGGATGCTTTGTGATGTGATGTCAAATGCCAGCAGTCTCTGGGCCAGGGCTGTGTGTGAGCCTGTGCACAGGGCTGGAGGAGGCCAGGGCTTTGCTCCTAAACAGAAAGCTTCTCCTGGTAGAAAGAGTGGAATCTTCACAGATAATTCTGCTGCTTATTTGCTCTGTAATGATCACAGTCTCTTGTGTTCCACCAGATAAAAATAGTTTGCCCTGGTTTTGTTGTACGGTTTAATGGAACCGAGCAGATTTTCCTGGGATGGATGCTGAATTCCCTGCTCCTTTGTCAAGTAGTGTTGTAGATTAGTTCTGGTATCCAAGAACGAGTGAGCAGAAAGGAGCCATTCACTGAAAGACGCAGGGTCAGACTTAGAGATCCTCATGCCAGGCTCTTTTGTTGAACAAATTACCAGAGGGCTGCTGATATGCCAGGCAGAATTTGTCCCTATTTCTCTGTGAATAGATTAAAAATGTGGATTTAGTTCCAAGAGGCACTGGCTGTGCTTAGCCTGGCTTGGCAAGAGGGAAGGCAGAGCTTCAGGGAAGTGTCAGGAGAAGAGCTGCCATGCTCACTCCTTGCTTTTGCAGCTTGTGCGTGCCCAGCACTGCCTGGGAGGGGTGTTCTTCGGGGAAGGGAGTAAAAACAATTTGGAGTTGAGGGAGAAAAATGCTTTTAAATAATCTGTAGATGAGACAACCGGAAAACTTCAGTTTGTCTCTTAGCAAGACTCACCTTTTTGTGACTTACATGGAAATAATAACGGTTTAGTTTTGTGTATGTGCAATCAGCATTTAAATAATTTTCTCTCATTAAGTACTTGCTTGTGTTTGCTGCAAGGCAATGCTGGCTTGGAGTGTGGCTCCACTGCAGTGACCGTGTTTTGGTGTGTTCTTTCCTCTGTTCTTTCTTTCTTCCTTTTTGGAATTTACTTGGTTTCTTTCCTTTGACTAGCATAGCATATCGTCGTGTCATTCGTGTCTATCAGTATGAAGTTGGGGATGATCTATCTGGAAGGTTTTTTCCTCTTATTTTCTTACCTCACTTTGGTTTTCAAACGCACTTGTTAATTCCAAGGCTCGCTTTCCTTCCAACTAACTTTCACGGCTTAGAGATGCTTGGAGGTTTGTTTCCCTGTTGGTTCTTTCCATGGTTGGTTCCCAGCTTTCCTGCTCAAGGCTCTGGGCGTGCGCTTCATCTCTAGGCAGGCACTGAGTCTGAGCCTTAACCCTGTGGTGAGAAACACCCAGATGTTTGGTGCATTTTCATTGCTGCAGAGTGATTCAGCACTTGAAATCCCCATTCTCAAGAAGCTCAAAAAGCCATGTGGGAAGACAGAGTCCAGTGGGGATGAAAACCTGGTTTTAGTGACTGAAATACCAGAGATTCAGGTTTTAGGAACGTTAATAGCCCGGAGTCAGAGGACACCCCACCTGCACAGCACCCAGACTCACTGTCCACGTGTGGGTCATCCAGTGCGAGCTCTCACCGTACGTGTTGGAAGGACAGAGATTCCCAAACACGGCTGCTTAGAGATTGCTTGGGAACTTGGGGTGGGGGAAAAGCAGCATCCAGAGACTGCCCATAGCTAGTCTGTATGAAGGAGATCTTGGAGCCCCTGGCCACTGTGGGGACCTGCATGTAAAGCTCAGGGTGGAAATCACTGGGCAGAGTGGCTGAACCTCAGCTGCTCCGGGTGCAGCATGGAGAGGTGGGGTGGGAAAGGCACCTTTCCACCAGGCACTGCTGAGCAGCAGAGGTCTGTAGCTCTGCAAGGATTATGCCACATTAAGATTACTTTCCAACCAAACCAGTAGTTCTCACCATCTTTTTTTACCCTCGTTTTCTCCTTTGTAACACACCTTTGTAGAACTCCTGTACCTGACTGCAAATCCAGCCCATCCCCAGTGACTCACCTGCAGTTGGTGTGTGTGGTGTGTGCTGGGCACGGGGCAGGGGGGTGGGACTGCACTAAATTCTAATTCCATGAGGTCCAGTAAAGCGGGTGCTTTGAGTCTGGCATGAAGTGTGGCTGCTGATCACGTTGCCTTTCAAATGGGGCTAGAAATTAACTACATACAGAAATGAGAATCAGACAAAATGTGCAGTGTCAGTCTGAAATAGGATGAGTAAGAATAAACAAAACACAAAACCAGTGTGTAAATATCTGAAAGGATTTTTCATTTCAAGGAAGGACTGTTAATTTCAAGCCCCACGTGCCATTTTTTTATGAGATGAGTGCCTTCTCTCACTGTTGTTCTGTGTTTAGGTCATGTATGGTGGAGGAATCGGGAACTCTGGAGTCACAGCTGGAAGCTACTAAAGTAAGTGATGTGCATTTCCAGCTGGCTTGGGAACACAGGGCAGGAAGGGAAATGCATCTAATTGTGTGGGAAAAGCTTAATTGATTTTAGAGATTTGGAATACTGAAGAGACCTCTGGGATTGTCTATTTACATATCCGATGTCTACTTGCATTAAACAGCATTGATGTAGTTCTCCTTTTTTTCCCTTTTTCCTAAAGGAGGTGGGGTAGGGCAGAGAGAATACAGTATTTTCAGCACATTTCCTAATAAGAGGTTTTTTTAGTCTCCAGAACTGATTGAGAGTGAGCATGAAGGTGAACATTGCTCTGAATCTTATTTCACAAATCCCAGTATATGGACATAAAGTCCTAGGAGAAAAAGAAGAGTATAACCCTTCTTCTCCTGCCAGCCTCTGTTCTCACTTTCTCAGGCAGTTCTTGTTGGTGCTCCATGATTTCTCTCCTTTGTTCCCTTCTCACAGCGCAAGCACCAAGAGATCCGAGCTATGAGGAGCCAGCTGAAGAAGATTGAGGACCTTGGAGCAGCCATGGAAGAGGCACTTATCTTGGACAACAAGTACACAGAACACAGCACTGTGGGGCTGGCGCAGCAGTGGGACCAGCTGGACCAGCTGGGGATGAGGATGCAGCACAACTTGGAACAGCAGATCCAAGCCCGGTACTGCCTGGGTGCTTTGAAGTGTCTGACCAGGGGTGGGGGGAAAAACGGGAGCCTCGGCTGCCCGTGCCTGCAGCCAGCCTTGCACGGTCTGTGCTGAGTGTCCTGTGCTCAGACCAGCGGATGCAGTGAGCTTGTACATCCCCACCACCTCCCAGTTCCTTTCTGAGGGATGAAGGGAGCAGTTTTGGAATAGCTCCCATTGGCCGTGAGCAGTGGTGGGATCTCAGTGGAAGGGTTTTATTCTGTGGAGGAAGCGTTCCCACACAGAAGGGTTCTTTGCTCCTCTGTCCTCACCGTGTGGTGCAGGCGCTGCACTCGGAGCACGGCTCGGGAACTGCTAATCAGCTTTGCTGCTTCCTTTCAGGAACACCACTGGAGTCACCGAGGAGGCCCTGAAGGAGTTCAGCATGATGTTCAAGTGAGTAACAAGGAACACGCACCAGAGGAAGGCTTGGGAGGTATTTCTGGCACATGGATGGCTCCTGTTTGCGGGATCCATTTGTGGCTCCTTTGTCGTCTCCCCACTTTGTGCTGAGCTGCTCCATTCTCTGTCAGAGGGCAGCAGCCTCCAGCCCCTGCTGCTGCCAGTGCCAGTGCATTCCAGCTGGGAATACAACAGGGGTTTTTTTGATGGGGGAGGGGGTGATTTTTTTAAGCAAAGTTAAGAATTTTTCCATATTTTTTATGTATGCTAGATAGAACTCTCTATTGATCCAAACTCATTTGTGCAGAATAGGGCCTGGTTATAACCTTGATCTAGTTCTCAGCCCACTCTACAGCTCTCAGGACTCAATAACTGACACACATGGGTTCTGGTTTTATGTTTTTAGGCACTTTGACAAGGACAAATCTGGACGACTTAATCACCAGGAGTTTAAGTCTTGCTTGCGCTCTCTGGGCTACGATCTGCCCATGGTTGAGGAAGGAGAGCCAGACCCTGAGTTTGAGTCCATTCTTGACACTGTAGATCCCAACAGGTGAGTTGGACCTTTCTGTACTGCAAAAGTCTTGGCTGGGGGGTTGGCTGGAAGGCCCTTCAAAGGTTGAGAGCTCTCTGGTTGTTTTTACAATGACTCATGTGAAAGCCTTTAGGAAGGCAAGACTGATATTTGTAAAGAAGAAATTCCCTTTCAGAGAATGATTTGGTGTTGTGTCTCCTCCGTTAAGACTTTCACTCCTTCCAGAAGAGTTCCAGCCCCTCTCTGGAGGCCTGGCAGTGCTGTGCTCACACCGTGTTTCTCTGGCAGGGACGGACACGTCTCGCTGCAGGAGTACATGGCCTTCATGATCAGCCGGGAAACGGAGAACGTGAAATCCAGCGAGGAGATCGAGAGCGCTTTCCGCGCCCTCAGCTCCGAGGGGAAGCCCTACGTGACCAAGGAGGAGCTCTACCAGGTAAGTGCTGCTTGTGGACCCCGGGGAGGAGCACACCAGACTTCTATTCCTAGATAAAGCTCAGTACTATGGCTTGGAGGCTCATGCCACTGGGGCTGAGTCAGTTCTGACCCTGCCAGGAGATGCCCTGCAGCAAGCACAGAAATTGCTGTGACAGTTCTACTCAGTTGCTTTCTTGGCTCTACAGAGGAAGAGGAAAAGCCTTACGTACCAAAAAACTGCTCTGGTTGAATAAAACAAGAGCTACTCAAAGGGCTGGAAGGGAGTGCACTGTCCTCAGAACTTCCCTTCCATCATTTGGGAAACTAGATGGGGGATGTTTCTCCAGACAGTAATTCAAAGGAAAAGCTCGAGCCTAAGTTTAGACAGGGTGAACATCTCCTCCCTCTCACTGCCCTGCCAAGACAGCAAGTTTTTCCTGTCTTAATACCACCAGCTGGCAGGGAAATAAAGAATTTGCAGTGCTTCCTTGTCCCAGTTATCTGTTCTGTCTTCTGTTCAGCGGGAAGACTCTGGTCAGGCCTTCCAACCCTTAACCAAATAGTGCCGACAGCCAGAGCATTTCCATGCCGGGCGTAGTTGTGCTGCTCTGGTTTCTGCCCCGGGGAGTGGGAGGGCTGCCTGTCAATGCCCCTTGGCATCCCCAGAGCTCTCTCACCCCCACGCTGTCTCTCTTTCAGAACCTGACCCGGGAACAGGCCGATTATTGCATCTCTCACATGAAACCCTACATGGATGGCAAGGGCAGGGAACTGCCTTCTGCCTACGACTACATAGAATTTACACGTTCACTCTTTGTGAATTGATCTGGAACACTAGCACCAAAAGATGCAAAGGACATGCTCACGTTTGCTGACTGTAGCTCTGCATGTGTCTCTCTCTCTTTGTGCTCTACAATAATCAATGTTACTTTATGATGTAACCTTAAAGTGCTTAGCTTAAAACTCTTAGGGAAAAGAAACATGTTGCAGTGTGCTTCAATAAAAGTTACTGGTCGAACCACATCATCTTGTGTTTAATAGTTCAATGCAAATTTAACTGTTATGTGGAGGCAACTCCAGCTGTTGGTTACCTGTGTTTTCCAGGCCAGCACTAGAACAGGTGAGGTGGGGAACTGTTCCTGGAGTCAGGACAGTTACAAGCTTCACCAAGCTCTTGTGCTGCTCCCTCAGTCCATGATCTCACTTGCCAGCTGCTCCAGGTGATTCATTTCCCTTGGTCCCTGCTCGGTGAAGTCGGAGCTCAGCTGCCAGACTTTGACTGTCCCAGCAGCATCCCCTGCTGCCAGGAGCCGTGTGTGCTTGGTGTTGAATTCCAAACAATACACAGGGCAGTCACTCGTGGATTGCTTCAGGGACACTGTGGCCTTCTGCGTGCTCCTCGCCAGGTCAAACAGGTGCACCTCTCCTGCAGACACAGACAGTCATTGCAGCTTCATGGCAACAGACATCACAGCTAACAGCAGGTGAGTATCTGCTTAGTCTGGCACTGAGAGTTATTTTTAACCTGTTTCCCCTGCTGATGGGTGTCTAGGTTGTGACAGACAGCTGACATGACTGCAGGCAGCATGATTTGTTCTGCTGTCAGAAACCTTGAAACTAGCTTGCCAAATTCTGTGAAATCTCCATTCTTTAACTCAAAAATGTTAGGGCAATTTTCTAAGGAAAAAGTTTTCATTTTAAACTATTAGTTCTGGAAGTAGATGTCAAAAACAAGCTGGAACTAGATTTAGCCGCAGTGATCTTGCTATGCTGTACTCCTGTGAATGACTGTGGCAACAGATTTAAAGGTACCATCAGAAGTGAAAAAATAACTGCACCTTGCTGAAGTTAGAAATTACTTTTGTACTAATTCCACAGTGCAAACAACGGCCACTGCTCTGTGCTTATGGGATCTGCTAATCAGTACGATCGACTTGACTAATTAATACCCAGCCCACTCTTAAGTTTTTGCTCAAGAGGAGGCACCTGCAGTTACTTGCCTTCCCCAGATGCAGCTGCAAAAACCAGTGGTCGAACTGGAGACCAGCACACACAGAACAGGTATTTCTTTGATAACTGTAGAGCAAAGAGGGGCTGTGTCTGCAACATGGAGTGCAAGTGAACTTGTCCATCGGTGCTACAGCTCAGAAAGAGGTTCCTGGGGGAGGGAGGAAGCAAGAAACAACTCTTTTTGTTTTATTGCTAACAATAAAGAACAAAAATCAGTCAAGGAGGGTGACCTTGGACAATATTCCTGCTTAGTAAAGGTCTGTGTTTCCTAAAGCAGCAATTGCCAGGCTGAGCTGTGGGCTGTAGAGATGCAGCTTTGTTGCTGCCCTCAATTAAGCTTAATGAGGGCTTGTATTGACCACTGAGGGGTTGTGGCCCAGGGCTGCCTGAGAACTGCTGATCTAGAGCTAGGCATTGTTCGAGCTGGGCTTGTCTCATGCAAATTAAATGCAAACCTGGGCTGTCAGCATGTTTCACAGAAACAGGGCTTGGGGCCTCCAGGATGGTGGGTGAATTGCTGGCAGAGATAGGAGCTTCTCATTTAAATTCTGGCAGCTACTGTTGGGTTTTCTGATGTCTGAAAAATCTTTAGTACGATACTTAGTGATCTGTCCAAGTGAAGGACTTTTTCATCTCCTTGGCTTGAAATGGAGTTTTAATTGTAACTAAGAGGATGATCTAAGGAAGGTGCTCGTGTTCCCATATGCAGCACAGTCCAGTGGGCAGCTTCACCAGAGCCAGTGGATGCCGTTTCTCCTCCAACGGCAACTTCCTAATGCCAGCTGACCCTTTTTTGGAACCTGTACACACCCCCAGGGGCTGTTTCAAACATCGGTGTCCCACACGCAGCACTTGCCTGTGGAAGGGCGAGCAGCTCACGGAGTACACGGGCCCAGCGTGAGGGGAGAAGGCGAGTTCGGCCGGTGCCCTGAGGGGGACGGAGCCGGGCGGGCGCGGCACGGCCGCGGCCTGGGCCCCCGCGGAGCAGCGCAGGCAGTACCCGCCCTCCGCACCCACCACGAACACGCTGGGATCGAAGTGTGACAAGGACAGCGAGGTCACCCCCACGGCTGCCTCTCCCCAGGCAACCTGGGGAAAGAGAGACAGAGCTGGTGTGAGCTGGGGCTCCCGAGAGAGGCGCACGCAGGCACAGCCCGCTGGGGGACCAAGCGGGCTGTTCACAGCACAGCTTCGGACAGCTCCGTGTCTGTAGCACTGAACCCTTCCTACAAACGGCTTCATATGAATTAACATTGCAAGCAAGTTCTCCATCCCAGCAACTTCTCTTTACATTATGGCAAAACCTTAGCTTTTGCCAGTCTTCAAGAATGATTTCCATATGGCAAAGGAGCTGTGAATCGAATCTCTGTATGTTCAGAAGGGGCTTTCCCTGGCCGTTCTTGGAGCAAGGCAAGCTCTGACACTTGGGCTCCAGGGTTCAGACAGTTTCTGTGGGAAGAGCCCCCTTTGAGCTGCTGAACTCACCTTCTTTAGCCGAGCGCTGCGAGGGAACTGCTGCGCCACGAGGGCGAATCCTTCGGCCAAGGCCAGCCGCCCATCCCGCTCCTCCCTCCACACCAGGATCTTCCCATCGGTGGCCACGCTCAGGAGCCGGGCGCGCGTTCTGCGCTCGCTGTCAGGTACCCAGGTAACCTGTCCCAAAGGCCCTGAGCTCAGCACCCCCGGGGCTGTCCCGGCTGCCCAGCCCGGGCCGCCCGCGCTGCCTGGATCTCCCCCGCCAGCGCAGCAGAGCCAGGCCCCAGGGGGCTGCCCCAGGGGCTGGGAGCTGGCAGACACAGAGGCAAGGGGAGAAACGCAGCTGGGGTTTAGGGCTGAAACTCCATCCCAGTCTCCATGGTTCACCTGCCCTCAGTTTTGGGATGGGCATTTATGGCACTTTCACCCAGCTCCGAACAACAGCATTTTTCTGAGTAGCAGATGAGAAAAATACACAGAGTGTCTGGAGTCACAATGCTCCAGAAGGGCAAAATTTTTAGGAAGCCAGACTGCACGACATGCTTGTAAAGCCCCTTAAAGCAGCATGTGGTTTAAGCTTCTATGGATCAGTGACACTTTCCCATTTGTTTTTAAAGCACGCCAAGTATCACTGGCTGCATCTCCCTTAGTAAACAATTACAGTTCGGGAATGGGTCTGCTCTTCATTTATCCTGGACAGTGAGAAGTTATTTTTTCCAGGCTAAATGTTCAGGAGCTAGATTTGGGGGGAAAATAGCCAACCAAAGAATATAACTGCTGAAATTGTGTGAACTGCCTGGCTGTGGGTGGGAAGCAAAGGGATGACAGAGCAGTGCCAGCTCTCAGCTGCCCCAGCCCTGTTTGCTGTCGATGCTCTCTGTTACCTGATAGACTGGGTCCGTGTGGGTGTCATCTGTCATCCCTGTCCTCCACATCACAGGGTCTTCTGTCCTGCTGGTGTCCCACACCACCAGCTCCCCGCTGAACAGGCCGCCTGAAAAGACAAATATCTAAGGTGTGACAGCTCAGAATAAATGCACAAATGGAGCAGTGGTGGAACACACACCCAGCTTCAAAGGTCGGTCAGTTCTGTGCAAGGCACAGCCAGTTCTGGTGTAAGAGAATACTGCTCTGCTGAAATAAGTTTATTCCCTTACAGCCAGGGCTGGATTTCCTTCTGTCACCTCTCTCTGAGAAGGGGATGTCACTGAAGAGGCAGCAAGTCCCAGTTCAGATGCAACAGTGCACTTACCTGCGTTGGTGGACAATGAGCTCCTCAGTTTGGGGAGCTGCAATGGTGTTCCTTTGACAGGAAATCTGAGGCTGGACTCAGAGAGAGAAGCCGAAGGATGCAGGTTGTAGGGGAAAAGGGCAGGTCTGAGGTATGAACCACCCACCAGCTATCAGTGACGGCTGGGAGGGATGGAAAGCCAGGCACATGACAGAACTGGGAACATCCACCACCAGGTCAGGGTGCTGTGGATTCAACCCTCTTCTGTCCAGATTCCAGGTACAAACATAGGATTTTTCTGTACTCCAGTCCCCGTTGTCCAACCTGAAAAACAAAAAGCTACATCTTGTTTTGTGTGCTCCAGAGGATTCCAGTCCAGCAGAGCTCTGAGATTCCGGTCACCTCAATGTGCTGCTCTGCTCTGTGTCCTGTCGTGAAGGAATCATGAGGGGATGGAACTTCTCTGTGGGCTGGTTTATGCAGGATGTGACAGGGCACATGTCTGTGCTTACAACAAAGTGGCAACAAGCAAATTTTAGGTACAATTTCCCTATTCCAAGACCTACTCACCATTCAAATAGTGGGAACAATCAAAAGGGTGCATATGGAAAGTTCATGGAAGGAATTCTGCTGGGGGTACCCACAGACACAGAAACCACATCCTCATCTGCCAGCACTTGTAGACTGGGAGAGCAGAAGGAGCAACTACCATACAGGTTTGCCCTGTTTTACTCTTCCCTATGCATTCTCTCATGGATACCCTTTTTGCTGGGGCTTTTAATCTAAGAAAAGGAGGAGCATTAGAATGAAAATAATAAGGGCAGCAGTAGGGCCAAGAAAGAGGGGGCTGCTACAGACAGTAATGGATTAGATAAATGATTTGTGAAACTCTTACTTCAGAAATCCTGAAACATGTGTTGTTACATGTCCAGGGCACCAGGTTCATTCAGGGTGCTCAGAGCCCACATTAAACATCACGATCCCAGGGCAGATAAAGTGCATTCTCCCAAACCTCACCTACAGATATTTGCAAGTGCATCTGCTCTTTACATTTTTATAACAGCATCTATCTAGAAACAAACCAGTAAGGCCATGTATCTATTTTCAGGGTGGGGGGAAGGTAGAGAAATGAAAGGTATCATTCGGGACCTGCCTGAGATTTTGTTACTTTGAAGATTCATCATTTAACGTGCATATGGAGTGTATATATATACAAATGTTAGTTTATTACTGCAGAGAAAGCAAACACACACATCTAGCCCTGAGGTCAGCCTGAGCTCCCCAATGCCCCCGCTGCTCACCGGCCGTAGGAACAGGCGATGACAGATCCCGTGGCGTTCCATGAAACACCGGTGACCTGCAGGTGCTGAGCCCGAGCCTCGGGGTATGACAATGTGTGCAAACACAACACCTGGAAGAGATCAAACCAGGCACTGAGGCGGCAATCTCCCGAGAGAGAGAAAGGAGATCCACGCCCACCCTGGATGGGAGTGTGTGGTTACAGTGTGGGTTTTCCTCAGCGGAAGAATCGATGTGAAAAGGTTGTTGAATGCCTGTTGGGAAACAAACCCCCAACACAACTGTCACTCAAACACAACCTCTCCGAGGGTGCACGGCTCTGGAAGGCTGTGCCTGAGAACTCACACCAGCAGCTGCCAGGTGAGAGTTTGGCACTGGCTGAGCACCACAAGTAACAGTTTGAAAATGCCAGTCCCAACATGTACTGTCTGATCAAATTCCTGAGCAGCACACACTAAACAGACATAATCTAAGCAGAGGCAGAGCTGCCAACTCACTGACTGCAACTGTTCCTAGATCCCTGCTAGGCTGGAGTGCTCTGAAGAGGCTGAACACAAGCCTACATCAGCTGCAGGCTTCCTCCTCTCACTGCTGCACGCTAATGTTTCATTATCAGAACCTGGCAAGGACAATCACAGCAATAAGGAATAGCAGCAACCATTTAGATTAACTGCAACCAACCCTGCTTGGACAATGCCCTGAATTCTGTCACTTACTGTTTCATCCTGGTCTGTCCAGTTCACTTCAAAGCCATCAAAGGCATGACTTTTCCAGTTTTTATTTAGCTCTTTGATAACAGCATCCTCCACTCTCCGAAGGAATGACAGAAGCCCGGTGTAATCCACTTGGACTTCTTGCTGGAAGTCTTGGACAGCATCTTCTCTCTGCTCTGTCTGTACCGCAGCATCTTGGGCTGTATGAGACTGTGCTGCAGCTTCTGCTGTTGAAATTTTCCCAGTCTGGCAAGATTTCTAGTGAAAGAACACAGGCAAACTATAATCTAAGCAGCAAAGCAAGTGTTGCTCAACGCTTTCAAAGCACCTTCCCCTTCCTGCTGTTCCATGGAGCCATCCCAGCCCCTCGGGTTAAACTCAGGCTGCCTCCGTGCCTGCCCAGGGCTTGGTGATGCGTTTGTGACCTTCCCATAAGCTGATGGGAGGCAGGGATGCCCGAATGCCGCTCAGACTGAGGCAGGCACGGCATGGGAGAAGGCCGGGAGCGCTATCGGCTCTCGGGCTGCGGGCGGTGGCGGCTCGGGTGGTTCTCTGCCAGCTCACACACGGGGGCTCAGCAGCGAAAGGGGGCAGAGCCGGCGGGCACACACAGGGTCGGGGGCACACACAGGGTCGGGGGCACACACAGGACTGGGGTGGGGGCACACACAGGCCTGGGG
>VWZN01001855.1:222612-233562 GCA_013396955.1 Regulus satrapa
CCACAAGGTCCGGGGAAGGCGCAGCCCTGAGAGCCGCCCCCTGCCCGGCCCGGCGGTACAAGAGCGGGGCCGGAGGTCTCTCACCGCCTCGCAGCGCGCGCTCCTGGCGCTCCTCCACAGCGAGTGCACGTCGGCACCGGGTGCCGTCCCGTCCGCGAACATGCCGGGGCCGGAGAGGGCGCGGCGGCCCTGAGGGGACCGGGGGCCGNGCTCGAGCTGGCTCTGACCGGGCGTTTGTCCCGGGATTGGGCCGGCTCAGTGCACGCTTACTAGCCGGGGTGTGCTCCCTGCTTTGCTCTCTACCGTTGGTTTCGATGGGGAATGACGGTAATTCTTGCCGGGGATGGATTACTGTGGCCGAGCTGGCTCTCCCGGAGCCCCCCCGGTACCGGGGTAAGAGCCCCTGCACCTCGGTACCCTCTGCTGTTAGCAGCAGCGACAGGGGTAGTGTAGCTTCTTTAAGTGATTATTCCTAACAGGTATGACTCTGCTTGGAGTTTTGTTTTTTTTTTTTCCTAACTCGCTCATGAGAACAACTCGATGATGAATGCAGAGGCTAAATTTAGTGTTGGCATAAGCAGGCACAGATGCACCAACTTGAGTGGAGTTATTCCGGCTGTTGCTGTAGGCATCGAGACTGCAGGGTACGGAGCAGGAGCTCAGCAGAGCGGCCGTGCTGCTCTCACCTCTTGAGCACATGCGAGTCCTTTTATATCACAGCTGAGTGCAATGCTTCTGCTGAGGAATTTAAAGTGCCGCAGAATTAATAGTGAAGTAAGAGTCCCTAAAACGTCTGGAAAAGAACTCTTAGAGCCATTTTACAGACAGCGAAACTGGAGCAGAAAGAGGTTCAGTGGCACCTCTTTCAAAAAGCAAAAAGTCCGAATGGAACTGAATGCTCTGGAGTTTCACGTCCTGGCTGGGTACCTGCTGGGATTCCTGGCTGCTGTGCACCATCACGAAACCCCACAGAGGAGCCAAGAACATAAAAGCATAAACACTCTTGGGCTGGACTGAGGGCCCTTTCAGCCCTGTCATCTCTCTCTGATTAGCACAGGAGCTAACCCGAATTTCCCAAGTTCAAGGTTGGCATCTCCAGCAGAAGCTGGTTGGTGTGGAAGGGCGAGCAATGGCAGTCGGAGACTGCGTGGATGGGACTGAGCCCCTTCCCAGCCCACTTCTCCTGCAGGCGGGCTCCTCGCTTCGGGTCACTGCATGGGGCAGCTTTTCACGGGTTGAAAAACTGATACTAAATATTTGAACCCGAGAGCAGAGTGGTTTTCTTAAGAGGGTCTTCATATTTAAGATTTATCCTCTATAAGTAGATCATCTTCAGTCATCCTTAAATTATCTTTAATTGGTATGATTAGAACTGCCAAGGCATACTGCTCTTTAGTAGAGGAGTAAATATTATGAGTGTGAATTAATATACAGGCTGCATCATCATAAAAATGCTAAGCGCAAATTGCAACTTAAAATCTTTAGACAACTTGTTGGGGAAGCTTGAGAAAAGTTTGTGGGTTTCTTGAGATGGCAAAGAGATAAGAAAACTGGCATTTAAGTACGTGAAACAGACCAAAATAAATCCATTTTTTTTAGACAGTAGTATGCAAAGTTCCTGCAAATGTAGAACACGTTCCCTGTATCGTGGTGCATATCTGGGTTTTTCTTCCCTGAGGATGAGAAAGGACTGTTCTCAGTAACTGCACTTTGATCCTTTATTCCAATGTCTCTGATTTGCTGGGGTTTCAATACATCAAAGATATTTCAACAAATCTTAGGTTAGGGTGGTTTTGTTTTGTTTGTTTTTTGTTTGCTTGTTTGGTTGGTTTTTTGTTGTGGTTTTTTTTTTTTTTTTCTGGCCTGGCAGTATCAGATATATGGATGTTTTTGTCTTCACATAATCAGAAATAAGGCAAAATCAGGGATGAGTGGGGGAGGGCTGCTACTTGCCTGAGGCAACCCAGTCTCTCTTAAGTGGCTGCTTTTACAGGGCTGATCTGTGCTTTTTCCTCTCTGTTTCACGAGACAGTGCAGGAAGTTTTCATTTTCACATAATGGAGCAAATGGGCATCAAAAACCAACAAGAGCCGGTTGAGGTAAAGAGGAAATAAAAACAAAAGTGAGGAGGAAAGCATCGTTAAAAACGGAGCTGTAAGGAGAAGCTGCACTCCAGCGTGTGATCGCTGTGACCTGAGCAGAAGGAACGCTCGGAGCTGCAGCTCGGTAAAAATTCCCCCACTAGTGGGTGCAGTCGCTGCCCTCGATTTGTGATAAATGCAACTCCTGAGTTCTGCTGAAGCTCCAGACAGGCGACACAGCAGCTTGTCCCCGAAAACGGAGAGACCTAACTGAGCCTTCTCCTTTGACACCTTCCCCTCCATTCCTCTCACCCCAAACAGATGCACGTACAGATGAATAAAACAACAGGCACAGATCCATCCGGCCATGAGAAAGAGTTCTTGGATTTAGTCTGGCAGGGAGTGGCTTGACAGGGGATTGAAGGAATTGCCTTTGGCGACTGATGGCTCTTCAGAGGAACAGAATTTTACACGTATTCTCATTTATTCAAACCACAGCCAACAAACAAAACTCTTCAACCAACAGCAAGGTTTTGTTTCAAAGAATTGCCACTCCAGAACCTACTGGTTTCTCCAGCTTCTATAACCAGCAAGAGCTAATGCTGTTCCCTAATTGTCTGTGTCCTACCTGTGCACTGCTGGACAGCCCGAGGTGGAAGATGTGGTCTGGCTGAGGCCTGGCTACTGAATTATGGCCTTTGCATTAACCAAAGGATGTAACCTGGAGTTTGAAGTGGCTTTATGCTGATATTTTGTGCTTGTTATTTGAGGATGGACAGTATCTGATCAGTTATTCCCATGTTTCTTTTTTGTTAGAAATCCGTGATGTTAAAATTCACCAAAGCTTGAGGGAAGCGAGGTCCCCACAGCTGTCAGTGTTGAATCCGTGTCCGTGTACCCCACCAGGTGCTCGGTTGGTTGATGAGGGTTCAGGTCCTCGTGCTGACTCTGTGTGTTACCTCAAGCTGTGTGAATCCCCCCAGCTATTTCTTTTCCAGTGCTGTCTGTAACAGGCTCGTGCATTTTCTCTAATTTGTGACCTCATTTTACCTGTCCCCCCTCCCAAACGTCCCTGCAAAATGCTGTGCCCTTTTTGCTTTGAAAACCTATTTTTCCATCTTAGCAGAAAACATCAGCTTGCTTCTGGAGTCTTTGTTACACCAAAAGATAAGTTATCAAAAGAATCCATCTCCATTAAAATCATGACCTACTGTGCTTTGCAGAACTAGTCGGGAGTTCCTTATAAATACAGGTGCAGTTTCTCTCCCTGTCCAGGTATTGTTTAGCCCCTATTCATTCCTTCATGATTAATAACAAGACAAAGATTTTAGTCAAGTGTAACCAGAGCAGGAAGGAGCAGGGGGGCAGCTCTGTGGCAGGTGGCAGCAAGTTACCACCACGGGGCACAAAGGCGCTGCCAAGCAGGGCTGGCGCGGGGCCGAGCGCCATGGATTGTCCAAAGAGGCATCTGTGAAAGGCTCAGGATCCTGAATCCTGCCTGCCCTGCTGCTCTGCACTCGGGGGCAGCTGGGAGTCTCTGCCTTGGGCAGGGGATTGCTGCTGTCAACAAGGTGACTGGCAGTGTCTCTCTCCTTTTGGTCTCAGCAGCCTCTAATTCCCGCTGAGTTCGTAGCAGCACGTCCAGCATCTCATCTCAGAAATGAAGGTACAATCTGCTGTGCCACTCCTCAAAGGTACCTGACCCTTTGCAGTGCTGACAGCGTGAAAGAAAGCAGAGATCCCTTGAATTAATCCCATATTCAGTAACCACGCACGAGTAAAAATTAGTTATCTGTTCTGTACGTCACTTCATCGACTCGTATTGTGTCTGTAGTATCTCAAAGAGCTGCTGGAATTTTAATTTATAGCCACTGGCTGTATTAGAAAGCGATGTGAACAGATATTAATCCTCTAAACAGAACTGGCTCTCCTTTGCAAAAGCGTGGTCTCCAAAAAGGACGTTCAGAAACGAGTCCTTCCGTGTCACTCGGTACCATCAGGTTTGTGCTTGTGGAGAGCGAGGAAGCAGAATTAGCATGATAGTACTGGGTCACTTCAGAAATCTCTGTATTTATTTAATTTCAAGCATGCCACCTTGATTTTGAGACATTATTTCTATGAACACTGAAGGTTTAATAAACGCATCTTAGTTTTACTGGGGTATGGAGATGTAATTTAAGAGTAGAGAGCAAAATAATGTTCCTACCATGTTAGCCAATGCAGCAGGAAGGACAGATTTGCAAGGACTCTCTTTACTGATATAAATTTTACCTCTATGTAGAGAGTTTGCATATTGCCAGATTAGCTAGACCAGCAAAAGCACTTACAGTGAAAGCCACTTCTTAAATGGCAAATATCTCATTTTATTTTATTTTATTTTATTTTTTAATCCCAAGTATAACAGAGATGACAAAGAATCCTGGAAGGTATTATACAAGCACACAGAGATAACTTTTCAAACTTATGCACTGCAGAAAGATTATCACCTTCTCCAAAGCACATGGAAGTTGAAGGGAAGCAGAATATCTTGTACAGACAAATTGGATATGTCAGTGCAAGTGTTTTAACTGCTCGCAGAAAATGCCAAGTGATTTGTAATGATCACTTTCTTTTTATCACCTCCCTTTATCTTGTAGCAGAGTGACAGTCTGGTACTGAGAAATAACAGAATGAACCACCCATCCAGCCCCTTCCTGTAACTTCTTTTTTCGGTATGTATGTAGGGTTCCCAACACAAATACTGATTCCAGTCCAGCTTGGAAGAGAAAGAAAAAGGAAAACAAAAAAAAAAAAGGGGGGGGGAAACATGACAAAACAGGGCTGAAGCAGCGTGAATGTGGCTCTCTCTGGAGAAGTGTAAAAGACAATTGCACCAATGCCATGCTGCTTTTGGAACTCCGTGTAGCCTAAGCCTATTGAAATATATATTTGGGAGCGGGAGTCAGGGGGAAGGAGGATGCTCTGGAATGAGGCCTGGAGCTGGAATGCTGTCGTAAAGGCAGCAGTAGGAGGGAGAGCTATAAACTGGCTGCAATCCTCACATTTAAAAAAAGGTCCGGAAACATTAAATGCCAAATTATGTGACACCTTTCATTCCTGTTTTTTCTTTTGTCCTTAGTTTTCCATTTAATTGACTGCAACTTTTCCTATTTATGCCACCAACTGTGTAAGCTGGGCTGACTTAAAGGCATTTTTCTTTACTCTGGCCTGACAAACTGCTTATGCAACAGCTTACACCTTTAATAACACTAATAAAACTGCATCAGAACCTAAAGAAAAAAACCCACCCAGATTTCTTAGCATCGAGGCCTGAGAGAACTTGCTGCAGTGCTGGCATGTGACAGGAGGCAATTTATAAGGAATTAACTCTGACAGTCACTTAAAACAGCTGATTTTCAAAGATCTAGGCACTAAAGATGTGTTAATGAGGGTACTGAGGCTTCATAATTAATTATATTAGCATCTCTTTGTTACTCTCTACAACAGTAGTGGCTGGTTGACATTTCAATGAGAGTCTGGTGGTGTTCTTTGTGATTATTATCCACGAGTACAGTTATACCTCAGCTCCCGGAGGGAAACGTTGCATGTAAATGCCGCTGTGAATCGCAGGGGCCTTTGGGGCTCAGTAAAAGCCCTTGAAGGAGACCCCGCTGCAAATTGAATGGATGTCAGTAAAATTTCCCTAGTCTGGAGTCTCTCTTCAGATATGGACTCTCCTCCCCCTTCCTTTCCCTCCCCCCTTCCTTCCACGGAGCTGGTCCTTCTCACAAGGCTTGAGAGCAGCAGCATCCAGCCCTTGCCGAGTGTCGAGTTCCAGACCCCCGAAGGAAGGAACACTGACCCGAACAAAGTCAACCTGAAAACGGAATATTTTCACAGGCTTGACTTTTCAGTGCAATAAAACCAGAGCTGCCAGAAGGAGTCCCAGAAGTGGTGAGTCAGATCATAGAGGTACGGCTGTGGTGGGAGGGAAATGGTCTCGACTTTGTTTTATATCACCCCACCCCCCCTTTACAAAGGCAGATGAAATTATTTTCCAGTCAAACCGCTGCAAAAACAAACGTGGAGTTTAAAGGTGATTTCCTTTGTGTGTTTCTGAGAGGCATTCGTTTTGACTCCAAAGGGGAAAGGAAGATGTTTTGTCAACGACCTCAATTTCGACTCTGAAAGTTTTTACAGGATCACCTGAGGTGGCTGAGCTCCTCTTTCGTTTACTGATTCCACTTGTTTGTGATAATTTTTTTAAACTTACAAAACCCAAATTGCTGTTTTTTTCCCACTGGCTGCAGTCAGTCCCTTGTCAGGGTTGGGCTCAGTTAAGGGCGTCGTTTGAAACACCTCTGCGAAGTGAAACTTGTGCAATGTGTTCCTCACTCTTTCTTTCATTCCCGTCTTCACGGGACTCTCTTCCTTGGAACATTGTTCCTGCATCTGCACCAGGCAACCAGATCAGAGTACTGGTCTTGAGGTTTTTTTTTTAAAAAAAAAGAGTTTGTGGGGAGCTTCTAATTGAAATCAGATTCAGATTCAATTTAACAAAAAATCACTGGCACAATGCAGGAACAGTATAAAGGGGAAGAGGGGAGGAATGTGTGGTGGGGAATGAGTAAGTAGGAACTCTTACCAAAAAATAGTTTGCCACACCATGTCCTGAAGGCTTTACCTTCCTCCAAGCCAGAGCCACTCTGCTGTGTGAGCAGGTAGAACCTGGCAGGCAGGGATTACAGTTGCAGGACTCTCAGAGCTACTGTAATACCAAAAAATAATAACTCTTCCTACAGACTGACACAATTAACCAAATTCCACTCACAGATCCTTGTTGGCAACTCGTGCAGCTTTTTATGTAGCTGAAGTTGGAGACCAGTTCTGTTCCTGAGTTCCATCTCCGGCTCTAAGGAGCAATAACTCTGAAGAACTCTGGCATTCAGTTCACCTACCAGTAAAAGAATTACTTTCCTCACAGAGCTTTTTCCATTTAACCAGATTTTTAAAATGAGCTTTGACATTCTCAGATGAACAGAACAATGTATTATTATAGCAAAACCCGTATATGACAGATTCCTACATGTTTTCCTGTCTTTTGTCTCACCTTTCCTGTCACCATAACTCCTACACGGGCCTCAACACACACCGTAAATGTTTGAGTAACGCCAACTTCAAACTAATGAATTGTAATTAACGTACTCGTTCTTTGCTCAGCAATGTTGTGTGCGTTTATTTTTATCTGATACTTTTTGGATACAGACGGAGGTTACTCCCCGTGAGAGTTCAAGTATCAACAGTGCTCTACATAACAAGGGAAGTTTTTAATGATTCCCACAATAGCTGCTGCCACTTGGTAACAAGACAACGAATGACACACAGAGTGTAAAATTTTTGCCTCTAGTGCTATTCCCAAGGGACCAAATCTAGAAGTGATAGTCAAATTTGCCTAGGATTCAGCAAGAGTTTTCCTGCTGTGGGATTGAGGAGATAAAGAAGAGTTTTAAGAATTGCCCAGAGTTAAAATCCTGGAAAGCAAACATTTATAAATGGACTCTGTAGAAATGTTGTCTCCCTTTTAACTTCCCTATGAGCGGAGAAGATGGAGAAGATCTTCTGTATGTCTCCTTGCAGAAGCACAAGGTTTGATCTTGTCCTCAACATGTCTGAAAAGCTCATGCCTCATGTTCAGAAATGTCTAAGGTTTCATTGACTTCCAATGTAATATTTTAAAGAGAATTTGGATTGCCTCGAGTATCTGGGAACAAGCACAGGTGTTGTGTAACCATACATCTCTCTTCAAGGATTACAAGCAGGTGCTCTGGTAAATTAGAGATGTTGGTGTAGAAAACAAAAATAAAAAGGTTTAGCAACGATGTCTAACAGAAATTTCATAAAAAATAAAAACTAATACAAATAGAATTTATTCAGTGACATATTATTAGTCACTGCCTGTTGTCTGTGCTACTGAACTGCTGTCCCACTTCAAGGCAATTACCAGCCCTGAAATATTTTCATCCGAAGGTTTAAACTGCAACAACTGTGAGGACACGTGGAAGATTCTTCTGTCGTTATCTCACCCTTCATTTCTACCAGGAATGCTTGTCTGGGAAGGGCTGTGACTGCTGGAGATGAATAAACAGTTGGAGCTGGTATTTGAGTGGTTAATGCCTGTGCCAAGCCGTGTGTAAAGGTTCCTGGGGGCTGCCCCACTGATCACACACAGCAAACCGAGCCCTGATGTGCCACTTTGCTATCAAGCACAAGCTCCTGTGGTCTTGAAATGCACCTTCAGCTCCCAGGTGTGCTCAGTAACTTGAAAGCTTTCACAGGTTATCAAAATTGATCCCGCACTCCAAGTGGGAATCTTTGTTCCTAATGCAGAGCCCAAGTTCTGCAAGTTCNGGTAACTTGAAAGCTTTCACACGTTATCAAAGTGGGAATCTTTGTTCTTAACGCAGAGCCCAAGTTCTGCAAGTTCTCTGTGGAAAAGCAGGCTTGCATAGGTGTGCAGTTGTTAAGCAGTTAGTTGTGTTTCAGCGATGGTAAAATTCTCCTTGTTTTGTATTTCTCTACCATCATTTCCCATTCTTTGGGACGGAAGGCTGTGAAACCATGAGTTACTATTAATTACACTGACTTACACCCATAATGGTATATATGCCCATTTTGCCTTGCAGAAAGACTTAGGGGGAGATGGACTCTGCTTTTTTCACACATCACTGCAATGTATTGGAGAGGAGTTTAGCACGTTTTCTGAATTCATTTGCCAAACTTGGGTTTCAAGTTCAAAATTTGCAGCTGATTTGACATTCCAGATTACCAATTCTGTCTCTATCTTACAGCAAGATATCTAACCAAGGAAAGAAATATTTGGGATCTGAACTTTAACTTCAAGAAGAAAATATGAGATCCTCTTTACAAAGAAAGGAAATTGACTCAGATTAGTCGATTCTTGAGGAAAATGTGCAGTTATAACTGTATATTTAAACCCTCAACACTTGTTCAAGGATTAAAACTGCCTCAGAGGTTAGTTACAGATCACAAAAACATTTGAAAGATTTGAAGACACGTAACTGACTATTTATCAATAAACCCTCTAGATTTTTAGGGGTTCTTTTGTTACTGCCTCTGGGATATTAAAATTAGATTCTTTAATATTTACATGTATTTCTATTCTTTTTAATATTTATATATTTATATCAAGATAGCATTTTTTGTTGGGGATAGCTAGTTTAGGGTAGTAAAAACATAATGGAAATTTTTTTAACAGTACAGCAGTTACAATTCATGATTATTTGGTTGTAGATACATCAGTGTATCACCATAATCATGTACTTCAGGAATACCTTTATAAACAAGAACTAACTAGTTTAGAAAGACTAAACAAGGAAGGGAAGTGACAGGTGCCACTTCCTTGGAAGTAGCTTTTAAACTTGCCACCTGTATTTCAAATAAATGTATCTTCAAAGACTAATCTAGAGAAAGACACTACAGTAAATTACAGGTGAGAAAAGAGGAAAAAAAAACCCAAGCAGATACAACTGCATAGTCACGAGACCCAAATGAAACAGAAGGAAGAAAACCAAGCTGCACACGTGAGTTTACCTTGTCTGAATTGGAAGATATCCATGGTAATCAATCTCAGGAGATGCAGAGAGAATAAGGAAAGGGTCACCTCGGTGTGATGGGCTTCAGGAAGGCTTTGAGATGTTCTCCCCTTGGGAAGGATTTAATAATCTTACATTTACAAACGTGTGGTGCTTTGCTTACCTTTTATGCCCCGCGGTTACAATTGGTGTATGAAAACAGAGAAGTGAGGGATGGCAGCTCCTCTGTCCTGCACGACAAACCCTGCACAGGGAAGCAAGGACATGGCTGGTGGGAAATGACAGCTGGGGATACAGAAGAAAAAACAACAGGGCTTTGGAAGCAACAGGTGGGAGCAAGATTGAGAAAAGTACAGTCAAAATTTCTGAGGAGGCAGGAACTAAGGCAGGCCTCACTGAGTAGGTCCAGGAGAAGAGCAACTTGAAGAGGCAAAACAGGAAACGAGCAGGAAGACTGTGCTGATGTTGTATGACTGGGGAGGCAAATTCAGACAGCAAATTCTTACTTCATCAAAACCGTACACGTTTCTTAGCCCGATCTGTATCCTCACACTCATCTGTGGACGATACGCCGCTGCTTTTGATAGAAGAGAGTGACTTGGCTATTCCTCTAAGAGCAAACGCAGACAAGCTGTAGCTGTGGAGCTGCTCTGAGCTCTTCCATGACAGGTGGACAGGAAAGGGACAAAAAGGGTTATTTAAAGTCTGCCTGCTCTCGGGGCAGTGGCAGGTGTGCTGGCAGGCGGCTCTGTGACCTTCTGGTGTCCAGCTCGCCAGTAACCGAGCTGGATGGGACTGACAGGGCTCCGTGCCCTCCACACAGAATGTCCCGAGTTATTTATATGGGTTTGTTTAGTCTCGAGGAAGCTCAGGGGCACTTCACTGCTCTCCACAACCACCTGAAAGGAGGGGGCAGTGAGGCGGGGGCCGGTTTCTTCTGCCTTGCTTGCAGTGAGAGGACAAGTGGCCTTAAGCTGAGATGGGAGATTCTGCTAAGATATTTGAGAGAGATTTTTCCACGTTCAGGTGGCCGTGCATTGGAATAGGTGGAGTCACCATCCCTGCAGGCGTTCAGGAGGTGTCTGGGAGGATCTGGCACTGGCTGATGTGCTTTGATGGTTTGGGGGGTTACAATGGCAGTGCTGGGTGAACATTGGACGAGATGTTGTTCAAGGTCCGTTCCCATCCTGGCGGTTCCAGGATCGCTTTGTGCCATGTCCCAGGTAAGGCAGGCGGCGCAGGGACGCGTGGAAGGCACAGGCTGGAAACGCGACCTC
>VWZN01001855.1:234583-245540 GCA_013396955.1 Regulus satrapa
CCTCCCTTCACCTCCCCACGTGCGTTCCCCGCGGGCCGGGCCGGGCCGGGCGGGACGCGCAGCGGGCGCTCATTCATCTCCCGCCGGGTGAAGCAGCGCTCCGGTAGCGGGGCCGCGGCCCAGCTCCGGCCGGGGGATGTGCCCCTTCGAAAAGATCTGCCCGGCGGTGCCTTGCGCGGTTCTTTTATTTGTAATTGTCCTTTCGAACGTTCTTTCGGGTTTTTGGGAGGTGGCGTTTGCCCGGGTAGGTTATTTCTATTGATATTCCGGCGCTTTGTAAATCGTTTTATTTTATTTTATTTTTTTTTTTCAAACGTATCGGTCGTAGCGAATGTGGCTCGCAACTTTTAAATTCCGTTATTATTGATTTATAATTTAGGCTGGCTTGTAAAACGGCGTAGCGGGATGTGAGCTGTGGTTTCTAGGGGTGAACTCACTTTAAGGGCTGTTCGGTCAAACTTCGCTGCACTTCATCTGCAGCACGCCCCGTAAAGCTGATGCTCCGAGGCTTTGTAACTCCTGGGACGTTTAATAGAAATACCGGAGAACTTCTAGAGTAGATCACTAGAGAACGTCTCCAAGAGAAAGAAAATGGCCAAAGGATTGTCAGGGTTGGGAATGAAGGGATATTGACACATTTTCGTTTGTTTTTCAGAAAAAGAACAACAGGAAGCAATTGAACACATTGATGAAGTACAGAATGAAATAGACAGGTAAACATTATCGAACTTTTTAAAATGTTTTAGCGGGAGTTGAAAGGTAACTGACAAAAAGTGAAAGTGTTTGGCAGAGTGAGCGCTCACTGTCTTTGAACTCTGCCAAGACATACCTGTGTTCTGACTTGATTAGAGACATTAAAATAACAAAGAGGTGTCCTGGTTTCTTGCTTAATTGTGTATAATTAAAGAGGTAGAACTCGAGTTTGAAAATTTAAATTAATTGTGGTATTTTTGATAATAGAAACGTATTTCACACCGGCTTCTCAAGTTAATGTGTAAGCTGTTTGGCTAAAATATTTCCCTGTTAGCGAGCAGAACCAAACGCTCGGCTGAAAAGTCACCTTTTATTATACGTTTTTATTATAATATTCCTGTGCTTGTGCAATAACCCGCAGAAAACGTCTGTGAGATGTTAATTTTGTATGCCAAAGCTCTTGGGGCTGTGGGTTCTGTGTCAGTCCCTGCCTGCATGTTCTGGCCATGCCCAGCGCCCTACAAGGGCTGCAGGTGTCTCTTGGGGCTGTGAACGTATGAAGCTGTTGCAGTATCAGGGCTTTGCCTTTTTACAACAATTCAATTTTTAAGTCTTCAGATTTTCCTTGCACAGGGTGCAGGATTGCTTTGCTGTAACTTCCTCCCTCGCCTAAAAGTTCTAGGGAGCCAGGTGATAGGGCTGTGTTGGCCCTGTGCAGGTTTTATGCAGACAGAATGTTCAAGAGGTAAAGCACTGCTTTGCTTTGCATGAATAAAGTTCTCAGCAGAACGTTCAGGGTGTTTAGAAGTTTCCATTCAGACCAGTGAGATTGCTTCTGGCAGACTGGTTTTTTAACAGCTGTTCCAGTTGTAAACTCGTGGGGTTTTTGGGACGCTTCATCTGCAGAGTATTGGCAGACTGGTCTTATCAAACCCTTTCAATTTTTACTTAACTGCTCTGATGTGTCCTTAAATCCCAGTTCCCTCCCTGTGCTTAACGTGGCTCTTTCGATTCCAGACTGAATGAACAAGCCAGTGAGGAAATTTTGAAAGTAGAACAGAAATACAACAAACTCCGCCAACCATTCTTCCAGAAGAGGTCAGAATTGATCGCCAAAATCCCGAATTTCTGGGTAACAACATTTGTCAACCACCCACAAGGTACATTGCTAATAGCTTTCTTTTTTCCCTCTGTAAATTCATTGTTTGCTTGCTTGTTCTCTGGGGGTCTTGTGGAGTTATTACTAAGCATCCAAAACACTTCCTTTCTGTCCTAGATTATGTTTTTTAAACTTTTTCTTTCTTGCACTTGTTGGCCAAAGGAAATACTAAAATACTTGAATCTTGAAATTTCTTTCTGCATTTTAAATTGCAAGCTTCCCACTTTATTCATTTGGAACTTAAAGCAAGAACAAACAAACAAAAAATTCTGGATTGTTTGGGTGTTTTTTACTTGGAAGTGAGTTCCTTGGCACTCATGACAGTAAGCTTTCTACAGAACGAGTTCACAGACTGCTTAGATTGGGCAAACTACACGCATGAAAATCTGTCTCAGAGGGAAGGGTGGGTATGTGTGGGTAGGCTGTTGGCTGGGAACTTCAAAAGAAAGAGCCATGAGAAGTTGCCTTGGACAGGTGTGTTGCTTTTAAGATCTTCTTGGCTATCAGTTTCCTGTGTTTTGCCAGTCTGTTTCATGGTTTTGTTAATGTGGGATTCCTCCTTCTCCCTCAGTATCTGCACTGCTGGGAGAAGAAGATGAGGAAGCACTGCATTACTTGACCAGAGTTGAGGTGACAGAATTTGAAGACATCAAATCAGGTTACAGAATAGATTTTGTAAGTACTTGAAGTGATTCATTCACTTGTGATTTTCCTGTCTTTTTTAATGTAATTGTATGTTGGGTTGTAGTTTATAACTCAAATCTCTTAGTTATGTTTAGTGCAGGGTTTGACTTGTGTGTGTTTCCATTCTGTGGGTTCTAACTCTTTGCTTTCCACTCTGCAGTATTTTGATGAGAATCCCTACTTTGAAAATAAAGTTCTCTCCAAAGAGTTTCACCTCAATGAAAGTGGAGACCCATCTTCAAAATCGACTGAGATCAAATGGAAATCTGGAAAGGTATGTGTTGCATCTGGGAGAGCACAGGTGTGAGCAGGTGAAAACATGAGCAAGTGCATGAAATTGTCTCTTCCTCGGCCAGGATCTAGATTGTGTTGTGTTGTTTACTTAAAATAACTATTAAATGAAGAATTCCAAGGACAGCAGATTTAGGGGGATACTTAAAATAGCTATTAAATGAAGAATTCCAAGGACAGCAGATTTAGGGGGATCAGATAGCAGCGTGTGCTCTTGTTTTATATTTTCCTCTACTTACTCAACTTCGTTTCCAGATGTCCCATCTTTTGTAGAATTTGCAGTCAGGATAGTGTGGACATACCTGTCCCCCAGGCACCGTTCAAGCATCATTAATTTACTGCAGTTCATTTGTGTAGAAGTTAGAAGGACTTCAGTGTTATCCTGAAGATTCTGAATTGAGTTTTTAAAAGCAGAGCTGAGGGTTGCAGTTAAATTGCTGCTTGTTTCATCACTCTCAGACCAAGGAGAAAATGTAATTTTTTTTTGTATGGAGAACTAGAACTTTTCCTCTCATACCTGTACAGAGCAGTTGAGTGATCTTTACAATACCACTGAATCAGTGTGAATTCTGCTATTGTTCTTATTTAAACAGTCTAAACCTATAAATGTTGTCATTCTGTCGGGAGAAAAAAAAAATCACTAAAAGTGTGGTGTAAGCATATGGTCAAATAATTTATTTAATTTCAGAATTAACAAAAAGATTGTTACAAACTTACCACACTTCTTTTCCAGGGTAAGGTGATAGATACAGACCTTTCATGTGTTTTTGTGACCGTGTATTTTAGCAGTTTGTGTGGAGACTTTTTTTGTACTTACTGCAGAATGGCCTGAAGACTTCAGAGTGGGAAATCTTAGGCAAAAAGGCTCAGGCAGGTCTTGATCTCCAGATGAATACAGAGCTTAGAGGTGTGGAGACCTTCTTAAATTGGGTGTGTGTAGTGGTTGCTGCCACTCGGAGTGGCACTTAGGAATTGTGAGACCTTGTAAGCTCAGTGTCATTCAACACTCGTCATTCTTGTGTTTCCCCGAGACAGGGAAAGGTAAATCACGTGTGAGATCCTGTGAATTGTCAGTGTTCCAGTGGAGGCTGTTGGAAGAAACAAGCCTCCAAGTTTACTGTTTGTGAGAAATGTACTGTCTTCTGTCAGTTGTTTGGGTTTCAGAGGGGTTTTACAGACTTCGCCTGAGGGGAAGGTGACTCAGGGTTGTTGTTTAACTTAGGTTAGTACATTTTTTTAATGGTGCTTATAGGGGGGAAAAATGCCATAGAAAGATGACTTTAGGGAACTTAAAACTCTTTTTTTTCCAGGACCTGACAAAACGTTCAAGCCAGACACAGAACAAAGCCAGTAGGAAGAGGCAGCATGAAGAGCCAGAAAGCTTCTTCACCTGGTTCACTGACCACTCTGATGCAGGGGCTGACGAGCTAGGAGAAGTCATCAAGGATGACATCTGGCCAAATCCCCTACAGTACTACTTGGTAGGTACAGCCCTGAGCTGGGCTTTGCACCCACGGCAGCTGCCTGGAAAGGAGAGTTGGATCAGTGTAGTTGATGTTGCCAAATGTGTTTTAAGGTTCCTGATATGGATGATGAAGAAGGGGAGGGAGAGGAGGATGATGATGATGATGAAGAGGAGGAAGGATTAGAGGATATTGATGAAGAAGGAGATGAAGATGAGGGGGAGGAAGATGAAGACGATGATGAGGGAGAGGAAGGAGAGGTGAGTAATCTTGCCCTTCATGCCATTCACGTGGTGTTTGAGAGGGATCTCCTCAGAACACCCAGCCATTGTGACAAAGGTTTTTTTCTGTTTTTTTTCTGCACCCCAGGGTGTGGGAACTGTGGCTAGGTTAACTTGAGTGGTTTCAGGTAGGATGTTTGTGTGCAGGAGAGACAGTGGAAATACATAGTTTGAGTAAATGTGTCAGGGAAGTGCTCTAGAAGAACTAGGATATTAATGTGACAAAATTCTTACTTTGTTGCTGAGCATTCTAGCAATGCTTTACATATAAATGGCTTTTGTTAATGCAACCACTCGTCCTTCCCACTTGTTGGTTTATTTCTGCTTATGGCCAGCCTAGCTAAGACTTTCTGTTGGGTTCAGGAATTAGAAATTTGCTCTAGTAGTAAGTGGGATTCCAGGGTCAGCATCCAGGGTGTTCTGTGCAGTGACTAGAATGTCTTTGTTTCTCGGAATTGGGCGTGGTGCATCTCCCTTGGAGCAGCACAAACTCTGTGCAGTGACAGGAGGGCTGCTCTGGGCTCTGTTTTATTACCTAGAATTTAGCTTGTGAAAGGTGAAGCATTTTGTCCTTCAGAGTTTTAAATGAGGGGGGGAAAAGATGGCCCCTTCACTTTGTACCAGTTAAACTCATTTTAAACTGCTTGGAGTGATTCTAAGTCACAGCTCCTCAAACCTCTGGTGTGTTTTCCTTGGCACACCCAGCTGGTGAGGGATTTCTGTGTGCTCTAGCTGGGCACCCAGGGCAAGTGTTGCCATCCTTCCTTTGGTGAGGGAAGAGACCATCGTGCAGCACCACGAGTAGCACTGTGCAAAAGTTCTGGTCACTGCATTTGCTATCTGAAGTTCAGTGATTAGATTTGTTTAATTGTTGCTTATCTTTCAACAGGAGGATGAAGGAGAAGATGACTAATTGAACACTGATGGATTCCAAACCCCCTTTTTACCTTTTTAATTTTTCTCCAGTCCCTGGGAGCAAGTTGCTGTCTTTTTTTTCTTGTGCTCAGTCGCCTTGTTCTCTTGAGGTCTCTTTTTCTCTCCCTCTACACCATGGTTCACGATTTATTTTGGGGAAATACCTTGAGCAGAATACAGTGGAAAAGAATCTACCAGTTTCTGTTTCAAGTTCATTTTTATCCCTTTCTGTCTCAAAAAAAAAAAAAAAAAATCAAAAAACAAACTGTTTATGAATACAACACACCATGTTCTGTGGGAAAAAAGAAAACCTTCTGCTCCCTTCACTCTGCTGGAAGCTGAAGAGTGCTAGGCCCCTGTGTAGTAGTGCATAGAATCTAGCTTTTTTCCTTCTTTCTCTGTATATTGGGCTCAGAGATTACACTGTGTCTCTATGTGAATATGGACAGTTAGCATTTACCAACATGTATCTGTCTACTTTCTCTTGTTTAAAAAAAAAGAAAAAAAAAACAACAAAAAAAATAAAAATGGGGTTATAGAAGGTCAGCCGGGGTGGGTTTCAGAAGTTTGGGTGGGTTAAGTGGGCATTTTGACAACATGGCTTCTTCTCCTTTGGCATGTTTAATTGTGATGTTTAACAAACATCCTTGCAGTTTAAGATGACACTTTTAAAATAAAATCTTCTCCTAATGATGACTTTGAGCCCTGCCACTTGATGGAGAATCAGCAGAACCTGTAGGATCTTATTTGGAATTGACATTCTCTATTGTAATTTTGTTCTTGTTTATTTTTCAATTCTTTTTTGTTTGTTTTTTTGGTGGTTTTTTCCTTCTTTTTTTTTCTTTTTTGGTTTTTTGTTTTGTTTTGTTTTTTCTTTTTTTTTTGTTCCACTGGAAAGGAAAGAAAGATGCTCAGTTTTAAACGTTAAAGTGTACAAGTTGCTTTGTTACAATAAAACTAAATGTGTACACAAAGGGACTGGTTGGTCTTCACTGAAAGAAACAGTTTTTATATCGTATTTAGAACTTGCTTGTAGTTTCTTGGCTTTTTTGGGGGCATTTTGTCAGTATTTCTGTAGTGCAATGCAGCCTTGTGGTTGTGTGGACTGAACCAGTTCATGTAGTTCCCACTATTTCAGTACCTGTAAAGTGTTTCCTTTGGTAGTTCCTACTGCACACTGACTCCTGGCTTCCTGCAGGGTCGTGTGCTCTGTGTGAAGACACAGGTGTATATTCATGTTTTGCAAAAAAGGAAAGTCACTTGGCTTGTAGAGTTTTTAGTAGTTTGCAATACTGTATCTCCAGTACATCAGTTTGCATGAAAATACCGTGCAGGCTCAGAATAAAAAGACCAAGGGGTGGTCTTAAAATATTTGGGTGGTTTTGTAAGTCTTTCCAGTTGAAAACAAATCTTAATTGGAAGCTAATTTGGGGGCTATTTCCAAGAGCAAGATTCTTAGTAAAGTTCATGTATAAAAAGTTGCTACTTCACTGCTTTTTTTTTTTCTCTCGGTAGCAGCATGTATATGTGCTTTAGATACACTGTACTCTCATTTTAAGAGACTGCATTTGAGAAACTTGTAACAATTTCACATAAGAGGGTGTTGGAACTGGTATTCCACAAAATGTAATGGAAGTTGTTTTAACATGCTTTGCTTTTGAAATATTTAAAAAAAAGAAAAAAAAAAAAAGTGTTCTATCAGCTCATCTGAAATTCAAACAGCTCTTTGGATGTGTAGAAAAGACTGTCTTCTGGGAAGACTCGTTATATTCTCCGATTCCTTTTCCTCACAGAATTTGCTGTAGTCAAATTCAGCTTTTTCGATGCTTAAGAATACACTTGGCAGAACAAGATCAACGTCTGGTTGAGACGTGCACAAATAACATGTGTGAGGGAAAACATTCTGTAAGTGTGTGGTCCAGCTCGGATTCCATCCAGTTGCCAGAGACAATGCAACGTCCAGTCTCATGTGATCAATGCAAAAATAAGACAACCATGTGCTTTATTCCATCTCGACAAAAGCTTCTGCCCTCCTCCTGCTTTGCAGAGCCAAGTCCAACGTTGATCAGTAATGGTTTCTTACATCTAGAGAGGGAAGGAACAAAACCCATGAAGTCCTATAAATTCTAGTGGTTTTAAAATTTGATTCCGTTTTGTTGTGAGACTGAAAATAGCTTCCTGTTGTGGTAGAGGGTCGATGTGCTGTTACTTGCCATGATGCCTCATTACTTAATTTTTATGTAGTCCTAATTGTAGTTCCTCAAGGAAAATAATATTTTGCTAGTCTTGAATGCTTTAGGAAAAAAAATACTGTGCCATTGTTGTTCCATCCCTGTTGGTTACTAGCAGAAAACTTAAAAAAAAAACTGGTTAGAAAGTAATCAAAGCTTCAGGCTCTGTAAAGTCAAATACCACAAACAAGAATTGAGAACTCTGGATAATTAAATGCTACTTAAGAAATTTTTCTCGTGCATTCTTTAGGATTTTACAGGGTGCCAAAATACTCTTGCTACTGTACTGAAAATACTGAATTTGCTGTGAAACTTGAGGGTTTACTCCTGGAAATGGCTAAAGAGTAAACTGACATGGTAAAAGAATAAACCATATTAGTTAAGTGGGTTTTTTTTTTTTTTCTTTTCTTTTTTGTCTAGCATGGAAATGATTAGGGATTAACACATTTTTCTGCAATGCTGAAGAAATACTACAGCTGGCCGTCGTGTGCTCTGACTGTTCACTTCATGTCTAATTTGGCTGGATCTATGTAATGGGTGTCCATTTTTTACTGGATTTATTTTATATGTGTATAAAGAGCTTTTTAAAAGACATCCACCTTGGGTAACAATGGGAGATTCATTCTTATTAAATATCTGTAATTAATTCCCCACTGCTTGAGCTCCTAACATTGGGTAATTCCCACCGTGTGGAATTTGTCACAGGTGGTTGCTGACTTCAGGTTTTTTGGCCTGAATTTCCAGGGTTAGAGCATTGAGTTGGCAGCAGTTTAATAAAGGTGAAGCTGCTGTGCTGGGGCTATATGGCTTTACTATCTCAAAGGTTATTTTTAAGTTTAATTGCTATAAAATGGAATCTTTTGTCTGTTATTTTTAGTGCCAAAGGAAACAAATACATCTGAGTGTGTAAATACAGTTAGGAAGGTTCTGGGGTTTTTAAAGAGGATTATCTGTGTACTTATTCATACTTGTCAACATAGTTTCTGTCCCTGTAAACAAGCATTATCTGAATCGATTTCTCAGTCATTTATAATATTTGAATCTGTAAGCTCTTTGTACCACACTAAACCAGGTGCATAAGGATAGTACCTTGTTTATTGGATACTGTTCCTGAATTTTGAAGCCATGTTGGTTTTTGTTTTGTTTTGCCTTTTTGTTTTTTTGGGTTTTTTTTTAAAGAGAATGAAGTCAATGAAATACTTTCTCTGCTGTACCTTCAAGCTATCCTTCTGTTTGAAGGAATTAAAATACATTTAACTGTTACTTGATGTTACCATTTCTAAGAGTCTTTTTGCAAAGGAATCCGTTTTTTACTCCCAGACTGGGCACAGTCTTTCGCGGGTGAGGTGAGCAGTGTTTGCCTCTCCTTCATGGAGAAGAGCGAGGGGAGGTCACAAGTACACCACACTTGCTTCCTGCGGGAAACAGATTTATGCTCCATGTCCTTCCTCCCTCTCCTGGATTAAAAATCAAAACTTTCGACTTTTTCTTGGTCCTCACCTTCTCCTGGAGGGCAGGGGCTGCACCTTTAGCCCTGGCCGTGCTCTGGGAAGCCCCAAAGCGCCCGCACGGCTCGGGCAGGGGCTGTGCTCAGCCCGGCCCCCGGGGATGCTGCCCTGCCCAGGCTGCCTGGGCAGCCTGTGCTCCGGAGACCCCACGGGCCGAGGAGCTGCTCGCACGGCCCAGCTCCCCCTCTCCGTCCCAGCTCCCTCCCTCCTTCCCAGCTCCCCCTCTCCGTCCCACCTCCCTCTCTCCGTCCCAGCTCCCTCTCTCCGTCCCAGCTCCCTCTCTCCTTCCCAGCTCCCTCTCTCCTTCCCAGCTCCCTCTCTCCATCCCAGCTCCCCCTCTCCGTCCCAGCTCCTTTTCTCCGTCCCAGCTCCCTCTCTCCACAGGATTTGCAGGACACTGCAGCACGCCCGAGGCATTGGGGCTGGCTCGCTGGGGAGATCACCCGGGAGATGAGAGCCAGCCCTTTCCCTCCAGCTGGGGAACTCCAGCTCCCCAGCATGCCTGAAGTGCTCCCTGCCTCCCCTGGAGGCTCTGAGACCTGAAGGAAGGAGGGGGAAGCCGCTGTGTGAGCCCCGAGTGCGTGGTGACCCCTGGAGGCACCGTCCCAGCCAGAGCCCCCCAAACGTGTCCCCAGTGAAAACACAGCCCCGACTGCTGGGACGGGTCTGCTGGGGGTGTGGAAGCGTCCCCGCTCCTGCCCTTTCCAGTGTTTCCACTGAATGAACACGCAAATTAAAATAATTGCTTAAACACTCAACAGAGCCTGGACAGCGTTCTAAATAGCATTAGGTTTCTGAAAGGCTTATATTAATCAAACGCACTTGCTTTATTAACAACAGGGGCATATTTAAAGGTTTTGTATTAGTTTAAGGCTTTATTTATTCAAGTCAGTTAAGGTAGGTCCAAATTTTTAATTTTATTATGGGTTCATTTTATTAATTACTCAGTTGCAAATTGCTTACAAAATGTTTAGACTAGAAAAACTGTTCTAATTAAGTAAAAGGAGCACACTTCTGTTTATTAGTATATTTCTAAATTTGTATGTCGGAATACTATCACGTCCAAATGCCTTCTGATTCACAGTTGTGCACTGCTTCATGATTGAAAACACATTTAGTAGGGTAGTAACATTATGTAGTACTGCTGAGGAGCGTCTTTAAACACCTGAAAGCAGCGAGTATCTTTTTAATTTGTTTTAAGCACTGGCTCTGTGGCACACGGTCGGTTCTGTGTGATGCTGTGGCAGTACTGCAACGCGGTGTTTTTGCACTACCATAGCTGGGGGATTGCTGCCAGCCTCGCCAATGCACGTGGGATGGGTTTTTTCACTCAAATATTCAGCAGAAACCCCAGATCCTGCGTGTGAAGGGGCAGTTCTGCAAGGGAAGATTTCCCCAGAGCCCAGCATTGTGGCAGGCATCGTTCCAGGGATGGGATCCGGGGATGCCGTCGCAAGCAGAGCTGCCCTTCGCCCGTTCCCCTGCGAACAAGCGCCGGCCGCGAGCCCGTGTGGAGAACTGAAACTGGGAACCACCCGATGGCACAAAGGGGCTGGGGCCACCCGCGGGGGTTTCTGCTCGGGGCTTCCAGAAGGACGGAGCGGGGGATCTGCCACCGTGCCTGCCCTCCCCTCCCTTCGGCACGAACCCGCAGCCTCCGTGCCGGCGCCGACCCCTCCAGCCTCTCGCCAGCCTTTCCCGGCGGGCGATGTCCGGTACCCCCGCCGCCCCA
>VWZN01001855.1:246034-270504 GCA_013396955.1 Regulus satrapa
CCCCTCGTCTTTTGGGGTTCCCTGTGCCTTTTGGGGGTCCTTACACCCTTTGGAGGTCTCTCCATCCGTGCCCCGCCGGGAAAACACCGCATCCCGCTGCACCCTCCGGGGGGATCCTTCGCGGGGAAAGCGCCGCTCCGCCCTTCGGAGGTCCCTCCATCCATGTCCCCGCCGGGAAAGTACCGCGGCCCTGCGCCCTCTGGGAGTCCCTGTGCCCTTTGGGGGTCCCTCCATCCATTTTCCCCGCCGGGAAAATCCTGTGTCCCGCCCCGCCGGGAGCCCCCGCAGAGGCGGCTGCGGTGAGGGGCTTCACGGCGCTCCCCCTCCGCTCGCATGGCCGCGCCCCGAGGAGGTGGCAGAGCGTGTGGGAGGCTGGTGGGATCCCCTAAAAATGTCCCTCTTTGCCTCAGGGAAATGGGGTTCGGGCCAAGTTGGTGCCTGCTGAGGAAATCTCTCTGCGGTGTAGGAGGCGCGGCGGCTGCTGGGGCTGGAGCGGGGCCGGGAGGGCAGCCAGGCTCCGCGCTGGGAAAACATTCGTGTCTGGAACGAGCTCCCCGGAGAGGGGGAGATGTCCTGCCCTCTTCCCTTGAGACGAAAGTTTCAAGCCTAATCTGGGAAGGAAGGGACAGAGAGACCGAGACAAAGAGCGCTGGCTGCCGCCCCACCGGGCTCTTCCCAGCCCGGCGCTCCCTGGGCTCGCTGCTTCGCACCCTCCGCCTTGGAGCTGGGAGGGCTCCAGTGCTTGGAGAGAGATGTGCTTGGATTTTTTTTTGTTCCTAAGTTAGCCATGCCTTTTTCTCGTAAAACATGAATGTGGCTGGCATGAGGCTCCCCGACGTGGGCCTCATCCCTACGGCACAAAGTTGCTCTGAAAAATGGGATTTGAAATGTCCTGGTAATGTTTGGGCTGCAGGGAGGATGGCAGCCTCACCTCTGGCTTATTAAATCAAATTATAAATCAATTTCTGTGTTAGTGGTGAAAGTGTAAAGGCCAGGTCTGCTCTGGGCTTTGTGCAGGTGAAACTTATTTCCAAGCTGGGCATAATTGATGGGATGGGATCTCCCTGGCTGCAGTCCAAAGGATTAAGTGTAACTCATGCTGCTGAAATTTTGCTAGTTAGAAAGAATCTGGACACTTGGGTATGACACGAGCCTGGCAGAAGCCCTGGGTGAGCTCCAGCATCCCCACTACAAGTGCCAAAAGCGAGCCAATTTCAGCTACTTTGGGTATTTCTCTGCAAGCTGTAAATGCATTTCAGGATTGTGTTGGAGCCTGACCCTCCCAGGGAACCCAGGAACAGCTGCAGCACAGGCTGTGGTAGTGTCCCGACACCCCAGCGAAATTCCTGAGCCAGAAGGCAAAACGGCTCTACCCAAATGCAGATTTGTCTTTCCTGTTCTTCTGCAAAAACGGAGTATTTTATCTTCCTGGTGCAAACAATGTTGATGTTATGGCACCCGCGGAAGATGAGGAAGTGAAACATGTTACATTCTAAATGTATTTCGAAATGTAGCCTAGTGCATGGACTGATATTCAGATTAGCTTTTGACAGAGATGGATGTGGAGGAAAATTGACCTGGGAACTGCTGAGACTGTACGTGTTCTCTGAATCAATACTCACATTTAGCACCTTTTATTGGTATTACTGTTGTACCACTGTTCATTCTTTTGCTCCGAGTGGATCTAGAGGGGAAAATTCTTACTCCCATTTGCATGTTTGGATAGTTTAGATCGAAGATGAATCTATGTGCTTTGATTAGTTCTTTAAATGAGAATTGTAACCATCAAATTCCTTTTAGTAACTTGCTACAGATTGGATAAAGAGCTTTTTAATTTTCCAACTTAGGGTTGGTAAAGGTTGCCTGTGACTCAGGAACTCCATGATTCAAGTTCTTCCTCACAAAACTTTGGATATTTTTCAAAGCTCTGGCTTAGTTCCTGCCTTTACTAATTGGGCGAGAACTTCCTGGAATCAGGATGTTAGTCTGAACCTTTTTGTTTTGCCACCAATCTGAACAACTCCTATTTTGGCTATTGCAGCCCGAGCTTGGATTAAGGCCAGCTTTTAAAACGGATTTTTCCCCCCTTTTTTCTTTGTGCTATTGGACTGAAATTGTAGCAAAAGCTAATCGAGGATGTTTGGTTGAGTCTTTGATGAAGTGATTGTTTCTGGAGATGCAGAGCACACTCTGAAAGTGCATTAATGTACACGAGTAACACAAAGCCGGCGTGGTTTGTTTTTAGAAATGTGGTCAACCAGTGACAGAGTGTGAAAACAAGTCGGGATTCCCGAGCCCTGTTTTTAGCTGTGATGCTCAGCCAGTTACTGTAGCAGTGCTTGATCGTTTCTTTTGCATCTAAGCCACGGGTGTGAGTCATTAATATGAGGTTGTGAATGCATTCATTGCTTTGAATGCCCTCAAGCTCCTGCTGGAGAGAGATGTGCTTGGAGAGAGATGTGCTTGGAGAGAGATGTGCTTGGAAGTGTGCTGGTGTGGGGTAGCACCCTTAAGGGAGGCTTTGCAGCTCCTGACTGAGTCCAGTGTTTATTTGGGCAGTGAGATGAGCTTCTGCTCTGCCCAAACTGGGTATGTCCAGAGCCTGTGACAGAGCAGCTCTGTCCAGAGCTGTTGCTGAGCCATAGATCGCTGCAACAAGTAGTATTGGAAATGAGGTGAAACAAAGCCCAAGGCAGGTGTGAGTGCCACTAATGCTGCTCAAAACAATCGGAGTTTAATGTGACCTTTGGAGAGCAGAGATTGAGACACCAGCCTGTTCACCTTTTCAGACACAGCAGACAGTCAAACTTACCCTTTTACTTACTCATTTGTAGAAACAGCTGTAGGGGCTCTCGTTTTTCTTCTTCAGGGACAACAGCTGAGAGTTAACACATGCTTGAGGCATTCCTAAAAGCTCGAACAAATTAACTGAGATGTGTCTTTAAGCAGTCAGAATCAAGGCACAGTCAGATAAAAATCTGTATCTCAAGCATCATACTTGTAAAAGTTAATGTTGATCAGAACAAGAGCGAATATTGGCTGAGCTTTGATTCTTGAAGAACAAAGATGTGTGTAGACTTTCAATAACAAGGGGACGAGTAAGATGAAGGTTTTTACTCCATTATGGTTTAAAATCAAATTAAGGCACGTTAAGATCAAAGATGTGTTCTGTCCTCTGCAATTGAAATGTAGGTTTGTCTTTTTGCAGAATTGGTGAAAAGATTGACTTCAGAATTTCTGCATGAAATGAAGGAGTGGGATCTTACGGGGGTATTGCTGCAGTGTCATAAAAAAGGTTGGCCAGTGTTCTCTCTGAAATCCTCTTGCTCTTGGGCTGCAGGGCAGCTCTCTCTTGCAGCTGGGCAATGGTGGGAACTTAATGGATCCCAGCTTCCAGCAGAAACTGGAGGGTGAGAAGGAGCTGCTTCGCCGAGCTATACAGAAAGAACTGAAGATTAAAGAGGGGGCAGAAAACCTGCGCAAAGCGACAACGGACAGGAAGAATCTCGTTCACATCGAGCACGTGCTGAAATCTTCCAACCGCAAACTGGAGCAGCTGCATTGGGAGCTCCAGGAGCTCAATGCAAGGATTGTGATAACAGACAAAGAGGAGAGTATAACAGGTAGGTCTTGGGCCACGATTGACTGGAACATTCTGTTAGAGTGCTTCAATTGGTGTAGTCTTCTATTGAGGGCTCAGGAGTAGTTGGGAGCCTCTTGATGAAATTCTCTGTGGTATAAAAAGTTCAGAGTGGTGCTATAAAGGTGAAAGGAGGTGTAGGGAGAAAACCGTCTGAGAGTGGTGGGCACGGGCAATATTCAGGAGGAGGTTGTAGGTGGAATTGAAGAGATTTGAATAGAGTTTCTGGGCACTTGAACATCCAAGTATTTTCTACAGGAGGAATGAGTATAAAGTTTTAAGAGTGCTTGTTAGGGCACTTTCATTGATAAATTAAGAAATATTTACGGATATGAGCTTGAGCTTCAGTTGAAAGTGTTTCCCAGTCAGTTTTGTTGACAAGACCTTTTTGTGCCTTGTTTTATAACCTGATTTGCCTTTGCAGAATCACCCATCTATAACCCAGTGAAATGAAGTGAGACAAGATGACTAATGGTATTGATTGTGTTGTTTGTGCAGATGGATCTGTGTCTCCAGATCCTTGTCTCTGGGAAAGAAACCCAGACCCCATGACAAGGAAGGTTGAAGCTTTGAAAAAGCAGCTGCATGTTGAAATGAAAGTGAAACAAGGAGCTGAGAACATGATCCAGATGTATTCAACATCTAAGGTAAGCAGGAATAAAGAGCCATTTGGGAGTATGGATTACTGGATCAAAATTTTTATTTTAAGTCTATATACAAATCTCTCCCTGGTAATTGATGTGGGAGAGAAATTAATTTGCAAAGCTTGCTTGCCTGAATCCTAGCTCTTTAATTTGAGCATAATGACAGCACGTAAGGGTGCTTTAAGAGGTATATTAAGTCACTGATGAGGAAAGAAAGCTAAGAAAGCATTGGTGTTGTAACTGAGTTAGTTGGCATGATGTTTTGATATCACTGAGTTGTTTAAGATAAAGCACAGCATGTGGTATCTCTTTATGTGAGAAAAAAATTTCAGAGGTTTACTGGATTCATATTAATCTCATTTTTTGAGTTTGGCATAATCGTATTTAAAAGTCAAAAGATAATTTAAAGCATTTCAAATCCAAGTTTATTATGAAGCTTATATCAATAAGACCAGCAGTGTAAGAGGGCTGGGATACTTTTATTTGTTCAAAAGCTCTGCTCACAGAACACCGTAAGTGCAGTTAAGCAGGGAACAACAAGTCTCAGTGACTGCAGGATTTGGTATTAACTGGGCACGTCCTTGACCTGTCCCTTCCCTCTGCAAAGGGAGATGGTGATCTCAGAGTCCTTGATCCTCAGTGGTGCCTCCTTTACATAACTGCTTGTGTGCTCCATTTCAGGGTCGCTTATGGCCCTGAGCACCGCCTCGCCCTCATGTGTGAGCACATCACCATCACCCATTCTTATGATCACCCTTCTCTCTCTGCACCTGGTTCCTTTTCCTTTTGGCAGGAGCGGAAGCTGTTGGCCACAGCTCAGCAGATGCTTCAGGACAGCAAGATCTTGATTGAAATAATCCGCATGCACATCGTGAAAGTATCTCAGTCAGCGGGAGGGATGGAAGATACAGTGGATCCAGCAGGTAAGGTGCTTTAAACAACTGATAGAGCCCGCAGCAGACACAGACAGAGCCCTGAGATCCATCCACAGCTGGCTGATTTTGATCCTTGCCGTGTTTTCCATCCCGAATGGCCAGTGAGGGTGGGGAGCACCATCAGCGCTTTGGAGCTGCGGGTCGAGGAGCTGAGGCACCACCTGCGCATCGAGGCTGCTGTGGCCGAGGGGGCGAAGAACGTGCTGAAGATCCTGGGGGGCACTCGGGTGCAGGATCGCAAGTTCTTGGCTGAGGTAAGCAGACACTGCTCAGGCTTTCTTGAGAGGGTGCTTTCATGCCCCCACATCAGTGATTTAGCATGAATGAGCAGGGTTAACCAGGTCACTAGTTCTGGAATTTCCTGTCTCTCTGTTGAGACAGACTGGGATGGCTTTTCCCTTCTAGGGATAGCATTCCTTGCTTTGGTGAAATTTCTCAGCAACATCAGAAGTGACCCTGGTGGGGGTTCAGGCTCTGTGGGTAAATATTGTGTCTTTGTCCTGTATTAGCCAGATATTGGGGTTTTTTTGTTTTTTCCTAAGCTCACTCTTAGTTCATAATACCTGGTCTGAGTCTCTATGTGGAAAATATCTGCCTGCTGTCTTTTCTCCTTCACACTGGTAGGCTCAGGGTCGTTTGCAAGAGTCCTCTCAGAAGATTGATCTGCTGCGTTTCTCCCTGGAACGTCAGCTCAGTGAGCTTTCTCCTGATCACCCAAAAAGAGCACTCATCAAACAGGAACTAGTCAACACCTCCTCCCTGGGAGCCCGGCATGGCAGCATCCAACCCACTTCAGTCATCAAACCTACAGCCCTTACAGGTATCTTGTAAGGGATCTTGTATGACAATTTTTGAGGAGAACAGAGAGAAAAATTAATTTTATTTCTTCTCATTGTTGTTGTGTAGACATTGGATTTTCTAGGAGATGGACTTCTGCCTTCTAACTCAGGCAGAGCTTTCTGAGCATACAGATTTGCAATCTATTAATCTGGAGTCAATTTAAAGTATTGACTAAGAAATCATGAATCTGAGAAATTCTGGGACCTCTTTGAGGTCAGGCTGCCTGGAATCACTCTTATCTTTTACATAATAATATTCTTTATTCTCCTTAAATTCCTCAGGAACACTGGAAGTGAGACTGATGGGGTGTCAGGATCTTTTGGAAAATGTTCCAGGACGTTCCCGAATGACAAGTTCTTCTCCCATCTGTGGCAGCCCAAGTGATTTGAGGTCCCTTTCCCGGACACGAGTTGGCCTGGGCATCCATGGCCGTGGTGTTGCAGGAAAATACAGGAATGAAGAGCCATGTAGTGAGTAGAGGATTCCCTGCTGGCCTGCTGGTGGCATATTGGAGCAAGGGGGCTTCTCACAGGGTCAGCCTGGTATCAGTGTTGTAAAAAGAAACCTGATTTCTGCAAAACGAAGAGAATGAATTTTAATACGCCTGATCCTCCTGGGGCTCTCCCGGAAATTAGTTGGGATGTCCACCTTCAGCATGAGAGGTTTTCTTTGGTAAAATGTTATAATCCATGTTTCCTCCTTTGTCCAGATGAGGTCCTTGCTGTGCTCAAAGTGGACAATAAAGTGGTTGGCCAAACAAACTGGGGACCAGTTAATAACCAGGGGTGGGACCAGAGCTTTGCCATTGAGCTGGACCGGGTAAGTCTGCCTCACATTCACGTGGTGTTTGTTTTTCCATTTAACCTTACCTGATTTGCTCGTTGAGCTGCCATTCCACTTAGCTCAGCCCTCTATTGCTGCTGTGCCCATGTCCTTTGATTTGCCAGTTAGCTTGCCCTTCCCCTGAAGACAGAGCATCTCTGCCAGAGATTCAGCTTGAGCAGCATCTGCCGTCCTTCTCTCCTTATCTGAGCAGTTTTGTTTCATCTTATCAGCAAAGTGGCTCTTAGGGATTTCTAAATGGGGAGCCGAGACAACAACCTCCAAGAGGATCCAAGTTAAGAAGATCTAAAAACATCAAAAGCAGGGAACAGAAGCACTAAAGAAGTTTTTTATGCATACTCTTTAGTTTACTGATTTTATTTATTTTTTTTTTTACAAATACATATGCCATTTCCAGAGAATGGAGCAGTATGTAACTATTCTGCCTTTGTTCTCTCCCTTACCATTCACCCATCCCGCCAGTCCCGTGAGCTGGAAATTGCAATTTACTGGAGAGATTGGAGAGAGCTCTGTGCAGTGAAGTTTTTACGTCTGGATGATTTTCTCGATAACGAACGCCATGGGATGTGCCTCTCGCTGGAGCCCCAAGGAATGCTTTTTGCAGAGGTATAAATGTAAGCTTTGTTTCTTCTTCAGGGAACTCTGTCCTTTTAGGGACTCCAACCCGGAATACAAGGAGCAATAATCTAGAAGGGTAGAATGATAGCTGAAACCCTCTTGTATCAATAGCCCATTTAAGAATAAGGAACAATTCTATAGAATAGATGTGCAAATGCCACAGCCTGGAGTGGCTCCTCAGCTGCTCCACTGTAATTACGCGAGTGCTGTGAAATCCGTTCGTTTTTATTTGCTTTTATTATGAGTCATTGATGGCACTTTAATTAAACATATGGCTTAATGGTCAGGATTGAATTACAGAGTCTGTAGAATCAGAGATCTAAATTCCCTCTGGCTATGCTTATTTTATCATCTTTTTGAGACTAATAATAGTTTGAAGTGCCATCAATGTAGAGATCATATCGATAATCCCTTAAAAGCCGCAGTATTTTCTCCTTTGTGTTGTGATGAAAGTTCCTGTGGTTATCATTCCAAAGTAGGATCTGAACCTCATGTACCAAAATTTGCCTCCTCTCCCTGCTTTCTTGTTTTTTTGTGGTTGGTTTGTGGCATTTGGTTTTGGTTTTTTTGTTTTTACTTCTGTGCCACGAATTACTGTGTCTGTTATCCTACAAATGGGTGTGTTCTTTATGCATGGCTTCACATATTAGATAAAGTTTTTGTGAGATACAAATTGGTCTTAATTCTGGGGGTTTTCTGAATTTCAGGTAGCAGATAATTCCAATCTCTAAACCCAAAACTGAAGTAGCAGCTGCTTAGAGGGTGAATCTGGAATAATCGAGTCTGGAGTCTGGGAGTGTCTGGAAACTTACCAAATAGATGGGGATGGAGATTTTGATGACAAAGCGGGCATGTGTGAAAATCTGGGTTTGCAATTGAAATGGAGAATCTTGAGAAATCCCTTTTGTGCTCTGACAGGTGATGTTCTGTAATCCTGTGATTGAGAGGAAGCCAAAACTGCAGCGACAGAAGCGCATTTTCCCCAAGCAGAAAGGTGAGGTGCTGGAGAAGGGACTGTCCACGCTGAGAGCAGGGGTTTTTAGATTTTGCTCTCCTACTCAGTCTGAGAGATGTTAATACTCTTGCTAATGACTGTGTATGTGAAAGTTTGTTCAGTCACATGAAGTGCAGGCAGTACTGGCTGCAGCACCATCTGTAATATGGTATTGTTGAGGTGCTCTTACTCACAATTAACATTGCTAGGAGGATTTAATTGTTATTTAACAGACTACTTGGCTCTGGGGCCTCCAGCATAAGAAGGACATGGACCTCTTGGAGCTGGGAGGGCCACCAAGATGCTCAGAGGGCTGGAGCCCCTCTGCTCTGGACACGGGCTAAGGGAATTTGGGCTGTTCACCTCAGAGAAGGCTCTTGGGAGACCTCGGAGCCCCTCCCAGTGCCTTAAAGAGGCTCCAAGAAAGCTGCAGAGGGACATTGGACAAGGGTCTGGAGTGACAGGACAAAGGGAGAAAGGCTTCCCACTGACAGGGCAGCATTCAATGGGATATTGGGAAGAAATTTTTCCCTGTGAGGGTGGTGAGGCACCGGTTGCCCAGAGAAGCTGTGGCTGCACCATTGCTGGAAGTGTCCAAGGCCAGGTTGGACAGGGCTTGGAGCAGCCTGGGCTAGTGGAAGGTGTCCCTGCCGTGGCAGGGGGTTTGAATTAAATGGTCATTAAGGTCCCTTCCAACCCAAACCATTCCATGCTTCTATGAGAAGATCCAAGGCTCAAACTGTATTAATTTAACCAGCCACGCTGTTACTGATGAACAGATACTGGAAGGTTTTCTGGAAAACTCTGAATTACAGAACACTGTAGCATGAACAGGCTACTGACTATCTGTCAAATCTCTGGAGCTGGCATCTCAGATTTATGAGATTTATAGCCTGGAATAGCTTGCATATTTCCTTATTTCTCTGCAAATTCTTTCTTGTGACGCTGAATAAGGTGAAACTTTACAGACTGAGCTTTTGTGGCAGTGGGGATAAATTGGATTTTATATTTATACTCTTCGGGAAGTAGTAAAAATAATGAAAATATCCCAAATGATTTACTCTTTTAAACACATTTTCAGAAACTTCCTTTTAAGAGGCTGCATAATTAAAATGTACTGTTGAAAGAGAAGAAAACCTGACTTGAAGTAAAATCAATTTTTAATGTTCTATTCAATTTCAACTTGAAGATTGTTATGGTATTATATGGAGCTGAACTTAGGTGAAATAGCAGATCTATTTCATCGTCCTCATCATGATTAATCTTTATTTGCTGAAGAAAAGCCCATTCTCCCAAGGGTGAGCTACCCTTTTAGGGTAACCCACGGGTGTTTGGTTGAAAACTAGAGCTTAACACCACATGAGACTGTAGTTTGTGTGTTGTAATCTTACTGGTGGTTTGACTCTGACTCCTCCAGGGAAGGAATTTCTCCGAGCTCCTCAAATGAACATGAATGTTGCAGCTTGGGGTCGCCTGATGATGAGTTTCCTCCCTCCCTGTAGTTCCATCAGCACTCTGAGTCCCCCACTTCATGATCCCAATCACACAGACTTCCCTCCAGTTTCCCCACAAAGTCATGGTGACTCAGTGTCCAAATTGAGTAGGTAAGTGATGTCCTGAGTGTTGTGTAACACTCTGGAATCTTAAAGGGTAGATCTTAAAATTCTGTTGGTGGAGGAAGACACTGATGAGAAAAAAAAATCTGTCTAAAAAATAAAAAAGTACAGTTTCTGTGCTTTAAAGCAAAGAAAATTCCATTCATTAAATGTCTTTACCAGTACAGTAACTGATTTATGCAAGGTCACCACGTGATTGGTGTGATAGAAATGCAGTCTGCTTTCATTGTTAATGGAGCACTCAGAAGGGATGTAGCTGAGATTTTGAATATGTTATATTATGTATATAAGGAAAATTTTCCCCCAAATAATTAAAAAAAAAATTGAATCAGTTATTCTTTAAAATGATTATTCCCACTGATGCACAGGACCTGGGAAAGAAAAAAACCTAGATTCAGTTACTGTGTTGCTATTAAAATCAAGATTTCTTTAAATTCTTGACTTATTTCTACATCCCTGTGTTTCATTAATTTTATAGCATCAGAGAGCCAGTGTTAGAAGGCGAGTCTAACAATCTTTTAATTAATTTAAAAGAAAATATGTTGTTTTAGTACTTCACAGCCTTATGGTGTGAATCAGGGAGTCCTGCTGTCCAGTGATTTGGACTGAACTAGCACAGCAGAAGTGATGCAAAGGTGTCTGTGTACAATGCTCTGCCCTAAAGCAAAATCTCCTCCAATTCTGCCTTTGCAAATGCAGTGACTTCCCTGTGCCTAAGCTGACATTTGCTGATGAAGCACCACCCAAGCCTCCACGCCTTTTCCTGATGGCCAGCTCCAAGGAATCAACACCATCTCCTGCAGATTCTCCGGTAACCTTCCGGGCTAATTGGGAATGTTGTCTTTGCTGATTGGTGTTCTTTCAAGGACCTGTTCTTCTTATTTGTTTATTACTGAAGAGTTTTACTGTACTTTAGGCAGGTGCCTCATTAGCTGGCTGATCTCCAGAAATTCAGAACCCAGTGAACCATTTTGGCATGGAGGCTTTGAAGTGTTCCACTTCCTCCCCCCCACCTCTGTTTTAAAAATTATAATTTGCTTTTCTTGAAGAAGCAAAATGAGAGGTAGGTCAGTATGGGGAGTTCAGGGCAAGAGTACAGAACACACTGCACAGAGAAAGCAGAGAAGGAAGGCCAGCTTTCAGGAGCAAGTGAGGTTCTTTGCCACTAAAGAAACTGGGCAAAACCAAGAGCAGCTCTACTTTTCTGATGGGGACGAGCAGGAAAATTGCTTTGAGCAGTAACATGATCTGTTCTACCACATTTTACCCTTTCTCATTTGGCTTTTGTTGTAGAGGAAACTGCATTCTTTGATCACTGTGATTCTTGACATGAGATGCCATTTTCTAGGAGTAAATGTTCTATCCTAGACATTTTAAAGTGTTTCTTTTCAAAGACTTGACCCTATAAAAATTACTGTACGTGGGAATAGCTTTGTGTGCTCATAGGTAATCTGTTTTTATGCTACCTTACCTCCAAGCAGAGGCAATGACCATCTGCAAGAACGTGGTCATGCTGGGTCCTGACAGAGGAGAAGAATTGGATGTGGGTATTCAGGTTAGACTTGGGGATTTCAGAGAATGACCCACTGTCATTTCTTTCTCCTCCTAGTGCCTGAAGAGGCTACATGTTGAGGAGAAGACTTGCAGCTCTCCTGTGAAAGGATTTCCAATCCCGGCGTCTCCAAGGTAACTGTGGATAGCATGGGCTGTCTCAGATGACAAATTAAAAGAGTCACTGGGCTCAAATTTTTGAGCGTGAAGTCTAAAATTCTGCTAAAGGTGTGCTTTGGTTTCTCAGCAGTAAATTCCTAATGTTGAGTTTGGACAATGCAATGAAAAATCTGCTCTGAACTTCACTTGTGTAAATGTCTGCTGTGTGGTGTCTGTTCATTAGGCCACATACTGAGCCTGTGGCTAGACTGTGCACTGCAGTGTGAGAGGTGGTTTAGTACAAGGTAAAGTTATTTAGCTGTCTTCAAGGGCTTCCTTGTGTTTGAAGTGCTGTGGTGTAGTAAATTTCGATGTGTCTGTGTGCTAAGTAATACATTCCAGAACCACTTTTGGCATCCCTCACCCTCTCTTCTATTTCTATTGATTTGCAGAAAGTTGTCTCTCATTATGATGAGAGGCATAAAACAGGAAGTTGATTATAGTCTGTGGCACTTATACAGACACATTTTGTATGTAACAGGCATACACAGCAGTAAATATACCCAAGACAAGTAAAACCCAGTTTACTATTGTTGAACAAAGACTGACTCAAAAAGCAGAAATAGCAAAATCTTCATGCACAGATGCTCAGCTCTTCTTTGCACTTTACTGGAGGAGTATGGTCTGTCTGTTGCCAGTTCAACCAGTCTGTTGCCTGGACTAAAGCATTTAGAGTGTAGGTTGTTGTGGCTTTTTAAATTATTTGCTAGCAATTTTGTAGCCTGAATTTTGTTGATAACACCTGTGGCTGACATTACATTCTAAGCCATCTCTTTATTCAGCTGTTTTCTTCCAACAACATGTTGTCTGTTGTCCCAGTGTGTTTTATTTCCAGTTCCTGCTCAGGAACTTGAATTCCTCTTACACCCTTGTATTCTTAACACTGTAGACGTGTTCATGTCTGATTGCAGTTGTTGCTTGGCCTGCTCAGAGTGGAGGTGAAATTGAGTTTTACTACCCCAAGGACGGGGGTGGAGAGGAACTAATCCTGGTATTGAAAGTAACTGAGAGAACAGGCCTAGAAGAGTCAGAATTGTTGCTCCTGTTGCCAGTAGAGGTGAAAGTCAGACTGCTGCCAATTTCCTTACATCAGGGTTACCTTCTTCTTTCTTAAGTGGCAGAAGAGCAGCACAAGCTTTAGTTGGCAGGATTAGGTGAGAGGTGGTTGGCACAGCTGTTTGCTTTCCTTTTTGCTATACAGAGCTTCCTCCCTTGACACAAACACACACTGCTTTGTTATCTGCTCGTGCATCCCTTGGGTACTGTCTCTTGTCTGTTTTTCTGCAGGAAAAGGACAGTTCAGCTCGAAGATTTTCACTGCATTGCTGTGTTGGGCCGTGGCCACTTTGGGAAGGTAGTGCAGAAGAACACTGTGGGGGAGGGCAATGTTGTGAGAATGGGGCTGTGCCTGGGGGTGTGAACAGGAGCACTGCAGTACAGGAGAGATCTGTTGGAGTGCAGATACGGAGCAGCAAACCCAGCCCAGCCACACAAGCAGCTGGTAACCGTTGTTAACAGTCAAAATTCCTGAGGACTTGTGACTTCAAAGCCTGGAGAAAGCTGTCCTGAGAGTGCTAAATCAAAGCACACCATTACCCTTCCTTTAATGAGGATCACTGATGGAAGAACTCCATTCCCAAAACTGTGCATAGTTCCCTCTGTGAGAACTCTCCTCCTAAAGCACTGGGCCAGCTGTGATAGCACTGTTTGGGAGAAGGACATAACTTACACTGACATTTGCACAAGGAGCAAAACAGAAGTGCTGTGCTTTTTGAGTTACTTGAGTTTGGTTTTGAGGATGACTGTCTGGAGTGGATGGAAATAGTTGGCCCTCAATTTGAGTTAAAGTAATCTGATAAGGAAATAAGAGATTGTTTGAAGTACACCTTTTCTGTTGTCTTTCAGGTACTGCTGGCCCAATACAAGGCAACTGGGAAACTGTATGCCATCAAAGCCTTGAAAAAAAAAGACATTATTAGGAGAGATGAAATTGATAGGTGAGGTTTGTTTAGAGATGGTACTATTGCCAGAGGCTTCATTACACACAACTGTAATCAAATGTCAGCAGGTATGGTGTGTGCTGGCTGTGGTACTCTTGAAGTTAAATGTGACCTTAAGACTTGGATAACTAAAATCAGAAATAAGAAAACTTAGAGTAGTGTCTAACTTTTGTAAGAATGGCACCAGAAGAACACTCGAAAACTCACGGTTTGGAAGAATAAAAGATAAATATTATATTAGCCCTCACTTTTTTTTTTCTCTAACATAAGATATAAAGATTTTCTTCTTCATCCTCTCTTTCTCAAAACAGCCTTTTCTGCTGAGTCTAACACTGACGTTTTCGTTCTTTGAATCCTGGCAGCTTGAACTGCGAGAAGCGAATATTTGAGGTGGCCAATTCTTCTGATCATCCATTCCTTGTGAACATGTTTGCATGTTTCCAGACCCCTCACCATGCCTGCTTTGTGATGGAGTACACTCCAGGCGGGGATCTGATGATGCGCATACACGAAGATGTCTTTCCGGAGCATATGGCACAGTGAGTGACTAGGATTAGTCTTGTCTCCAGGAACTATACATTTTAAACTTGAATCTCATGTATTGCCTGATAACTGTTTCTGTCTTTTAGGTTTTATACAGCCTGTGTAGTCTTGGGGCTCCAGTTCTTGCATGAGAAGAAAATTGTTTATAGGTAATGCAGCAGAGACTCAAGACAGTTCAGCAACTTGAAGGTTGATTTTTTTTTCCTACAGCTGTGTCTGGAGCTCACTCTCTTGCTGGGGTTTCTGATCTTTCTGCCTGTCTTTATTTTCCCTGTCACTATCAGCATGTTCATCGTGCTCAGAGTAGAGAAAGTCACCTAGAAGCCATTCATCTGGCATGTTGCAGGTGATTAATCCTCTGTGACATGTCAATACATTCTGGGGGGCACCTGTAAGTCACTGCTTTCTTTTTCTGGGATAGTCAGGTAATTTGTCATGCTGTTGTGGGAGTTCTTTTCCAGATGAATAAGCCCCACCCAGCTCCAAGCTGCTTTGTGAGCCTTTCATTTAGGAGAAAATAGCAATCAGTTAAGGGGAATTTTCCAAATAATGTGCAGTTAAACCAAATGTAGATTTTAACCATTCTAGATTTTATTCTTTTCTCTTTATTAACATCTACCTTCTGCCTCTTGCAAAATAAAACTATATTGAGTGGCAATCTTCAGTGTTCACCCAGTTTTCTTGCATCTCCTTTGCCTGCAGGGACCTGAAATTGGATAATCTCCTTTTAGATGCTGAAGGATTTGTGAAGATTGCAGATTTTGGATTGTGTAAGGAAGGTGAGTAACTGGAGAGGCTGAAATTGAGCCATCAAGATCAGTTTAGGATCTGGGCTTTCGTAGGTGTTTGTGTGTAACTTGTATTAATCCTCATTAAAAAAAATTAAATTAAAATCAAAAAAGCCAAACAAGAAAACCCCTCACCTATCTAGCCATGATGAATTTGGGAAGAGTACCTTGTTGTATAATCTTCAAGAAACTTATGAACGCATTTAAAATGTGCTTGTTTGCTCAAAGGAGCCAGAATATAGTATAACATAAAACATGTGGATGAGTAAATGCACAATGGAATGTGCAGTTCCAATGGAAGTTCCCTTGGGTTTGCTGTTTATTTAAACATTGTCTTTATATTTGTTATTTGGAGTGGCTGGGGGCTCAGGTTTCACACTTCTCACTGGCAATTCCCCTTGCCCAGGTAACAACATCAGGTGACAAAATACAACTTTCAGGAGGTGGGGCTGCATCAGAACCATTCAGTACCTCGTGCTGGATTTGACCAAAGTGTCCTTTTCCTACAGGAATAGGTTTTGGAGACAGGACAAACACCTTCTGTGGCACGCCCGAGTTTCTGGCCCCAGAAGTGCTGACGGACATCTCGTACACACGGGCAGTGGACTGGTGGGGCCTGGGTGTGCTCATTTATGAGATGCTTGTTGGGGAGGTAAGGCCAGCTTCCCTCAGGGGGTCTCACTAACCAGGCTTGGGGACCTGAGCACCCGAGATAAAATATTGCTAAATGTAGCCAACTGTTTATTATTTGTCTCATTCATAGTGCTTGCCAAACAGTGTTTAATCCATATGACTCCCTGCTATTCTCATGCCTCTTTAATAGTGAGGAATGGGTGCTATGTGGATTGAATAATAAAATGTCCCAATTGCAGTCACCATTCCCTGGAGATGATGAGGAGGAGGTCTTTGACAGCATTGTCAATGATGAAGTCCGATATCCACGATTCCTTTCAACGGAAGCACTTTCCATAATCCGTAAGGTAAAGGGCTGATGGGTCTCTGGGAGCCTGAGGAGTTTGCATTTTCTGTGTAAGTGGATCCAGAGGGACTCGATGAGAATTGTATAGCATTTGTGAGGGTAATCTGGAGCTGCCTACATAGACTAAGGAAATATTTCAAATTTGCACGTATTTTCCCTTCCTTCTCTTTACATAAGTGCAGTTGTTTCGTGTATGATGACTAAGCAGGCTGCTTACTGTTCCTGCTAAGTCTGGCACAGAGAAGTGTTGATTCAAGGGCAGGAATGTCAGAGCCATTCAGTGGAGATGGCTGGTTTCAGTTTTTGAATGTGACCCCATAGTCACAGGTGCACAATTAAGCTGAGATGCCCCACACAGTTTATGGCAGGTATCTTATTGCTGTTGGCAAATTGTTTACAAGGAGCTAGGTCTGAGTTATTCCTGGCAGATTATGACCTTGGTGCAAAGTGAGAATGAGGAAACACTGAGGGATCAGTCCACCTCCTTTCTTTTGTTTTTCTCTTCGGAACATTATTTCTGTCCATCCTTGTTCCCATAGTTTAATTCTGAACTGATATTTCTGCAGCTGCTTCGGAAATGTCCAGAACGTAGACTGGGAGCTGGGGAAAAAGATGCAGAAGAGATTAAAATTCAGCCCTTTTTTAAGGTAGGAACTTGGTTTATACATCTCCCTTATTGTGTTTGAGCAGGGAGTGATTTGCTCTCTGTTGATACTGAGGCTTATTTCCCTTTGTTATCAGGGAGATCTTAGTGATGGTTTCTGTTGCACCTCATTGCTCCATTCAGGAATATGCGTTTCAAGTCTTGCTCAAAATGACATCCCCCAAGTCTATTTTCTGGGATCTTTACACTTCCAGAGGCAGTTTATTTCTGACGGTGCTGCTTTTATGTACAAATATACTTAACTTTAGAGACATGAACAAATAGTCCTTTTCAAATCAAACTGCAGCATCAAAGATGTTAGGTAGTGATGACAGTGATTGTCAGTCAGTCTATTTGATCACCTGCATTTGCAGGATACCTGTGACTCTTCAGAGAAATTGAGATTCAATTGCCTTGTGTTGGGGTATGTGTCTGCTCCAGGCAAAGGTGTTGCCATCCCTCCTCATTATTACTCATCTGCCCAAAGGTTTTTAGCCTTATAACCCTTGTCTGGCTTTCCATTGGAGCAAGAAAAGAACTTGGATGTCAGCAGAAATTGCTGGGATCCACAGATCCACCTGCCGTGGCTGAGCTGTAGTTTTGTCCCTCCTAAATACAGTTGTAGCTGTAAAATACACTGCATGGAATCTCTGCATTACCTCCTGTGCTGTTTGTTTTGGGCATTTTTTCACTTTTCTCCTTGTTTTGTTTTTTTGTTTTGTTTTTAAATAGTAGAAATAAGTCGTGTTGCAAACGATCCATAAGGGAGGCTGCAATTCTCCACCTTTCACATTTCATAAATGATCTTTGTATCCATCTGGCCTGTTGCCTTTCTTTTCTTGCAGGGAATTGATTGGGATGCCTTGTTTGCCAGGAGGCTGAAGCCCCCCTTTGTGCCCACCCTAAGAGATCCAACTGACATCAGCAACTTCGATGAAGAGTTCACTTCCCAAAAGCCAATCCTTACCCCTCCTGAGGAGGTTTCTCTCCTGACCCGTAAGGAGCAGACTGTCTTCAAGGACTTTGACTTTGTTTCCAGACACCTTTTACATGTGTGATTCCTGGGCTATAAAAACATGAAGAGATTGTTACCACCTTGCAGGGCCAGTGGAAAAGCCAACAGGATTTGTAGTAGAGGTAGTGTTGATGGCCCCAGGATGAGGTGCTGTGGGATTTCCAGCCTCGTTTGTTGGAAAGATCCTGGATGTCAATTACCTTTAAGGAATAATTAATGTTTGGCTGAGTGTATCTTCTTCTGTCATTGAATGTAGATGAAATTTGGAATTTAAGCTGGACTTGATGAAATCAAATCATCTCTGCAACCCAGGTTACTCTTTGCAAAAAGCCTGAGTAAGTAGTGTGACTTTCTAAAGATGTAGCATAGCAGGGGAATGGCCACTTCTCACTGATTTTCTAGAGATGCAGCGTTCCCTCCTGAAATTGGTTTTATGCCATTTCCCACTCATAAAATTGGGTATGCCAGACACGGAATGGATTTTAACATTACCAAGACAATGATGTTTGATAATGATCCTAGTGATTTATTGGAAGGAAGATGAATCTTTTTACTTAAGGATGCTAACTCTTAGCTATTGTTTTTAATGATATTAAACTCCACAGCTTTGCACATATTTTTTTCTTTTTTGAAAATAAAGATACCTTTCCATATAATAAATATTCAGCTTTTCATCTCCTTTATGTCAGCTGAATGTTTCAGATCAGGGCTAAGCAGAATGCTCAACAGGCAGGATTTTAGTTTTCTCTGTAAATGCCAATAGTAATATTTTCTTTCTTTCTCCCTTCTCACTCAGGTTGTCTGTGTACATATTGCAAGGTGTCATCAGCTGTCAGATACCAATGACTGCAGTCAGGTTATCTCCCCACTGATTTTATCAGTGTGTACATCCTGTATCATTTTTGGGGACAGCTAAGTAATGAGTCAGTACTGGAAAATCAGTGAGTTAAAGGTGATTTTGTTGCCTTGTAATTTATCTTGTAATTAGACTTGATAAGATACATTTTCTTGTCTTAAATTCATAATGTTAGCTCATTGTGCAGGACTTTTAGAGATAAGGCCTCTGATGCAAACAAGGACACAATCATTGCTCTTTCAGTTTGTCTTCACCAGGCAAAGACAGGAGTGAGACTGAGGCAGTGGTGCTGTAGCTGGAGACAGAGGATCTAGGGAATTCTTGAGCCGAGGCACGTCCCAGTGCTTCAGGATTCAGTGAGGTAAGAGCTCTGCTTGTGCAAACCAGGGATATTTCACACTCAACCTAGATTTCCTCTTTTCAGAGCCAAGTATAGCTGCTTCTGAAAATTCCTGTGTACAGAGATCCTTTCAGCCTGGCAGTGCACTGGCCTCTTTAGAGCAGATACACATTTTCCTCTCTTGTTTGAGTGGCAGTTGCTCTTGGCTCCTGTGGTGTTTTGTGGCTTTAGTTCAAGGCCACTGGAGTGGGAGGTAGCACAGTCGATTGTTAGCACAGGTGAAACCTGGAACTTGGGTTCAAAGAGAGAGTCACAGAATTTTAAAATGCGTATTCAATATTTTATTTTATAATTTATGATTGAGTAAAAAAAAAAAAAAAGTAAATTAACACCCATGTGTATTTTAAAGAAATACCAAACAGAGCAAAACTGCTTTGAGCTGTTGTACCTGCTGATAAACCTTCACTTGACTGATACCTAAGAACCAGGAACTGCAGGGTGACAGATGATCCACACTTTAGGAGCTACCACAGCCACACAAACAAAGTACAGAATCCTTCTCAATGGTGCAGGAGTTTTATAAAAACAATCCTTAGTGTTCTGATATCCCTCCGATGAAGCTTCTATCCTGAACAAATCAGACTGTGCACAGATTACAAACTTTGGAGCTGGTCAAAAAAGGGATCTTTTGTTGCATTTAAATTGCTTTTGGAGGGTCATGCTGTGTTAGTAACTACATTGTCTTTTCATGAGTGTTCATCCACTTTAAACCCTGAGTGCTTCTGCGTTGGTGTTAATTCCTGAGCCAAGACAATTAAGGCACAAGATGATTCTAACTAACATTTTGTTTGGAGGTTTTTCTTGTTTTGTTTTTAAACAGAAAAGAGTCAGAACTAAAATTCACACCACAGCCTTTTTTGTTTTAAAGCTAAGATCGGTCATCCCAAACTTCCTTTTAGTTCCCCATGGAAATCTGAAGTATGACCTTTTATTTCAATGGAAAACAGGTCCTCTTGCTGCTGTCCTGAAAGCTGTCAGCATCTCTGACCTCAGTTTGGCAGCTTCCCTCTTGCACTGAAATGGTATTATTTCATTAAAAGGTCACTAGTGAGTTGAGGTAGTAGTAGTTTTAGCAACAGTGTTACTTGAGTTGGGCATGAGGTTCCCAGCTCTGCTCCTCCTTCTCTCCCAAGCTACACCAAAGGCCTGAGCATGACTTGATCTGCAGAAATAACTCAGCAGAAATTGATTACTTTTCTCTCCAAAGAAAAGTGAGGGTATCATTCTTCGCTGATTCAAAACAGTGAATTGTTAGCAGCATCATCAGCTAAAAAAGCTGTGAGGAAGCTGCTCAGGGCATCACAAAATACAGCTTAATTATCTCATTACATTAATTGGGTGTCTTACAGCTCTTTCTCATGCACATTAACAATATTAAGCCTTAAGTCTTTGTGGAAAGCATTAAGTTGAAGCATGTAGACAAAATAAAATTTGCTTTTGACTCTCTAAATATTTACTCAAATATTTCTCTTACATGCCTGATACAACTGTCAAAAGGCACTGCAGTTCTCACAGACAGAACTTGGCTGGAAAAAGGCCACAGGAATTACAGGGAGCCTGGCTGGTTTTATCTGTAATTGCTGCTGTTCCCTAGCAGCAAAAGGCGAGGGAGACCTTGGAGAAGTGAACACGAACAGTCACACTAACCTTGCATTTCTTCTGGAGAGACGTGGATGCACTTAGCAAAAGGAAATAAATTTACACAGATACTTTGCTCAGTCTGGAGATCAGCTCTACTGCATTTCCAGAACTGGATTCTTGCCTTTAACAGTGTTATTTATATGTAAAAAATAACCCTGACTATCCCTGAGATGTAACTTGCAGATGAACAGGTTGTGGAGCAGGTTGCATAGTCCGTGGTGTATCAAAGTTCAGCGCAAGGAAACTGCAGCCATTACATTAGCAAAGCTTTAGCCAGCAGCCTGCCGGGTGTGCTGGCACACCGGGACTAGACAGGCTCACTGTTCTTGTGAAAATAGATGTTCTCCCATGCAGTGAGGTGGCGTGAACAGAAGAATCTCCAGAGGTTGAGGATTATCCCTTGGTCGAAGGGGTTCTCCAGCTCGGAGTGCCGCAGGTAGGAGATGCGGTGGTGCGACATGAACTCCCAGGTCGTGGTGTTGCATGAGATCAGGTACAGGTGGGAAACAAGCAGCAGCAGCACCACAATGGTGAATAGGAATATCAGGAGGAAGGATACAAGGAGGAAAACATTGTGCTGCAGCCACTCCCGGGATTGTTCAAAGTAGAGGCCTGACCTTTCAATTCAAAGAGAAATAAATCGGCCGTTAAAGAAGCAGAACTAGTTTCATAAACTAAGCAAACCTGCTGACACATTTACGTTTGATTAATAACTAATTAGCTGCTGATAATCCTGGACTATAGAGAGTTAATATAATATGATGTCCTGAGAGACTGCACCATAAGGGTTGGAATCTAAGTTTAGAAGATGCTGTTTCCCCTGACAGCTGTGAGACACACTCGCCCTGGGTTAACTCCTCTCCTGAACAGCTGGAACCCAGTTGGAGTTTGAAGGTGTAAACAAAGATCGTGTTACAGTGACTGAAGCAAAATGAACAATGAAACCTAAGTTATCAGACTCTGCTCAAGATTAGGGGGCTCCAGGATGCAGAAGAGGGTGAAGATCCAAAGCCAGTCCAGCCACTGCTCTGTTCATTGCCAGCCCGCAGAGCACCGCAACTTTCAGCAATCTCAGGAGTCCAAATGCAACCTCCCAGCCTTACCAAGCAACACGGCCTCCCCACAGCAGAACCACAAGCTGCACGCTCAAGTAGACAATGAAGAGGGGGTGATTCCTTTCTCCTACACAGTTCTCGAGCCAGGGGCAGTGATGGTCGTAGCGCCGCACGCAGTGCTGGCACAGCTGGCAGTGCTTGGCTCGCATGGGTTGCTGCAAAACACAATCAGAAAAAGAAAAAAAACCCACTGGCTACAGTTCATGGCTGTCCCACTCCTGTTTGGTAGAAGAGAACATGGTGCAAATCTTTCTTTCTCCACAATATTGTCCCTAAACCCCTCAAGTGTGAGCTAACAGCTAAGAAATCAGAGGGATTGTGATTCTCCTGGTTGAGACCCAAATGGTTGGCATTCAGATTAAGTGACTCTCCCACCCTCCTCCTATCTACACATTTTCTTTATTATCTACCTATTATAGGAAGTCCCAGTATGCCAGGGAGAGAGGCAAAACCAATCAGTGTAGTCAGGAAAGCATAAGCCAGAGTACTGAGGTGAAAAGCATTGCAGCACTGCTATCAAATAGAGTGGGCAGAGATGCAATGCTTTCTGGAGATGCACAGAGAAGTGCCTCCATGTGAGTACCAGACACCTGCACAGAAAACAGCTCCATTACCAGGCAGAGAGAAGGTGAAAGACCTGGCTGAGAAAAGTAGTGCCTCCTAGGATTTGTCCTCTGAGCATATAAATGCTTTGCCAGCTTTTCCTCTTGTAATAAGCCCTTTCCTGCTGGTTGATACTCTTCAGGAATTTATGGGAGCTGGGGTAATCCTTAATTTCATTAAAGTGATAAGGATCACTCTGAAAACAAACCTTTCTAGGCTTTAGGCGAACTGTTTTAAGAGCTAATTTCATTGCTGTAATTTCTCCTTCATGCTGTCTTTTACCATTCAAGCCCATGTTGTGTTGTTTTAAGGCCTCTGAACAAGTTCACAACGAGGAGTTCCCATGTCACACTCGGCTGCCTTTCTGACTATCAAGGTATTTTCAAAATAACTTCTTTGACAGTACTGCAAGGTCTGGCTGACATGGCAGTGAGAATGTGGGATGCAATTTTCTCATGGCAAAAAAAAGATTCTTGTTTCTATAAGCCAGCAGGCTTTTGTTTCAGCCTTGGCCTGTGTGCCAGTGTCCATCACTGCTACTTGTGTAGCTACACAGTCTGCCCAGCCTCCTCTGAGCAGCAATTAGAGACCACCAACAGCAGCTGAAGAACAATACAAGCTTTCAAATCACTCCAGGAAGTCCCTTCCTCTTCCAGCATGTTCTGGATGCCCACCTTCACCAGGCAGTAGCCACAGCGCCGCAGCTTAACGTCACCTGGAATCTGAGGGATCACCACACCTTTATCTTCACCTTCCTACAAAAAAGAGAAAGGGAGGGACTGAGGAGGCTTCACGGGCTGCTGTCTAGGCATGACTGAGCTGTCTTGCTGCATCCTTTTACTTTACAGTTACTCAGTGCTTGTTATCTCTATCATTAGGAACAAAATAATTCCTTAGAATTCCGACAGAAGCTGCAGACAGTTACGGTACAGTGAGAGAGAGCAGGTTACTGTAACCCTCCAAAGAATGTTTGCACAGAGGCAGAAATAACTGTGGATAAGATACACTCTGGGACAAAACCAAGGTTGGATTTCACTTCTAAACACAATAATAATGTCTTTTTAGTATGAACAGTGCTAATTAGTCATACACAGCCAACACTAAGATTAATGATGGATGACTTAAGATTGATAATGCTTTTGACTGACACAGTCTGTAAGACAGTGAACCTTGAGCAGACTATCAGTTACTGAAACTTTGCATCTCAATTTATTTCTGTAACTTGTTTGTGGACTTGTCCTCTGAGAAGGCAACAGATCCACAGAGCTCAGTAAATAGAGCACTGTCTGCCAAGCCTGCCCTTCAGTTCGGGGCTGTCTTTGCACTTGTACCACTTAGTGGCTACTGTAAAATAGGTCATATATACGTTCCACAGGGCATTGCAGCCCCTGCTCTAGGAGAGGAGCCTCACTCAAACGGCACAGTTAGGTACAAGGGCAGTGTGGTGTGAAAGGCATATTTAAACCCCATTGCTGTTACAAAATACCAGTGTGAGACAGTCTGTCCTTATCTCCAAGGGTCTGGGCATGTGTCCTTCCTGTCAGCACAACAGAAACTGTTTCAGATTGTTCTTATCTACCAGAGTGGAAAAAGTAGAAAAGCCTCTAGATTTTACAGCTGCTCCACTTTGTTCTATTCACGAAGGGATTTACCTTCACTTCCTCTTCAGGCTTAACAAAACCCGGATCCATGAGAGACACCTTGAAGTACAGCAGGACCGAGCATAACACCAGCAACACGAAGACCAGCGGCTGAAGCAGCTCCCCGCGCTCCTCCTGCTTTCGCAGATCTGAAAGGTAGCCCAAAAACACGGAGCAGCAGCCCCTTGTGAAGCGTTCGGGGTTTTTCTCTCTGGCCTCAGCAAAGGGGTCTATGAAGAGGAAAGAGGGAAAGACCAGGCGGAGGGAGGGAACGGGGCGAGAGAGGAGAGGCTGAGAAGGGGCTCCCCGGCTCCCCCGGCCCTCGGGGCACCCCCGGGCGGGGACCGGCCGCGGACCGCCCGCCTCCCGCAGGGCACCGCCCGCGCTCCCCGTCCTCCGCCTGCCCC
>VWZN01001855.1:271795-291404 GCA_013396955.1 Regulus satrapa
ACTATGTCCCCCCCCCCCCCCCTTTTTTTTTTTTTAAATTCTAGGTAAATGCAAAGCCTATAGCTTTCTTTCCTCAGATACCTCAGGCTGTGCTGCTGCTTGGAAAAAGGTGAGTAGTGTCTTTCCTTCTTCACAGAGAGGTGTAAATTTTAAGGCTTAATGAAAGAAATTTGAGTAGCAATATTATCCACTTGAAAGTAGAAACATTTTGATATTCTAGAATAATCTGTCCTAAGGAATGTATTCTCACTCTCTTTGTGATGAAAATAATTTGGTGCAAGTTACTCTTTTTATCTTCTCCTTCAGCTTTGAAACCTCTCTGTGCAGAGATCAGAGCTTGCCTCTGCTCTCAAGGGTTTCAGCCTCAGTGGCTGGTTGAAATTAGACTCAGTTACAGGAAGCCTTTACTGGTAAGTTCCTGAGTGGAGAATCTTGGTTCCTATGGCATTCTAGCTCGGAATTCCATGCTGCTGGAAGGCTTAGGTATCTCTCTACTCTTACAACATGGCATGCTTTCAGAGGCAGCTCAGTTTCACACAAATGCTCCTCCCATCCTATTCACCCTGCTCTTCTACAGATTCTACAGTGATCACTGAATTAACTGGCACTGAGCCCTTCCAGGACCAGGCTCTTAAGGAGAAAATCAGGCTGGCCTTAAAGCAGATTGGCTTAAGTGCTCAGATCCTGCCCCTTACAAAGCCCAGGCTGTGGAGTGTGAGCTGCAGATACATCACAGAGTTCAGAGCAATCTAGACACTTCAATATTGTCCTGATTTTTTTTCTCCTCCCACACAATTTCCTAATGACGCTCTCATCCTGCACGGCTCCCCTCTGCTGACAAGCAGTATTGTGTCTTTGGGAGTGATGAAAGGCAAAGGCACTGAACGGCACCATCAACACATGGCAGTTCCTTTCATTTTTAATTCAATATATGACAGCCAATGGACCAGTAATGTACCTAAATAAACCACATCCATAGAACAGAAGATGAAGACACTCTTGAGCGCTAGGTTTAATACACAGAGGGTATCCAATGGATACAACAGAAAAGTTAATTCATTCAGAATTGTAAGGAAGCAACAGTTGTGCATTTTGATTTTTTTGCTCAGTTTCACCAGGTACAAACATTTGAACCAGGCCTCAGCATCAGGCAGGTCCATGGACAGAGTAAAAGGAGACACTTGCTCATTATAACTGAGGGTATTTTCATTGCAAAACAAGGAAATACATATTTAGTTAGCTTAAAAACTTTTTTTTAAAACAAGAGAAGAGTTACAGAGAGAATCAGTGACAATTACATGAAATCAAAACAGTCTGCTAAAGCAGAAGTGTTTCAGTTCAGCAGAGTATCTCCCTCATTCCTTAAGTGCTCGTCTCCTCCAGCCCCCATGTTGCTTTTCATCCATTCCTGATGACTGTTGCCCTCTGTGCTTCATACACATACATGGTTGTCGTGGAGACCAGCTGTTTCCCTACTTTTAATTCTCTTTTTCCAGCACAAGCTGTCCTCTAACACCTGAGCTCCTCCCTAAACAGTCTCAAGGAAATGTCTTTTCTCTGGATAGTGCCTGACTGCAGTGCCCTCTAGCTCTTGCCCTACTGCTAATTAATTGCCTTCCTCAGGTAACGAGAGGGAATTGACTCACAGCTCCAAGACTTCTCTTCCCACTCATCTTTTGCAGAGACCAGGGTGACAGCAGCAGAAGCCCAAGGTGACAAGCTGGGTAGGATTCAGTGCTGAAGAGAATCATTTCAGTAGGAAGGTGCAGGGAAACAGCAGCCATGGTGCAGATGAATTATCTGCAGTGTTCTGATTGCCACAAATATCAGTGCTAAACTTTGTTGGCTTGGTCTAGATGAGAAAGTCTGGTGCCTCTGGGTGTTAAACATCATCCAAGTAGATGCCAATCCTTATGAGCAATTCCTCCCACAGATCTTGTAAAATGGAAGCACTGGTGGGAAGCTGCTCAGCAGTTTGCTCTTATCTGCTCCAGAGAACAGGAACACCTGGCACTGCTGGGTCACTGACAAGGGCCAGGGGAGGACAGGGCAGCCTCCAGGCAGGAAGGAAACCACACAGAGTTCAGGTAGAGGGTTCCTTTGTTGGCACAGTGTCTGCAGGGAGTTACTGAGTCGTGTTCGTGCTCTGCTTGCCAAGCTTTGGAATATTGAAGGAAATGTAGTAATGAAAACATGAAGAGTCTGAACGGGCCAACAGCACAAGGAGCCCCTCTGTAATATCCTTACATGCTATGAACTTCTCTCCAGATGGATTTTCACTTGAAAATAGAATTCCATTCTGGTTTTCTGAGCAGGGTTGGTCACTGGCTGTATAATTTTGTGTGAAGCTGAAGTTTCCTGGCTTGTTCCTTTGATCCAGCAAAGCTGGAAGGCCTGAGAGGCATCCCTGGAGCAGTCAAGCATTTCAGGATATACAACTTCCCCTTTTACATTAAACCTTTATAAAAAATCTGCCACTTTGCCCTCCCTTCCTTTGCAGAACATTGATGTGATGTCCACAGGCAACTCTTGTGCTCTGGATCTATGGCACCAGTCAAATCCTTGCCACCAAAAAACATTTTCAGGTCGTGTATTATGCCTGTTGTTTCAGTTAGGGAAACTGAGGCCCAAACTAGTTTCAGACTTTCAATTACAGCAATTGTTGGATTGTGCTCTGGTGCTCAGAGGATATTTTTCCATCTTTTCTCCTGACTGAAGGAAAAATGTTATTTTTCAGCTCACAAAATCTTGAGGCTGAAGACTGTAGGCAAAGCTCATGTTACTCTAACAGGGGTGTTACTCCTTTCAGTGTGCTGATGGCCTGACTCAAAATCTTATGTGAAGCTTTCTGCATCAGCCTAGTTAGAATTCCCTCCTTCCCCTGGGACTGGTGACAGATTTCAACAAGCTGAGCTTTTCTGATGGCCTGGCCTGGTTCCATTCATCTCCTTATTGCAGGCAAATGGAACTCTTCTTATCCTGGTTCAGGCTGAGGTACAGCAGTGAGGACAGAGGTTTTCTTCAGAGCCTGAAACTGCTTTGATGCAGTGTTGGGGATGCAGCAGGTGAGACTCCAGTAACTGCTCAACTCGTGGAAGCACTGGTTTGGAAAACTTAAAACCTTTGGGGGTCTCAAGGCAGATAAAACCAAGGCGTTGGTTGTTCATTAGCTTTGATGTAATTGTGCCAAAATCAGAGTAGAGCCCAGCTGCTTGGCTTGGATTGCAGTGAGAGGCTGGGATCTGCTTCAGCTGAGATGGGAGTTCCTCAGCTCCACTGTCTCCCCAGTGTGCTTTCTGGGGACAAGGCTTTGTGACACCTCACATCTGTCACGTGTCCCCTTCTGCTCTACTCCCACCTTGCCAACATGGTTGGAATCTCGAGGTGCTTTTTGTAAATTGGTTCAAGATTTTAGTGGCAGGAGCTTTCACTGCATGGGCATTGGAAAGGAAGCAGTCGTGGTGGGTGACACTGCCATGTGAAACAACTTCTCAAGGACAGCAGCACTAAATAGGTAATTAAAGAACAAAGCCTGACTCCCCTAACAACCAAGGCTGTACTTGCAGCCCTTCTTAGTTTTGCATCTAAAAGGAAGATCAGCAAATGTTACACACAGAAAACAGATCTTGAAATAAGCTTTCCCATCTCAAAGCTCATAAGGACACAAATTCTTGGGAAACAGGAATAAGAGAAAAATACATTTCAAACGACTGCAAAAAGTATAATATGTCAAGTTTTGCAAATCTTATTAAAACAATTTAAAAGTGACACAAAAATATATATAAGCTTGAAAAATACTTAAAAGAAAAAAAAAGTACAGATCTCACAATACCAAAACAAATGACATATGGTTAAAAAGAAAAAAAAAAAGACACTGAATAACACCGTATTGGCAGTAAAAGTAAACCTCTCCGGGCAGCTGTGTTCTGTCAGTTAAAGTGTCAGTTTGTGGATCAAGGATCTGTCTCTAACGAGCTCACAAGGACAATGTGAACTCTGAGCATTAGCAGAACCTCATAGCAGCGACTCAAATCCGAGAGCAAAGTGTACGAGGGAACAGAGCAGTGCCCCGAGGCCTGAAATGTCCCAGCCTGCATGGCCATGGGCTCACCTTCCTTCTACCACGTACAACATCTTTTCTGAATCCCTCCTAAGGGAAGATTTGTGAATTGTCAAGGAACTGTGATGAGCAGTGGGCTGTGACAACTGTGCTGTTGAGTGTCTGGCTGTGAGGCAAACCTTGGCCTTCAGCTTCTTGAGCCACTGCAGGTCTGGGGTGTTACAGACCAGCTCAGTGGGACTCTCCTCACCCGTGTCACACAGGCTGGAGGAATGCTGCTGAGGAGACTGGGACTGCACTGCTAAGTGCTTCTGGGAGTCAGACAGGAATAGGGAGGGCTTTCAGCTTCCAAGAAAAGAGGGAAGATGTCAGGGTGGAACAAAAGGTTCTATTTCCTGGGATTGCCCTTCAGGGGGCAACTGGAGACTCCCCATTTGCAATTCCAGCAGCTGTGCTGCAGTGAGCTTCCTGTGAAGGAAGATTATGATGCTGCTGAGCACAGCCTGTGATGACACAGACAGAGGGAGGGCAGAACAGCTCAGTCCCTTCCTGGGACGTGCACAGCTGCTCTGGACTAGGGACTAGCAGAGTATAGTATGCAGAGGGAAACACTCTGGCTTTGCAGCTCTTCCCTACGAAACAGAACACAACCTAAAAGGGTGGTGAAGGACTGGAATGAAGATGTGTAGCCCTTTGTGAACAAACCTTGTGCCTTGTTGCACAGGCTCCCTTCGAGAGAGAAGCTCTGTGTAGCCAAGAACGTTCTACTGGTCATCCCTGACCTTCTGAGGCTGGCTGGGCTGGCAGATCCTACTGTACTGCCAATGGGGACAAAACAGACCTCTTAACTTTATTGGGAATGTCTTAATTCCAAATGACCCACACAGAATTAGCAATGCTTTCATTAATGTGAGTCTTCTATTAAAAAACCCTTAAGGGAGTGAATTAGCTTGAAAGGCCTTCTCTAGTTTCTCCATGGAGAAGGCTCACTGAAACGTCAGCTCTTTTGGTCTCTCTCCCTGCTATTGTGTCCCCCAGCCTCTCTAACCAAATAAATAACTCATCACTGCCTGTTGCCCCACTGAGCAGCCAATGCTGATTCAAAACTGGTGTTCTTGCAGACATCACAGGACCTCATGCAGTACAGCAAAAGGGAATTTTCTAAAAAGTGGGAAATAAACATGTCACACTAGTGATCACGCAACTAGGTCTTCAAGCTCATGGTCATTTGAGGCTCTCTGTGTGGTCTAAAATAAAAAGGTTAAAAGATACATAACGTAATTGTCTTTGTTTTCTGTTTTCTTTTTATACAGAAATCATACACACAGAACTTCAACCTGAAACTTCATAACAAAAAAGTCCACTAAGTTAAGGAAAGCATTTTGTTGTGCAAAAAGTCCCTCCCCCCTCCCCTATTCACCTTCATCTACTGAGGGTCTCACACACACACATAAAGTTTCCTTCCAACGGGCGAGTTGGTAAGAAAGAGTCCTCCCTATGTACAGTGAGTTAGAGAGAAGCTGGATACAGTGCTGGCAAGAGGCATTGGGTGAGTGCCTCTATCTGGAAGTGTCCATGTTCTCCTCCTTAAAGTTACTGCAGTGCTCTATAACTTTCCTATGGATAAAACAAGGACAAGGAGAGAGGGTTTAGTTTAAAGCTTCTTGCACCTGAGCTGTGGGACAGTAAGGTAAGAACTGTCCCAGAGTTGATTTCTGTGTAACCGTGTCCTGTTTGTATCTGAGACACAAACTGTGTCAAAACCAGTAAACTCCACAAAAGCAGCTCCCAGCTTGGAATGTCAAGTTATGGTAGTGCATATCCAGATCCAGTTGTGACCATTCTTTCATTACCCCCACGCCCAAAACCTCAGATGCCTTTAAATCCCTCTGGGAAATACATGATACAGATGTTTGTTCTTCACTGTGCTGTCATCCTTCCCACCCTACACACTGTGTATCTGTGACTGCCTCCTCCAGTCCCCTCCAGCATTTAGCAACCCTTCAGCTGTGGAAAGACCTGCTGCTCACTCAGCAAGTATGTATTCCCACATCTGTACCTCTCTCTTCTCTTCATCCTGCAGGTATGAAATTTCAACTCTCACTTTGCAGAGAAACTGCAGAACTGCAGCCGACTTTTACAACTCTGAAAGGATGACTCCAGTGTGACTGCAAGGGTGATGGACTCCACCTTCTGAAAAATGCTCTCATTTTAACTGTGCATTTGGCAGTTCAGTGACAGGCCAGTATGATTCTGAAGACAGGTAGCCCACCCAAGTACAGGGAAAGTGGTAAGTGGAGACTACTGGCCTAAGAACTGCAATTAGCCATGTGGCTCCTTGCTCAACAAGCCAATCTACAGCCCAGTTGCCTGGCAATGATCTGTGTGTACTGCCCACCTATAAACATCTCTAGTCTTCTGTTTTCATCCTCTTTTTCTCCTGCTTCTCCTGTGTTCATACCTCTCATACAGATCACTACAGACCTGGCTTTGGTAGCCTCGCTTTATGTGAAAGAATTAAAAACTAAACTAGGGCTAAAGTGAGAGTTTGTGATGGTGCACTGGTGTCCTACCGGGCCATTTCCTTGGTCTCTTGTCGTGCTGATGCCATTTTAATCATGTCCTTCAGGAGAGGAATCCCACCTTCTTTGATCAGCAGTGGGCAGTACTTGTCAGCTGCAGAGAAAAGAACAAATCAGGTTCATGTGAACCCTCACAAGTGTGGTACAAAGGGTGGCAGGAGGGGAAGGAGAAGGATCAAAACAGTGAAGGAATTGCCTACACACCAATTAGCTTTAATTTGGCCATGCTGCCTGGACATTCCTGCATCATTCAAAGAAGGTTTTCTCTGCCTACATAGTTTATCTCGGAAGACTTTTTGTGCTGGCAGCCTCAGGTCCACCCCCTCAATTTCTACAGTGCAGGGAATATGATTTCCAAAAGAGAACTTACGGTAGACAGAGACCAGGTTGTAGAGTGCCCAGGTGGCCCAGTGCTGGCTGACTGGGGAGATCCCTTGTGGAAGAAGTCGAAGGATTGGTTCAAATGACCTGCACAGAAATATTACAGGAGTTGTTAAAAATCCAAGAGCTTCTTTCAGCACCTTTCCCTCTCACAGCAATACAAACTCTGCTCCTAGATACCACAGCAGTAAATCCACTGGCATGTCAAAGATCCTGGCAAGGATCCAAGGCCAAGTCAGTGTCCCAGGGCAGTGCTGGCAGGATTACAGGCCCCACCACTTCAACACAAACACAGTGCCCAGAGAAATAGCTGCAGTGAAGGCAACTGAGCCCAGGAACTGAGTTCCATCTTCCATTAGGCATTTCCTGACAAGAGTTGAAATCCAGCAGCACTGATCAGTGTGGGGGGGACAAAACCAAACTATATCCAGGCAAAGCTGGCTGCACACATGCAAGGGTTGCTGTGTTTCTTCTGACAACTATACTGTCTATTCTGTAAACAGGCACTGGAATGCCAGTTCTGGATCCCTGCCAAGCACTAAGGGAATTCTGAGTACCTGATACCCTCTTACAGAAAGGGGTTTAGAGGATTCCAGCAGTTGTATTAACTTTTGAAGGGATTTCTGGTAACTGTGTCTAAGCATGCCCCAGAGAAGAGTGAAAGCATGTGACTCTGGGAAGCAAACAGACTTAAAAGGACAGACTGCAAAGGACAGCAGTATCAGAGGAGAATGCTTAGGCAGTCCCAAACAGACCATGGTTTTCCTGAACTCCTCAATTTCAGTAGAAATACATAGGAGAAATTCTGCTGGGCTGCCAAACTTCTCCCATAGGAATTGTTAGGTAAGGTGTCTAATTTCAGCATCTTATGTAAAATATTTCAAAGGAAGATGTAAAATCCTCCCAGTCCTCAATGTCCCTGAGGATGTTTTTCCTTCACTCTCGACAGAGCCTCCATGCTAGGCTCTCTCTCTTCCTTTCTCTCTGTTGGCGTTTCCTTCCTGTGACAATCCTGGCTCCCGTTTGGAGCGGACCAATCCTTTCCATTCCTCACCTGTAATTGATATTTCTCCTGGAGTTGATATCCCAGCTCTGGATGGCTGCCCACATCCTCTTCACAACTTCCTCTCTGTGAGGCTCACAGATGCCCCAGGCCTCTGGACCATCAAACATGATATGGGAGAGCACTCCACAGGCATTATATGACACCTCAATCCCATCGGCTTTGCTCTCCAGCAGGTTGCTGCCAAGAGAGAAGAGATCACTTAGAGCTGCTGATGCAGTAAAGATTCCCAAGTCTCCAGGTGGTTCAGGAGGAGAGATCAGAGCCCAGCTGGTCACCAGCCAGGCACTCACCTGAACACACTGATGAACTGAGAGGTCATGAGCTGCGGGCGGAGCTCCTTCACTTCTGCCACGTTGCCCAGGAGGCCCAGCATGTTACGGTGCAGCTCCTGCTTCTCTGGGAACTCCTGCCAGGCAAGGAGCAGGATTATACACAGGGAGGACTCTAGTGATGCTGAGAACAAGCAACCCTGGGAAAAGGCTGTACAGCATATCTAGAAAAGCTCAGTATTTTTGGGTGGGCAGCAGCGGCTCCTTGGCAGGTGCCAAAAGGTGCTAAAGGTATGTGTGAAAAGGGAGGATCCAAACCAGGCCCACTGTTTGCTGCTGCTCTGCTTGAGGGGGCTGAGCAAAGATGGGCAAAGGGGGAGATGTGTTCACTGTAAGTTTCTCTGTTCTACTGGCTGGGTGGAATGATGTGAGAAAGAAGAACTTACACAAGCTTTTACTTTCCTGTTTGTGAAATGTAGGAAGTAATGCTTGGAGAGGAGCAGAGCCAGGGATCCTGCCCAGGCACTGGAATCTCCACTGCTCCTGTCAGTATCTCTCTTGAGACAATCAGACACCTACTTTCAAGCACTCCAGGAACAGTTTCATGCCACTGTAGTTAAGGAACATCTCGCAGTTATCTGGGGTCTCGTCAGTGATGTTCCAGAGGGCACTCCAGGAGAACTCCATCACCTGATCACACTATAGGGAAAAGGACAGAATCAAAGCTATGCTAATGCAGGAGCCTGGTGTAAACCAATCACTTGTTTCCTCTCTGGCATCACCCAGATGACTTCAGAGCTAAGAAACCCTTGTTCACTTTCAAATTGTCAGTAAGTGGGTTTTTTGTTTAATATTTTTGCCTCTCTGTCACATTCCCCTGCCCTCACCCTGGGACAGGAAATTCTGCAGCATCAGCTGAGATGTCTTGTGTTTGTCAGAGAAGCTGAGCTGGCACTCTGGGCTGATCTCCATGCTTAAGTCTGACTGAAGAGAAAATACTCTCTCTATATGTTTCTTTTGGGAAACACTCACCGTTTTATCAGCCAACTTCTTCTGAATTAACTTTAACATTGTCTGTGGGCAAAGAAAGGGGAAGAATAAGAAACAGTTCAAAATCATGGAGCTAAAACTTAACGAGCCCTGCAGTATCACATCAGTTATGGCTGATTTTGATCTTTTGCAGAGAACCTCCTTGATACATCTTTCTCTAAACCAGTGAGACTGGGTCAACTTGCAAATATTCACAGAGCTGAACTATGTCACAGTCCCTGAGCTGTTGAGTTTGCAGTTGAGTCAGTTTTGAGCTGTGTGACAAGGTCTGGGACGTGGCATAACTGTGCCAAAGCAAAAGCCTTTGTAGTTCTTGGAAAAGGTGGGGGATATGGGTTGAATTGGGAAATTGGTGCAAACTCGGGGAGAGGCAGAAGGAGACGATCACAAGGTGGTACCAGATCTGGAAATAACCAGATGTGGTGGGGTCAGGTTAGGTTACAGTGCCTTCCTGCCCTCACACCAGCCTGTTTCTGAGACCGTAATTTCCAGTGTTGCTGAGAAAGTAAAGGGGTAGGTTCCAGGAGAGGTCAGCATTGCTGGGACACTGGTTCCTCCTGTGATACTGCCAGGCTGGACCATGGCTGGAGGCATTTGATAGACACCTGTAAGGGAACTGTCCTAGCCTGGGTCACGGATAAATAGACACCTTGGGATCATACCAACCATGACAAACCCCATCTTGCCCACAGCTTCCTTGTGGTCGTTGTCCACCTGGCAGACCAGGGCATTGCAGAGGTGCACGGCGATGCGCTGGATGGACTCGTCCTGCCTGCTCTGGTTGAGAATGTTCAGCAGCAGCTCGTTCACTCGGCGGTACTGGAACTCCAGCTCCTCGGGAATGCTGAAGTTACACAGTGTCAGGCAGCAGTTCCTCTGTACCTGGGTCAAAAGGAAGCAAACGCTGGGCCAAGTGGCTACGAAAGCACAGACCCCACCATCTCATGCTTCCCTGCTGCCTGGTACTCAAGGCATCTTCTTGTCTGAACACAGCTTCTGAGATTTCTGTTACCCTCTGACCTAGTGCTGTGTTTAGCCATGCTCCCTGACTGTCACTGCAGTCTCACAAGGCCACCCAATTATCCATTGGGCCCACTGTTTTCCAAGCCAGTTCCTCACTGCCTCTTGCCTCTCTACACGGCTGACTTCCACTACAGAGATTTGAGACATTTCTTTCCATTGAATCAACATCCCCTTTACCCACAGCCATTTTACCCCACAGTCAGTGTCACAGACACCCTCTGACCACTGTTCATGGATAGAAAGGAGCACCTTGCATGTAATCCCTATTGATGATTAGAGACCAGGAGCAGACCCGAGCAGTAACTTCTCTGCCTCGTTTAACCCCTTGCAGGCAGAAAAAAACCCCAAACGCTGACACCAGGCTAAAGAACTGACACAGGGGAAGAGGAGTGTGGGAACCAAAAGTGCCTGGGTTGCTCTTACTGTGACCTCCTGGTAGGACTCCATGCCGTTCAGCACCACCTGGATGACCTGGCGCCGCAGCTTCACGCTCTGCTCCATGCGGTACTCGGAGTTGGTCAGGTAGAACAGCGCGGCGCTGCCCGTCACCTGAATGTTTTTGTCATCTTTGTGGCACTTGAGGGCTGTGATCACCAGCTGCAGAAAAGCAACGTGGAGCTTCAGTGCCACGCTCTTGCTGCTAATCCTGTCAGAAGCTCGCAAGGAACGAGTGGCCCTGGCATTGCGGGAAGCGGGAAATGAAGGTACATGGTTCCACTGTCCTACCACCACTTTCTTTGGAATGGCCTGATACAGTCCCAGGGTGGGAAATAAGACCGGGAGTCTAAAATTCCCCTTGTCAGGGTGAGGCCAGGGCTTACCTGGAGGGCTCTCAGCAGCTGGCTGCAGCGCTCGATGCGGGCAATGTCGAAGAGCAGGTTGATGGCCCGGGAAGTGATTTCCGGGCGGTGCTCGGTGTAAGCCTCGATAGCGTTCAGCACCTGCTCCTCGTTCTTGTCTCCACTCACCTGGAGAGGAAGAGCAGAAAGAGTCAGGAGAGAAATTATGAAGGAGGAAAATCAACATGACCTCTGAAAGGTCAAAGGGAATACCTTCCCTCTGCCCTGAGAGTAGATTCAGCCAAGGATGAGACAGAGGTTGAGTCACTTTTCAGTCCAGAGGGATGAGAAAGGGCACCTTTGGGACAGGAGGATGCTATTCAAAAGTAGGACTCCTACTGTCTTAAATCCTTTTCTGTAGGCACAGACATCCTTCAGGCAGGATGATTTCTCCATGCTTTTCTCCAAGGGGCATGTTTTCCAACCCTTATATAAACTATGTAAGGTCCAGATCTTACTTTCTGACAGTTTTCTTGCATTATGAAGTAGTTATTGAAAGGTCAGAGCTCAGTTGTCATACCCAAGACCCAAAGAACTCCACTCTACTGGCAGCCAGTGTTCTCATGTTCTTTTGACTCCTAATGAGTTCCTACTGCTTGTATTCCTGTAGCCTCCTTACCTTGTAGGCTGGAATATGGGTCAGGCGGCAGAGGGACGTTTCAAAAAGGCCCAAGAACTGCAGTGGTCGTTTCAGACCCCGGAAGGGAGCAATGCTGCTCTTTGCTGGCTCAATGCTGGTGAAAAAAAACAAGAAATTGCTCCTGTTGGTACCATGTTTTTTCAGGTGTGTCCTGCCACAGAGATGGCTGCCAGCCCTCCATGCACTCTGACTGTACTGCTTCATACCCACAGTGGTAAAAGCTTCATTTTATACCAGGCAGCTGCTTATGAACATAACTCTAAATATTCATCCCAGGTGATCCTGAAAGAAAGGTGATCGTGCTGAATGGAACCAGCAGTAAGAATTACTGCAGACAGGATGCAGCTTTCCCAGTTAAAACCTGTCCTGGAAATTCACTACTTGGGGTGAAAATTTCCTCTTAAAGGGCTGTGGATTTCACTTATCCAGTGTATTTCTAATGTGATAGACATGCTAAGTCTGCCTCTGTGAGCACGCAGGAACACTTTTTGCTGCCATGTTCCTTATTGACCAAGAGACAGTGCATTTTCACCAGCTCTGGTGAAAAGAAGCCAGTACTATTTCACTTCTTTGCTTCTCTTCAGCAAGCGCTTAACAGGAGGGCAGAGCTCTTGGCCAATGTAGAAAACCAGATCTTTAGGTATGCCTCTACTGAGGGGCACCAGGATTTCCAAGGGTTGATCTGCCCAGTACCTGGGTCAAATCTGAAAATAGGCATTTAGATTCCAAGCTCCTCAACCACTCAGCCCTCCTATGAATGTTGATGTATTGACACAGTGTATAAATGTTCTATCAGAAGAGCCTGGATTTCCACAAGGTATTTTATGTAGGAAATGTGTAAAGGGTTTGGAGTCCTCACAAAAAAAATTTAAAAAAATCTGCAGGAGATCCCTGGGAAAAGTGTGTGAAAAAGAACTGAAATACTTCATATGTGCATGGCAGGCAGATGGGATGAATTCTTTATTACTCTTACAAGTCCTTACATGTGCTGCATACAGCAATCACAGCTGATTCTCACACCAGTCTCTACTGTCAGGGCAACCTGGCAAGAGCTGTATCCTGCTTCTTAGTACTGGTTAGACCTACAGAATTTGGGAACTCAGAGGAGGGAACTGCTCTTCATTCACCTTTGACTGATCTATCCATCCAAGCAGCCCTCAGTAACTGCTGTTCCCTTACCTTGTCTGGCCCATCTTCTCCTCCATGCTGGGGATAGTGCAGTTCTCCAGCATGGTGTGCCCTGAGATGTCGAGCGAAGTGAGGTTCACCAGGTTTTCCACAAACAAGTTCAGAACCCGCCGGGTCAGCTTGAACTTGTAATAACTGGACAGATGGTCTCGGGAGATATCCAGGTGCCTGCAAGTGATAGAGAGCATCTCACAGCCTGGAAAGCATCAGCTGGGGCTTCTGCCTCCCTGCCAGAGCCAAGTATGATTATTATTTATCATTATTTCCTTCCCAAGATACAGGAATGTGGTTCTGTAGGCTTTGGCAGCAGCAGCTGGCCCCGTGTCTAACCAAAGCACACAGGTAGAGGTAGAGGGCTCCTTGGAATGGACCACAGTGAATCATCTGGCCACACATCACAAAGGAAATTGCTTCAGGCTCAGAAACTGCCTTTTCCAGACTCCATCACAGCCACCTGAGCACTCCTACCTGGTGATTAAGATGCACCAGAGGATCTGTGCATCCCCAGAAACATATCTTGCCTCATCCCACAAATTAAGATACACAGGTTTTTGTCTGCTTCCCCAATCTTAAAAGTTTTCCACCCCAGGCTATTACGTTATCCTGATTACTTTCAGGGATTTAAATGCTTAAGCTTTGAGGAAATCTTGCTGCTAAGGGAACGGGGGGACAAACTGACCAGCTGTTGTGTGCAGGTGGGGTTCCTTACAGGACAGAGAGACACTGCTGGCTCCTACCTAAGACTGGAGCCAACATCCCACTCACAAAAGTGTCTTCTGCTTGTGGCACACCAAGTGGGGGCGATGGGGTCACATGTGTGTTGGTTTTTGTTTTTCCAGTGGGAAGTTTCTGCTAAGTGGTGTCTTCTTACAAGCACAATTCAGGCTGGCTTTAGACATGTCAGGTATGTACAGCGATGAGTAGATCTGTACAATGCCTGAGCCTGTTCACAGGAAGGTTTATAAGGCAAACCCAGCAGTGGGTGCCTCTCTGATAGCAGACAAGAAGACCTTTCCCTATCAGCTGGAGAAGGATAGAGAAGGAAGAACAGATCTGCTGACCTGAGCTTGCGAAGCTGTGCAATCACTTGGATGTGCTCCTCTGAAAGGTCCATGTTGTAAAGCACTAAGGAAACCAGACTGTCCTTCCACTGGGTCAGGAATCCCACATCGTTCAGCTGGATCCCAGAAAGGTCGAGAGCTGCAAGGGAGGCCAGGGGCCTCAGCAGGGTCTCCACGTTCACCCCCTCGATCAGGCGGCCCAGGTTCAGGATGCGCAGGCGGCTGAAGCCTTCAAAAGTGAAGTCCTTGACCAAGACCTGGCGAGTGGGGTTCACCAGGCAGTCGTCCTCACAGCCCCCGGGGTTCTCCTCCTCGTAGAAGATATTGCAGCAGCCAAAGAGGCTCAGGGAGATCAGTGTGTGGCTGAAGCTCACCAAGGTTTGCAGGCTCTTGGCTGTCAGCTTCTCACAGTTAGTCAGGTAGAGCTCAATAAGGTCCTGAAAAAAGGGATATCAAGGTTAGAGATATTTCACAGGTGAAGCACCCACCCTGTTTGCCCCACACCTCCCAGTGGGACAGCCTGAAACCATGTATCCCCCAACTGGAGCAGTGTCCTACACCATTCCCAAGAGTGGCTTTGGGAGCTGAGCAGGGAGGAGCTGAGGTTAGTCCAAAGAAAGCTCGGACAGCGGAGGACAGAGCCCTGGGAAGCTCTGGGTGTCTGGGATTCCAGCTGGTGCCCCTGCAGCACTGCTGCTACGTGACGTGGCAGCTGTCAGTGACCCCACCTGCTTCCTGATGGCCTCCAGGTCCTGGTCCTGCACAATGTGTTCCCTCAGGTGGATCCGAGCCAGCCGAGTGCTCCGTGGGTCTGAGAAGAGCGTGAAGAAGCTTTCGTGGGGCTCAAAGATGCTGTCTGTCTTCACCAGCTCCACGTACCTGTGTGGGGCAATGCTGTTAGCACAGGCTCAGCCACAGCTCTGGCACCTGCACTGGTGACAAGGAAGCGTGACAGACTTGTGAGCACACACCAACTCCTCCCCATATTACCCTTTGGGGCAAAGGAGCTCACCCACCTCTTCTGGCACAGAACCAACGGTCCCATGGAAAATCTTGGGCAAAGATTTGTGCGAGGCTCTTTGTGTGTGAGCAAACTGGATTCTGGCAAGCACCGACTCCAGGAGTTTTTTCCCTAGCTGTTTAAACTTAGTAAATTTTTTTTTTTCTCATTTTTCAGAAAATTAGCTGGCCAAATTCTCTGCCAGATTTTGTGGGCACAAGTTCAGCCAAGAGAGACTTGTGGCAGCCAAATTACATAAATCCCTGGAAACGGGTTGCTTTATAAAACTATGGGAGCAGCAGCCTTAAAATTTTAACATCTGTTAGCACTTTGCACTCTTATTTCTCTGCTTGGACAGAGTGTTTGAATGCTTCAGTGATAGGAAATGGGAAGGCTTCCTTGTTGGTCACTGACATTCTAGGAAGAAGCAATGACTGTTTCATTCTGGGTTTACTTTTGTCATTTCCCTTTTTACAGCATCTTGTTGAGCTCTGACTAGCTTGGAAAGGGTGAATACCACAGAAATTAGAATGAGAGCAACACAAAAGGTTCACGCAAACCCTCATTTGCCAATACGACCGATCAGAAAAACACAGCCCTGTGAATTCTTTCCCGTAATTCTTTTTGGAGAACTACATTCCCCCTCCTCTGAGCTCCCAGCTCCTTCCCAAAGCAGGCCTGAAACGTACTCGTTGACAAGTTTGTCACAGATCTCGCTAGGCAGGAAGATGTCGGGGTGGAGCCGGAGCGTTTCGTTGTCCAGGAGGTAGCAGAGAGTCCCCTCCAGGTTGCGAAGGCAGTAATCTGTGCACAAGGTCATCAGCGACTCGGGACTGTCAGATGCCATCTTGAGGGAAATTATGGCAAGGGGAAGAGCAGAAGGAAGCTTTTGATGCAGGAGATCCTTCCCTCAAATGAAGTTCTGGGATGAATTTACGGGGCCATCAGGACAGCTGTAAGCAGAGAACAGGAAAAAGATGCATTGAGAAAGGCACAGCTGCAAGTGTCCCCCAGAGCTGTCACGCCAGCAGCTGTTGTCTTTACAGCCCATCGCTTGCTGTCCTCAAAAGGACCCGCAGCAGTTTGGCCTCTCTGGCAGCGTGCCCTTGATTCCTCGGTATTCCCACTCCAAGGGGATCCTGTGGGAATCAGTTAGCGTGACGTGTTTGGAAAGGAGGCTACACAGCAAAATGTTTCCTCCTGGCAGGGTTATCTGGCTGACAAAGGCCCTCGGAAAGGGAAGTGGTAGAAGCCACATTGCTTGGTTTCCTTCAGAGTGGGTTGGATAAAGCAGCAGAACATTTACTGTCAGCAGAACCCTTTGTATGGCGCCGGTAACTCCTGCCTGTCATTCTCTTTGCCAACATTCCAAGTCAGGTTTCATTTTAGAGCTCGCTGTTTCTCTGTAATGCCAAGCCAGAAGCTCCAAGCAAGTCCTTGAGCTGGAGCGTGAGGTGGATCAGAAGCCAGAGGGAAACACACAGACTGCTCTGGGCTCCCTCTGAGTGCAGTGGAAAGGTGAGGAGTGTGGCTGTGCCAGACACCTCCACATCACCCTTACCGTCCCCAGTCTGTCACAAAGAGTGGCTAAACTGGAGAAAGGCAAGGTGCTTTTGCCTCTCTTCATTTTTGGTACAGGATAAAGGAGGCAGACAATTAGGGGAAGCTACACCTGTGTTTTCTGATTTGAAACTACTTGACTGCTCTGGTATCGAGATTTGCTCACTGGGGCCTTGAGGGGCTTATCAGAAAAGCTACTGAAAGGTATCTGAAAGTTCCTGAAAAGGTACTGAAGGTCAACGATGACATTTAACTTTCAAGGGCTTAAATCACTGTATAAGCAAACCTAAACTTTTCTAAATATTTCCACAGACACAAAAATTTGTGTTGAAATGTTTATTTTTGACATAAAACCGATGTCTTATCAATGAGTCTGTCCCTCCTGGCCCTGAGAACACTGATGCTCTGGAGGTAGTTTTATTCTCTGCACCACAGCTGAGCAGCCGTTGCTGGAGAAGTTGTTGCAAAATGTCTTTATCCATGTTCTGTTTCTGATCTTTATCCTGCGGTTGCAAATAGCAGGACAATTTTGTGTCACCAGTTCCCTGCTTCTCTAAAGCCTCTGCTGCTCTCTCTTTCCTTCATTCCTACGGTATCAGTACAAGACAGAAGAGTTGGTCCCATTCCTCAGCTTAATCACTCTAAAAGGTAAAAACCCCCAAAACCTCACAATCGTAACAATTATACTTTAAACTCTCTCCAATCACGGTGTTAAGGGTGGAACTTGCTCTTTCTGTCACTGAGTGCTAAGCTGGGAGTCAAAAGAACAAAAAACTGTGACTTCTCAATAGTGCCACGATGGCTCCATCGAGGTGCGTGTGTTCCAATCAATGAAAATGGAAAGGTTTTCAACTTTGATGAAGGAGGAGCTCCACAAGCCACAGTTCTCACCTTTAGAGTTAAGTAAGGGGAAAAGTCAAGGCTGACAAGGGCCACTGAGTGCAGAGGATTTTCTCCCTGGCTGGGAGGCCCTGGCAGAGGGAACGCGGGTGGGAGGAAGCTGTCCTGTGTCTGCTTCGCATCGGCCTCACCTCCACAACAAGTCCCTCTTGCAGATTTTGCCTGAAGCTTACTGGAGAGAATCTTTCCAGAAAGGCAAGATCGACAGGAAGATCTGAAAGCCGGGAACCGCGTTCTGCCGTCCCTCCCAGTTCCCCTGAGCCATCAGCCAGGAGCTCCCTGCAGCCAGTGTTCTTCCACTGTTTACTACCGACAGCCAGAGAGCTGGAAAACAAATTCCCATTGACAATCTATTGTCACGTGCAGCTGGAACCAGCCAGTGCTTGGGGCTTGTCCAAGCAGCTCAGAGCAGCAGAGGGCAGGGACTGCCTTCCCGTGGCTCTGTCGGAGTAGCCTCTGCTCCCTGGGCTCTGCTGAGCCCAGCACAATGCGGGCGCTGGATCTCAGCCCCGAAGAAATCAGCTGCCCTCGAACTTCTGAGCTCCCCGTGATCCTCCAACACAATCCCAGGCAGAAGGTTCACACAGAGAATGGGGTAAACTGTCCCAGTGCAATCCCACCGAGGAAAGGCTTTCATCCTCCTGATTTAGTACGGATATTTGAGCAGCTGCTGTGACCTTTTGTGCAGGGCGCGACGCAAGCTCTGCTCTCCCTGCTCGGACTGAAGGCACCACTTCAGCAGCAGAGAGGGAAGTAAGAGACTCAATACCCTGATCAATACTGTCTCTAGTTATAACCTCGACGTGTGACTAAAGGAACAGAACTGGAGAGGCTGAAAAATCATTAACATTTGTCTAATTGTTCCCCTCGGGAAACTTCACACAGGATGCAGCTGCCTGGTGAGTGCCCCCAGTGCTTTTGCAGCAACGAGCTGCCTGGTGCCGTGTGGGTTTTGGTAAAGACACATGCATGAAAGATGCTGAAAATTCAAGAGCAAGAACTGAAAAGCGACCAGAACTTCAGCTGCCAGTATTTTTTCCAATTTATTTCTCTGGCAGGTCTGCTTCCATCTCAGTGCACCGAGGAAGCGAGTTCCTCAGAGCCTCGGGAGCAGGCACGTAGGAGCCCTTCCCATGGGCACACAGCCCTCTCTGTGCAGGCACAGCACCCTCCTGCCACCCCTGACCCCAAAGCAGGTGCAGCACGGGCAGCTCTGCTTATCCCATCCCCGGCATCCAGGACCCACCAACCCTTTGCAAGTATTGCTTATTTCCAGGCCGCACCAGCACGTGAGGCTCAGAACCTCTCCTGGGGGTGCCAGCATTCTCTCCCCTGGACTCGAGACCGATCATCTCTGTCAGCCTCTCCAGGCAGTGCCCGGAGCCAGGCCTGACTCACCGTGGCCTCACGCCAGCCACACAACACTGACGCTGCTGCTGCTGCTGCTCCAAAAAGGGGGTGCAAAGCTGAGTGCTCCAGCAGCAGGGACGGGTCCAAGGAGAGGGCAAACAACGAGCACGGGCTGATCACAGCGACCTGAGAATCACGGATGGGATGGAAACGCAGAGCCTGGCTCTGAAGGGTTGTGCTCCGAAGGGAAACTGCACCGTCACTTTAGCTGGCACCTTGCAGCTGTAAATGATTGGGCTTTTATTACTGACGGGTCATCGCTGCCTCCGCGGGGAAACGCCGCCCCTTATTACAGCAGGGAAAGTGGAGGAGGAGGAGATGGAGCTCTCCTCTGTCCCAGCAAAGGCTGCAGCTCCCAAAGCTGTCAGCGCGCAGCTGCCACGGCGAGCGAGAGCGGCCGGGGAGCGAGCTGCTCTCTGTACCTGCCCGCAGTGAAGATGCTCCTCCAGCTCACGGAATTACATCACGGCTTTTCATCCCGGGGCTCGCTGCCCGAGCAGACCCCCCCGGATCCCGGGGCTCTCCGGGGCTCCATCGGCCCGCCACGGTCTCTGCCAGCCCCGCGGGCAGCGCTGGCCCC
>VWZN01001855.1:292433-303205 GCA_013396955.1 Regulus satrapa
CTCTGAGCAAGCTCCGCGAGTTGTGCTTCAGGGGTGAGTGGCGGGGAAGCGGCGCAGGCGGGGCCGCCTCACCGGGGGACCCCCGGCGGACACCGGGGATAACCCCGGCGGCGGCCCTGGGGAGGCTCCGTGCCCCTCGGGGAGGAAAGGCGTCGCCAGGCCTGGCGGTGGGTGAGGTGACACTCAGCAAGGCGCGGTGAGAGATGGGCTAACGTGGGTATTTCTCTGCCTGGTGTTCCGCAGGAATTCCCTTCGATGGTGGGCTGCGCTGCCTGTGCTGGAAGGTGGGTTTCGCTTGGGGCGCTTTTCTTGCGAGCGATGGCTGTGGGTTGATCAAGTACACGTAGCGCTTTTTTTTTTTTTTTTTGGGGGTGGAGGTTGTAAACAAACAAACGATAAATCGAGAGCTTAAAAGCCGCTAGAAGTCAGCAGGAATTTATGGAGATCAGCACTTTGCACGTGAACAGCCTCAGTTTTTAAGCTAGCAATGCATTTGGGTCAGTTTGGCTATTGATCAGTCCTGCAAATAGTTCTGTGTGGAAAGCCCGGCCCTGAAATATTCCTGAGTGTTGCTTAGCAAAGGACTGGAGAGAGCTCCCGGTGTTTTCCAAGAGCCAGTTCGAGCCACCGTGTTTGCTTTGCTCATCTTGCAGGTGTAACAGCTCATTGAATACTAATTCCTGTTCACCTGTTTCCTCTGCAGATACTCCTGAACTACCTCCCTTTAGAGAAAGCCTTATGGAGCTCTTTGCTGAAGAAACAGAGGTGAGGATGTTGGTACTTGTCCCTTTATTTCCAAAGATATCTGCAGAGAAGGAGAGTAGTCCTTAAATAATTAAGTACTTTCATAAAACAAATTGTTCTTGTGTGTAATGTGCTGTTCTCCCAGCTGCCTGGCGGACTGACCCCCTCAATTACACTGAAAAGAAAATCAGATGCCTTCTGGCTGAGCAGGGTGGGACAGAGATATCTGTTTGAACTCTGCGTGTGCTCACCTTGACCTCATCTTCCTCGTTGCAAATTCCTCTTTTCTTTTTAAGGGATCTGTATTCCCAGTTCCTAAAAGAAATGATTATCCAGCCTGGGATCGCCAAAGCCAACCTGGGTGTTTCAAGGGAAGATGTGACCTTAGAAGATCACGTAAGTGTTGTTAATCCTCTGCGCTGCAGAAAGTTCCTTGGGGATTTTTCTGGCCCCCTGAGCTGCTCCTGGCTCTGCCCTGCCAGAGGAGAGGGATGGTCCCTGGGTGCCAGCCTTGAGTGTGAATTATTGGCAAAGCACCAATAACTGTGCAGAGAGCTCTTTCCAGCTGTGCACTTCCCTCCTCCGGCCCTTTGGGGCTGCCTGCCCAGGCTATGGGTCTCCTAGGAAAGGGAGAGGCTCACAAGAGGATCCTGGAGCCATGAGATGCTCCCCTGGGAAGTTGGGTCCATGAGTGGTTCTGTAGCAGAGGATAGAAAAGAAGCAGGAGAGTCAGGCTGGACTGTGGTGTGGAAGGCAGGAGTGTTGATTATTTCTAGTAATGCTGCTGGGCTGTTATTTTTTTTAACAGACTATTTCCTGCATGCCTTGGCTTTCTCTGTCTCTGAAGGTGGCGTTAGGAGTGTGTGTGGGAGGAGTGAGTGAAGTAACTGATCAGAAGGGGCTGTAAAATGATACAGCTGCTCCCATGACCGTGCTGAGCGTTCACTCCCCTGCAGTCACCACTGTGATCTCTGGAGCCCTCGTGGTGTCAGTAAAACCAGTCACAGTGATCTTTGAATCCCTTGGAATGCAGCTTGTTGGTTTGGTTTCTTTTAATCTTGGTTAGTTGTTAACTTTGTGTGGATCTCGGTGTGAAGAACCACAACATCAAAGTACTGAGTGGGTGGATAACTCTTACCCCAAGTCCAAATACCATCTCCATGGTACGCGTTTGGAGCTGCAGTCAGGAATCTTGTTAACAGAGGAAAAAAACCAAACTGATTTGGGAACAGACTCTTGAAGAGGCGAATGAGAAGGGATTGAAAATGTGAGAGAAAAAAATGAGCCTGATGTGCTCAGGTTGTGCTGAGTGGCAGCAGAAATGTTAAACCCCGATACGGTTCCTGAGGGTGTGGCTGTGTGTGAACACGCTCGTTCTGCTCCTGTTGTTTCTCTCCTTAGCCCCTCAATCCAAACCCAGACAGTCGATGGAACACTTACTTCAAGGATAACGAAGTGCTGCTCCAGATCGACAAAGATGTCAGGTGTGTGGGGCACGAGGGCTCAGACTTCTGAACCCCAGAGGTTGGGTCAACAAATCCTACTTTGAGAACGACGTTGAATATTAAACCCAGCCTCCCCCTCAGCACGGGGCACGTGCACTTCCTTCTTGTCCCTGATTTCCTCCTGTGTCCGTGCAGGAGGCTGTACCCTGACATGGCGTTTTTCCAGCGCCCCACGGACTATCCCTGCCTGCTGATCCTGGACCCCCAGAACGAGTTTGAGACGCTGCGCCGGCGCGTGGAGCAGACCACGCTCAAGTCGCAGACGGTGGCACGAAACCGCAGTGGGGTGACAAACGTGAGCTCTGCTTGGGGCTGGCCTCATCGCAGGGCAAAGTCTCGGGTTGGGAAGGGTGATTCTTGGGCTGTTCTCTTTTCTCTGCTTTGTTTCTCTTTCTGGTTGTGTGGTGGAATTAAGGAAATGCCCCAGCAGATATTGGGCAACTGTAGAACCAGCTGAAGGGCCTGACAGACTGTAGGGAGTTACAGGTGTATTTAATTTTAAGGATGGTCATTACCCGACTTCTGGTAGAATTTGGAGTCACGAGTTATTGTATGCAACAAAACACTGAGGGCTTAATTTACTATGAATTTATTACAAATTTCCATAGTCCTCCAGAACCGAATCTCAAACCTGGAGTTAGGAGAAGAGCTGTTAAAATGTGTAGTCTCTTTCCCATTTTATGAGTGTTACAGCACACATGCTCTTGAGGAAGGTGGCTTCTCCCACAACCATCAATACTCTTCCCTCATACTACTACTAACAGAGAAGTGGAACTGCTGTGGTTTCAGCTGTGTGAGCTCATGTGGTGCAGTGATTCAGAGGGAACTGTGTGCTGCTGCACAGGCTTTGTTCTTCAGGGACAGCCAGCACCACGACTCCTCTGCCTTCTGTGCTCCCAGAGTCACTTGTCTTGGTTTATAAACACCCCAAATCTTTAGTGTGTTAAAAGCCAGGCTTGGCCCATGTGCTAAAGGCTCTGTGCCAGCTGGTTATCCTGATCCAGCCTTGTTTTGCAGGTGAGCTCCCCTCTGAAAAGCACCCCCAGCTCTCTGAGCGAGTACGAGGTTCTGCCCAACGGCTGCGAAGCTCACTGGGAGGTGGTGGAGCGGATCCTGTTCATCTATGCCAAGCTGAACCCTGGTATAGCCTACGTCCAGGGCATGAATGAAATCGTGGGGCCTCTTTACTACACCTTTGCTACAGACCCCAACAGCGAGTGGAAAGGTGAGGACGCCTTTTGGCCTCTCAGCAGTGCTGTGGTACTGCTGTTTCTCTGCATGACACGAGGGGTTTTGGGGAATTGGTAGGAGCTGAAGAGGCTGGGAGTGGTGAGGACGTAGGAAGTGAAGATTTTTGAGCAATTTTTGTTTGTTAAAATCTCCTTAGAAGCTCTTTTTTCCTTGTACTGTATATAGGTGATAAGGAAAAAATGGAAAGGGGGGACTTTGCCTGTTGCTTCTGCTTCACAGGAGCTCTGAGGATGTGTGCTGGTGGCAGATTATGTTCTTGGGCATAGATAACTGTTTTGTGACCTCATGTCATGAAGACCTTGTGTTGGACACAGGGTTAATATCTGCAGTGGCTCTGTAGATGTTTATAGTTTAGAAAAAAAATTTTTAGAAATTTGTCCAGCCTTGACTCAGCCCAAGGAAGCCAAGATCTGGTGGGATCTACTCCTCAAATCCAGTGCAGCAATGAGATGATGGAGCAAGGACAGTTTTACAGCTCTGTACCTCTCTCAGTGAGGCTTCCTCTGTTCTCCCATGTTCTTGTTTTCTTTCCCCAGAACATGCTGAAGCAGACACATTTTTCTGCTTTACCAATCTAATGGCTGAAATTCGGGACAACTTCATTAAGAGCCTGGATGATTCTCAGTGTGGGATTACCTACAAAATGGAGAAGGTGTACTCCACCCTGAAGGAAAAGGATGTGGAGCTGTATTTGAAGCTGGTGAGGAGCCAGGTGTTTCCCTGGGTCTTGGGTGGGATGCGAGGAGTGGCTTAACAGAGCACACGAGTGTCAGTTTTGTTAAACTGTGCTTGAGCACAACACAGAGAGTGCATGAAGGGCTCTGCCTGTGGGGCAGAGAATTTTACTGGGAGCTGAAACAGCCTCTCCTGGGAGTGAGCAAGGCTTCCTCCCCTGCCCGCCTCTGAAAGCAAACTGGGGTTGTGCAGCTGCCAGCTGGGAGTCTGAAGGGACCTGGCCATGATCCTTGGTCCCCTGCATGGCTGGAGCTGGAGTCTTTACTCTTTTGTAGAGATCAATCAAAACATGGATTTTGCTGGAGAGCTTTTCAGCATTCCAGGTTACAGAAATAATTTCTGCTTTTAAGAGCAAAACAAAAAACTTTTCCCCTGTACACACTGCACACACGCACTTCTGCTGCCACTAGCTGCTGCCCTGACAGCACTGACTTACACTCTGTGGAGCACATTCCAGAGAAGAAATGCAGTCCAGTGAGCTGGATGATCCTACCAGCCAAATTGTACTGTTCCCTTTCACCCAGAGGTTTTTCAAGTGCTTTGGGTTTGTGTGAGATTTGTAGAACATCTAGGAGGCAGCTTTCACTACAAACATCTTCAGCCCATTTGGCGTGGAAGTCCAAGAAGACTTTGGAAGGGAAAGCTATTCTTAATACTGCAACCTTCACCAAATTACATGGAGATCTTTTTCCACCTAGAAAAGTCAGGATATGTTTCTTTTATTATCCAGAAGATGGTTTGTCAGCACAGTGACACAGCCCACGGTGCTGGCATGTAGCTGATTCAGTGGGGAGAGAACTGCTTAATGTTTGGCTGGCAGGAAATGGTCTTGGCCATGCAGCAGCTGGTCCTTACAAATATCAGCAGAATCCTGAGGTTGTTTGACCTTGATTAAACTTATGCTACCTTGGATTTAACATCAGAAAACAGGAAAGCTTCAGGCTAAAGGTGCTTACAGCATGTTTTACTGCCCATCAGTGTGAACTCCATTCCCTCTTTGTTTCTCCTTGTGAATAGTAAACCTTTTGATAAATACAAGGGTTCTGGAAAGGAGAGGAAATCCTGACAAACAGTGCCTGTGCTAGCGGGGGAGGGCTGCAGCTTTGCAGATAAAACGCTGTTGAAATGGGAACTTTTAAAATTACTTGGCAGGTTGAATGGAACACAAATAGTGCCTTTAGGGAGAAAAGCTTCCTTTCCTCCACGTTGTGGACAGAGGAGCATTTTCTGGCTTGGCTGTAGGTGTGGAGCGTGGCTGCACTGAAAATCTCCCAGTCAAGGTTGAGTGGGAGAGCCTCCAAAGGATGCAGAGCTTTTCCTGCTGCTGCAGGATGATGTGGGAGCTTAGAGCAGCGCTGGGGAGGAGACGGGGATGGACACATGGGGTGCATCTCTTGCCTGTAGGGAGCTGGCCAGGAGCACGTATTCATTGTTTGCCTGGTGCCTGTCTGACAGCAAGAACAGAACATCAAACCCCAGTTCTTTGCCTTCCGCTGGCTGACGTTGCTCTTGTCCCAAGAGTTCCTGCTGCCAGATGTCATCCGCATCTGGGACTCGCTCTTCGCGGACGACAAGCGCTTCGATTTCCTCCTGCTCGTCTGCTGTGCCATGCTGACGTAAGTACACACGCAGCCTTCCTCCTCTTCCCTTCCCTGGATCCAGGAGTCTTCCTCAGGCACGCCTCAGGGCAGCTGCTGAAGAGGTTACGGGTTTTAAAGTCTCTTTGTAAAGAGTTGAAAGTAGCCGGAATGATTTCCGTCTTTCAGACTCATCCGGGATCAGTTGCTGGAAGGAGATTTCACTCTGAACATGAGGCTGCTACAGGTAAGGATTAAGTAGAGTGGGTGCAGAGAGCAATTGGAAAAGTCTTAAAATAGCACTGTGAGAGAGGATGACAGTATGTGAGAGGGTGGGAGGGGTATGCCTGGTTCAAGACAAGTACCACATTCGTGATGTTTGCATGCAGGAAAATCTGCAGGGATCTCACAGCACTCTCATTACTGGAACTGGGAGTCTTCAGCACATGCACCCTTTGTGTACTACAGAGAAATTATCGTTGACTGTTCCTTTGGTTTGCAAAAAAAAAAAAATTGAATAATTTCAAGGAAAGATGTGAAACTTTATGTAACACTGCTAAATTTTTTGGCCAGAGGGTTCTGTTTAGTTCTGAGATCTGTGCAAGCCCCAGGTTGGAAACGCCTGCACTGCACAGTTGGATATCTCGTGTTCTGCCAGTTCCTGCTTTGGGCTGTGGAAGATACTGGCTTTGATAAGGCTCTCTAGCATGAGAGAGAGCCCTGTGGCAGGCCAGGTTACTGTGCCCTTGGAGGACAAAATGAAAAAAAAACAACCAACAATAAACCTTCTGGAAGGGTGTTGAGGTTTGATCAGTTACAAAACAGGAAACTGTAGCTGTTAAAGGAGTAACTGAACATGGTGGTGTGTTATAACAGGCCAAAAACTTTGTTGTCTATGTTTGCCTTGCTTAAGGGAAACAATCTGTATCAAGAGTGCTGGGAAGTGACTGAAATCTTTGTTTCTTTGCCATAGGATTATCCTATCTCTGATGTTCATCTGATTTTGAAGAAGGCAAAGGAACTTCAAGATTCCAAATAGTCCATGGGCCTAACAAAAGGTGTCAGAGAACTGTGTGGCAGCAGACCCCGGGAGAGGGCCCCTTGCAGTGTGGTGCACTAAAGTTCCTACTGGTTTCTGCCAGACTTCAGGTTCTGTGAGGGTTACTGGCCACCTTGAAGATTTTCTTCTACTCTATTTATTAGGTCAAGGACTGATTACTTCCCCATCTACTTGGGTCCTGCACTCCAGATTTTTCCACATCTCAAATGCCTCTTTGCTGCCAAAAGCAGTTCTTTGTATCTTTTTTTTAATGACTTTGAATTTGGGGAGAAAGAAACCTTCTGTCTGCATATCCCTGAGGGATGGACTCCTGTATTGTGGAAGGAACACACGGAGTAACTTCTGATGGGGAAAGGACAGACTTAAGTCCAGTGAATTTTGGTGGGTGAGGATAGAAGGATCTTGCTCCTGTGAATAGAATGTATTCCAGTGAAGTCACACATTCTGCCATTCAAGTAGATTCTGGATTCTCCTCCCTCGTGTCTGCACTTGGCCATCCCTGAGGCGTGTGGAGAAGATTGCATCCCTTTCTGGTGAAGGTCACCTGGCAGTTTGCACTCCTTTGACTGGGAAAGAGACTTGGGAAGCTGAGGTGGGAGGACACAGAGACAGCTGGTGGCTTTGTGCACTCAAACTGCCTGAACCCAGAACCGCCTTACCAACGAGGTCTCCTTGAAAGCAGGACTGAGGTGGTTTGAATCCCCCGGTGAAGTGCAGCTCCAAGTCAAGCCTTACTATCTGCAGCCTTAGGGCAGGATTCTCGCTGCAGGGAGGCCTCACGCTGCTCTCAACTGGAGCATATCCAGCTACAATCAGGGTTGTGAAACACAAGAAATGGACACCTAATCATGTGCAATGAAGGCTGTTAGGGGCTTATACAGCCACAGAACTGGAGTTTTCTGCCTCAGTGGCTTAAATAATACTACTCACGTTAAGGTCTGGTCACAGTAACCTTGCTATTGTCTCGCAGTACTTGCCGGGAAGAGACAGTTCTGATCTGCAATAAGAGTCCTTCTCTAGCACAACCCAGCAGGCATTCAAGCATCTGCCACGAGCTGACTGCTGGGGCTGATCCGCTGTTCTGCCCTGCTCCTGCTGGAGTCGCAGTCCCGAGTTGGACACTGTCCCTGCCGAGAGGGAGGAGGGAGAGTGCTGCACTTGGGACACGGCGGGCTCGGGTGAGCAGGGGCTGAGGCAAACCCCAGGGGGAACTGCTGACCTGCCACAGTGTCTGAGCAGAAACCCTCAAGCTCAGAGAGAGAAACTGCCAGCACCCAGGTGCTCGTGTGCTGCAGAAGCTCTTGAGTGAACACTAATCCAACGTGCTTTTACCTTTCTTTCTGTGCCGTGCTGGCTCACCTCTGCTGTTGGACACTGCAGTTCTTTGGTGTTTGTGTGTGTTGATTTGTTAAAGGTCAGTCAGTCTTTGTAAGATCTGCTTAAGTTGCTGCTGGCCTGGACTTGCCCTAGCAGGAGGGATGCTGGCAGCCTTCAGCTTTTCTTTTTTTTCTTTTTTCTGGTGTTATTTCCTTCACTAAAGGCCTTCACGGGCTGCTGTAATTCTCACCGAGGTGCGTGGGGAGATGGCAGGACAGGCTGGTGCATGTACCCGTGTTCTTATTGGCAATCCCAAGTAATCTCTGCCTTTGGAGAAGGTACTCAAGTACCACTTGTGCAGCCATGTGTTGCTGCTGTGCTGCAAGAGCAATTTAAGGTTTAAAGCAATCTGTAATTAATACCTGTGGCAACAGTATCCCTCTCTGCAGCAATCTTTTCTTGGGGGTATAGTTTTCCTCCAAGAAAAATGGAACAGGTAGACCAGGAGAGCAGTGTGATGAAGCATCCTGGCTGCTCTAGCCCCTGGATGGATGTTCTTCCTGAGCTGTTCCAGGTGTTTTGTGTCTCAGCTCTCGGGTACCTGCACTGGGGAGGTTGTTGGCCAGACCTCGTGTGGTCAAAGAGCCACTGGGAGGTTCTCTACAAACGTAGAACAGGAGGGTCCCACTCTTAGGCAGAATTGTACCTGCTCCAAACACTTCTGCCTCAGAACTGCTATAAATACTGCTGTAGCTTTCCCATTCCATGCACAAACTCTGCATCTTCCTGAATACCTGTGCTGGGCTGTTCATTCCAGGTTCCCCTGGCACATGCAGGGTTTCCTTACACTGGAATTTCTCACTGGCAACAGGACCATCTGTGAGCATTCCTGCTCTGTGCAGCTGGAATTCTCCTTAAGGTAACCTGAGGAGGCAGCAGCCAGTCAGGATGAGAGCATTACTTGGAGATGCCCTTGTGCACGTTTTCAGGATAGCTTTGGGCCCTGAGGTGACCATCCTGCTGGGAAAGGCACAGGGGGGTGGCAGTACAGGTTGTTGTGCTGTCTTCTCCCTTCCCAGGTGTCCAAAGGCTCCTGTTATGTCACCTTGCTTCAGGTCTGAATGCTTTTGAAAGGAGTTTGCAGTGGTTTAAAGGGATGCAATGAGAGATTTGGCTGCTGGAAAGCATCTCTGGGATAAATTCTGTAGCCTTATCCAAACTGGCTGCCAAATCTATTGAGTTCTTTGAGGAGAGCTTGCAACAACTTTGAGTTGTCCGTACGTAAAAAGCTGTCTTACATTCCTGCTTATTTCCTTCCTGTGTGGTAGAACTTCTGTTCTGCTGTTGAAAGGAGTGGTACTTCTCATTGTCCTGGGACATCTATTTCTTTATTCAAAGACTTTCTCTTTTCTTTAAGAACAAAACCAGATTTTCTGAGGGGAAAAAAAGGAAGTCTTAACCTTTTACCAGCTTTTGAATTTCCTCGTGTTTCCTTTGGCTGCATTCCTCAAAGGTTTTTGGTGATTTTATTTTTGTTGTTCTTGAAGTGAGATGATACTTAACTGGTGTTTCCTTGTTTGTGTCACCAAGTAACACCTGCTCCAGCCTTGAGATGTTTCTGCTTCTGGTTTCTTATAATCCTGACCTGCTGAAAGAGCTGATCTTTGGGGTGGGAGGTGTTAGTCTGGGGTGCCTTGGGGATCCATTATCTCACAGGGACTTGAACAGAGGATGTTTAAATAGCTCTTACCGTGTGTTCCTCACTGACAGGACTACTGCCAGACAGGGGGAAAGGGAAATCACCTTCTGCTGGGGAGGAAATCAGGACATTGCTGGATGTGGGAAGAGATGAGCCTTCCCTGGGAAGGAGCACTAGAGTTCAATCTTTGTAGAATTTTTTGCTTTGCCCATCAGGTAGATCAAATTGCTGGTGGTGGTCACTCAGGAGATTGATTTTGAGGCCTGACCTAGAATTATTCTCACTTTGGCATTGAGCAGAATGAAGGTCAGAAGTTGTTTTGGGTGAGTCTGGGGTGTTCTGGATTCAGAGGCTGTTTTTCCTTAAGGAATGTCAGTGACTTTGTTTTGTTTGGAGCAGTCTTCTAAAAATGCCCTTTCCCTAAAGAAAGGGGTAGACAGATAACACTTTTTTTTTTTCCACTTTGTTGGGGAAGAACTGCCAGGAAAGGTTTATATAGTGAACATTTCATCACTCTAAACCACCTTTTTTTTTAATGCTTCTTTTTTCAAACACTATTTTTATAACGTTTCTTTTAACTAAACGGATGCGTGTGCAAACCTCTCCTGTTGGTGTGAGTCGGAGTGGGGGCTGCTCCAGGTTCCAGCGGCGCTGTCACAGCCGTGAGAGCAGCACAGCGAGCTGCGGGGAGCCCCGGAGCACCAGCCCGGCTCCTCCGCCTTGCCGCGATGCTTTCGCTTTGCCTTCCCCGGGAGGGAATACCGGGCACGGCTCCCAGCGCACCTGCGAGCGCTCCCGGGCCGGGGGAGCGCGGGGCCCGCGCCTCGCTGCGCCCTTGAGCCCCGGGGCCGCTCCCGTCTCCCCCCGGGGCCGCTCCCTCTCTC
>VWZN01001857.1:18079-35711 GCA_013396955.1 Regulus satrapa
CAGTGATGCAGTTGATAGCTTGAAGCATTTATGATTAAATAAATTTTGCACACTTGAGACTGTAGAAACAACAAAAGGAGATTACTCTTTCAAATAACAGCATTAAAATTATTTTAGAAGGTATTACCCAGGCAAATCTGGGTAATCTTAGTTCCATCTTAGTTACAACTTCCCTGCTTTCTTAGCTGTTACCTTAGGCTACACAGCAGATAAAATCTTGTTAATACATGGATGAGCCTATTAAAAAAAGCTATACTGTGTTTAGTCATCTATTATAAAATGTATGTGCATAAACCTATTTGTCAGATTGAAAATGTTGTTATGAAAAAAAAAGGAAAGAAAACAGTCTGATATTTTATTACTGAAATAAAATTGGCCAGAAGGATTCCAACAATTAAAACATTCATGCGCAAAGTACTTCTGTAAAGCAGATCAAAAGAATGGATACATGATCTCTTTTAATTAGTGGTTTCTTCTTGCAAGTTATATAGGCTTTTGTTCCAGTAATTTTAAATTCATATTTCTCTCTTTGCTCTTGCAGATTTTTTTAAAAAAGACTATGTAATAGGGACTTTGGATTTCTGCACTATTCAGATATTTATGACAATTTTGTCTAAGGAAAGGGTAGCTCATTATATGAGTACAAAATCTGCCTACACCAGGCTATTTTCAAAGAAAAGGAAATCCTGAATGGATCTCTGAAACAGGCTTGGAGAAGTGGGCCACTGTCCATAAAATGAATGTTCCAAGCCCGAACATCTGGCAGGACTGTGGCTGGATTACCCTCTTGCTTTAGGGAAAGGAACTAATGGTCAATTACAAGAATACACAATAAGATAAAACCCTCTTAGTAACCACTGTCACTGAAAGTAATTGTCTCACTTATAAGCCATTGGCTTAGAGTTATGAACTCAGATTTTTCTGGTAAATGAACTGAAATCAGTTCAGCGAGATGGGTCACAACTAGTCTAAAGCATATAAAGAAGGCTGCAGTCCTCCCTTGGGCCCAGCCTGTGAGTCATGACAATGGAAACATATTTTAAAGTCCTTATATAGCCTGCAATCCTCCATTTTCAAATATTGTTATTTTGCAAAGCGCATTTTACCTGAGAATGCAAAAAGCACAAAGCTTGCCCACAGCCTATGGTCAGATCACCTTAGTAGTTCCACTGAGTCAGTTGGACTGGACATGTACCAGTCCAAGTTTACATGGAAATTCAGTGGCCAAACTTAAATCTACAGTTGATTTCCTAAATTTTAGCATCTTGTTCTTTCCTTCAGTTATGCTTTTTTTTTCACCCTCCAAATGTGTGCTTATCAAACAAAACTGTTCTGCTCCATATCATGGAACTTCCCTTTTAATTTACTCTGACATTGGCAATGCACCAGCAGAGTTATTAAAGTAAGCAGTCTGTGTTGTTGGAAATCTTACTTCAGCATGTAGCATCACTGAATGGTGATATTTATGGAGCAAAAACCAAAATTATATTTTGAAAACCTGCAGGTGTTTTGAGTCTGTCTGAAATTCTCTCTGTTGAGGCTGTGTATGTTTGAAAGCTGATCGCTGTGTATAAGAATTATTCCAGTGCTTTCATGTCTCAATATTTTAGCGGTTTAACACTATCAATTGACATGATATGATAGACTGTTAGAGTCTATTAAGTACTTAATATATACTTCCAAATTGCCTTAGTTCTGCTGTAATAACTCCTCCCACTTAAAAACCTGAAAGGGAATCAAGTGACTGTAATGATATTGAAGTAAATGCTAGGATAGGAGTTCCTGTAGAATAAAAACACAAAAAGAAAACCCCAGAAGTTTTGGAACTAAAACTGAAATGCTACAATGATCGTTATAGGTAGACTATTTTTTGCTACTATAGAAGAAACTGCAGAACTGACAATAGATAGGAAATGTTCATCTCACAGTTATTCTGGTCTCAATTTTGAAGGTTAAGTGGATATATTTATTAATTAGTTTATTTTTGTATTTGTTTTCAATTTTTTCAAGGAAATGCATTTTACTAGCAAACATGTCTTCACTGAAGCCCAATTCAAGTCATACTACTAAAGTTTAAGTAAACCAGTCTCCAGTGGTAGTAAATAGGTCCAAGTTAGCAGAAAAAATATAAAGGAGAATCTGCTATGGTTTTCTAGAATCCATGTAATTTAACTCTGTATTTGCACATGAAAATCTTGTTATAGTAATTAGTGCAAACAATTATCACAAACAATGTGTTTACATGGCGATGATTTAATTCACCCTATTAAATAATGTTTCTTAAATCATTAAATCAGTTTTGGATGATTTTGGAGAAGAAGCAATAATAATATATTTTTAATTCCACAAATTTTAGGATGACCGACTATCACTAGTTAAAAAATAAAATTATAGTAAAAGGGTTATATTTTGGATAACTGCATAATCTGCATAGCAGTTTAATCTGTATAAAACAAAATTTTTCCTCTGTCATAAATCCATATGGTTCCACCATTGTAATGTGAAATACGTATATTAGCATCAACTGAGAATCAGAAAGATTTACTCCTAGAAAGCAAGGGTAGATAGAAAATATGTTATTATTTCTGCATTAGAAACTTTGGGTTTATCTCTTCCCACTTCCTTTCCATCTTGCTAGCAAGCTACTGATTCTCAACACTGCAAGGTCTAATAGTTACATTTTGTGAATTTTGTGTTTCATACACATCGTTTCCTGTGTCCAAGTATACCAGTGAGTAGCAGTAGGAATTTTGTCAGGGGGTAATTTGTTTTTTGTGCTGGAAAGTCAGTACTGAAATAGATGATTTTTAGCCAAAATGGCTACAGCTTTATTTATGCATATGTTGTGGGTTAAAATGAGCTGGTAATTAAGCTTAAAGCAATTACTCCCCTTCTTCCTGCCCACTCCAGTTAGAAAGGGACAAAAAGACAGAGAATAAGGTTTGAAATAACAATTTACTGTAAAAAACAGCACTAAGGAAAACATACAGTGACAACAATAATGCCAATAATAACAGTGTATAAAAGAGGGTGATTACATGGGGGAGAACCAAAAAAAAAAAACCCCAAAAAAAAAAACCAAACCCAAAAAACAAAAGGCAAGCTGAACATGAGCCATCAGTGCCCTGGCAGCCAGGAGGGCCAGCCCTGTCCTGGGGTGCATCAGGCCCAGCATGGCCAGCCAAGCCAGGGAGGGGATTGTCCCACTCTGCTCTGAGCTGGGACAGCCTCACCTTGAGTGCTGGGGGCGGCTTTGGACATTAAAACACAAGAAGAAAAGCTATGAGAGAACATCCAAAAAAGAACAAGCAAAGAGGGAAAATCTCATGAAAAGCAACTTGGGTCGCTTGGTTTGTGCAGCCTGGAGAAGAGAAGGTTGGGATGCCCTGATCACAGCTTAAAGCTTTCTCAAGAGGTCAGTGCAGGGGCAGGTGCTGCTCTCCTGTTTCTGGCAACCAGACAGGACGTGAGAAAAGAGACTGAATTTGTGTCAGGAAAGGGTCAGGTTGGTCATTAGGAAAGAGCTCTTCACTGATAAGATGGTCAGCCCTTGGAACAAGATCCATAGAGAAGTGGACCTAGCACCAGTGTGAGCGCAGGGAATGTCAGGGTGATACTCCTAGTCATTTGTTTTAGCTTTAGGTGCCCCTGTGAGAAGCAGAGATTTGAACTCAGTGATCTTTGTTGATCCCTTCCAACTTAAGATATTCTATGATTTTTTATGATAAGTACTTTGCAAAAATATTATAGTGAGACTTCCTCTCCCTTTCCCTTGGTTTAAGACACTCTTGTATTAGGTATCTCTGACACTACTGTACTTTCAGATAGATGAATTGTGTACTAGAAGGGCATGGTAATTATACATATTATGACCATTCTTATACTGGAACTCAAGGTAGCAGTTCTGCTATATCTTATCTAAACAAGTTAAAAAAAAAATCATCAGGTTCTCTAGGAATGGACAGCATTTAAAAAAAGGGAAAAGAAATTAGGGAAAAATAACTTTTATTATTTTTTCAAATTTAATCAGATTCCTTAAGAGAAAAATTCAGTGGTATAATCATATCTGAGCTGCTAGGAACTTCCATGATCACTCAACTTGCATAGTTTTGTTTCTATTTTTCTTTAAAAAAATAGTTGTATGGTTTAAGTGGCTTGGTCACATTGTTAAAATTTTCATTCTTTGAAAATGTTCAGAATTCTGCAGAAAAAATAATCCTAATGGGAAAGACTCAGGATTTTCACTGTGCTTTGTATTTTGTTGTCTTCTGCTTACAAGAATGCTGAAAGAAAAGGTTTAAGCTTTTACTACTATGAAACCCACAGAGTTAGAGGGACAGACTCCTAATTTGGCATATAGTAAGAACAGAATGAGCCAGCACCATGACCGTATTAGAACGTTGTTCATATAAATCATAGTTTCTTTATAACCCTTCTTTGTAATGGATAATTTGTCACATTTTTTCCGACCTTATATCTTTGCCACTCTTCTAAAATCCATTATCCATAAAATAGCTTTCTCTATACACCTCTGCCATAAATAACTAAATCCAGGCACATTAAGGTACCTTTTAAAAAGCATGAAAGAGAACAAAGCACCTTTCTTTCGGTTAAATCATTGTTTCTAATTTCTGTCGTGATCTCTTTCAGGAGCATCCAACAGGGATTAGGAAACCATAAAACAAATAACAGAATGATGACACCTTTACTGTAAACTCAGATCTGCTCTGGATATTGTTACTGTTATGAAGAGAAAAGCTGAATCTCTCTTATACCCAGCATGCCTGCAATTGCTAATATGCCTGTTTATTGGATTGTCAGAAACACATGATTGTATCAGTCACTGACTGAGATAACAATTCTGTGGACAGATGAGGAAGGAACTGTTCAAGGGTTGGCTTTTTTCTCTTTTGTATGTTTTATTGAGGAGCAAAAGATCACATATAAACACAAACCCCTTTGGAGTACAACATAGAGGAAGATGTATTAGAGTTGATCATTGGTCTTTCTTTTAGGATGAAATGTAAAAAAGAAAAAATCCTTATTTTCTAACTTCTAATGAAAAATTTTAAGCCTAACAGATACTAGAGGTTGTCAAGTTCCTACAAAATCGGGACATTTCCTATGGAAGTCCCCAGTGATATAAGCCAGTTTGGTTTTTGCATGAGTTCATGTCATGAATAAATGCCATTTCACTCAACAGATTAATTAGAAGAAATTGGTGGCTGAGACAGAACAGAATATACGGAAATGTGATTACTTCGTTTTTCATTTAAATTTTTTTAAAAACTTTCTTCCTGTCTAATTTTACTTACGGCAATAGTGATTTTCCTGCTTTAGAGGATCTCAAGTGATATTTTCATGTCAGATGGCACAGAGTTATTGAACTTTCTGGGCACAGTAAGTTTAACAAGAATGAAGTCGTACTTGTATTACTCATCTGCCTACTTGAAAAACAGGATTTTATTCATATCACTCTTATAAAAGTGAACAGTTATTAAAAATAGACTGTTTACAGCTTTCAGCAAATATGAAAATGAAAAGAAATAAGTTACCAAATTTTAAGTAGGCACAAATATATAAGTATATATTACACATATATTTAAATGAGTATAAATATTTGCAGAATAAATTATTCCTTTGAGAGGCACTGCTGGAAAATCATAAGAATGATTAGAACCAACTTATGTCCAAACTCACTTTCATATAAGAATTTAGAAGAGAGAATAGTGAAGAAACAGTTGCTACATTGTTTATCAGAAGCAAATTAACATGTATTTTTTAGTCATCAGAGAGGTTTGTAGAAGCTGCTTCTGCTGATAGGAGTACAGTTATAATTTGCCATTACAGAAAACCTTGATCTATTCTGTGTGTCAGCTTATTTCACCGACTGAAACTTAATGATATTCTATCCATGTGAATACATCTACTGGCAAAATGACCTCCATATCCTCAAACCTCCCTGAGCAACATGAATTTCTTTCTACCTTTTCTCCTGGTAAACAGGAATGTGGATATAAAATGTGAACATTTCTTTATTACTGATTTCATCTGTGCTTTGGCTTTCAAATCCAATTGGCATGACAGTTAAAATTAGCAGGACAAGGGCAACTGTCAAGGATGAGGCTGGCTGTAAGCAGAGGGGCTTCTGTGGCTTTGTTTGCCTGTCATTTCAGCTGCTATGTCAGCTTAAATACCATCAGTTAAAAAACGCAGAGCATAGCTTAAGGAGTAATGGGGTGGGGGGCACATTTGAGCAATGATCAAACAAGAATAAAATCCAGAGAGACCATACTCTCGGGACACTGTGGCATAAGAGTCTTTCACAAAATGTCAGTGCAGGCTGATTAAACAAATGCTGCTTTCAAGGCAAAACTGATAACCCTACAGTTTATTGGAAAAGTTCACATGCACTTGTGCTATCATTCTGAAATACCATGGGTAAGTGAAAAATATTACAGTGTTATGATAAAATGGAATGTTGCATGAAGCTTAAGTGTTTTCTGTACCTAGTATACCAGTGTTTCACATTTTGCTTGATTAGCATTCTGTTGACATGATTTAAAAGCCTTTCAAAATGGCTCTTTGCCCAGACACAGCTTGAAAGTCCAAACTCTCCCACAAAAGCAGGTGAAATTCATTTTGCCATACCTACAATTCCATTCATAAATCTTTGTACAGTATAGTTCATTTTTTTTCCATTATTAATTTTCTTTGCCTGGAAAGTTATATGATACTCACTTACCAAAATTTTTTCTACTATTTGAACTCACTTGTTTTCTCTCTCTAATTTATTTTAATATTTATACATTCATAAAAGTAATCTTTTTTTTTTCCCCAGAGATTTGTTATTCTTGTCTTATGAGTATAAGAAATAAAACACAGTAAAAATAATTGCAAAACTAGAGTCAGAATAGTTTAAGAATAAGTAAGTATAAGTAAGAATAAGTAAGTGTAAGTAAGAATAGTGTAATTGAAACTAGAGTAAGAATAGTGTAACCTTTTATCTTTTCTCTAGAAGCTTCATGGTACATCATAGATCCTAAGTTCACACTCCTTAATCAAGTGACTGTCCTGTAAATCATTGATTAAGGATTGCAGAAATTAGATGAAGTCCCTTGATTTCAACTATGACAAGAGAACAAAGGACCATTTTTGTCTGAGGGAAAGGAGGAACAAGGAGTGTAACCAGGCAAAAAAGAGGGTAGGGCTGAGCTTTTCAAATAGGTGTGGAAGTCAAGACAGAAGTAAACCAAGCTGTGTGCCATAGAGAGGAGAAATGGTTAATGATTAAGGGGTTAAATCAGATAAGGCTCAGACTGAGTGGTATGAATTACATTAGAACTTAGTTACACAGAAAAGCAGCCATATAGGGAAGGCATAGACAAACAGAGGCTATAAGCAGCCAGTAAAAATAACAAAACAGCAACCAAAAGCATCCCACTAACTAGAATCCCAGATACAGGTGACAATCAAAACAGAAACATGATGAAATGCAGATAAAACTCTTAAAGCCATCTTCCTCTTCTGTGAAAATGACATAATGAAAGAGCAGGGGAGTAATCCTCCATTTCTGGGCCAATGAATCTTAGCAGAGCCTAAATAGGATGTGTAAAGACAGATCCTGCAGATATTCTTCTGAGGGGAAATGAGGGAGGTGGAAGTGGGGTTGGCTTTCTTATTATATTTCCTCTTTCTCAACAAAAAAAATTAGAAACTCTTAGCTGAATCTAAGTCCAAGAATGGATTAAAAATCGGAGTTAGATAGGACATGGATCACATAACCAAAGAGAGATCTGAATCCACCACAGCTGCAGAAGGAGAGCAGAGATAGCGATTGATTTAGAGAATTGCCCATTTAACTCATCTGCATGCCCAGCACAGCCCTTCCCTGCCACAGGAGCATGGCTGGCAATGCTGTCTTCCTGTTTCTGGTACCACATCCCTGGATGTCTTACATACCTTCTACATACCTAGCTCTAAATTACTTGCTAAGCCTATTCTGTGGGGCTTGGACTAGGCAGCTCAGATTTTCAGTTCCTGGAATTCAGATTGTGGCAGTAAACCCTGTCAGGCTGAAGACATTTCAATGTAAATTACTGCATTCAAGAGGAATGCATTAGCCATGGAATGATTATATGAAATGAAATTGCAACAATGCCACAGCTGTGGTTTTGAACAAAAGCTCAAGTAATTGTGGTTGTTTTGTCCAGACCTTAATGAAATTAGTGGGTTATAGAAGTGCTTTTCACATGCCTGGGCTGAAAAGCATTATATTTGTCTTTTAAGGTAAGGAAGAAAAACAGAGGTACGTATTTTCAGATCCTCAAGGAAGTACTAGTGAAAACAGTGTCTTTATGAGAATTTCTCAGCCTTTGGTCTTATAGGAAATATTTTTTCTCTTTTAAAGAGAAGAGAAAATTAGAGGAGGGGAGAAGAGGTGAAGCCTATTTCACTTAGGAACAACGATGTATGTTCCTGGAGTATAGCAATTCATTAATTGATGTTCATTGTATTAGATGGTTTTAATCACTTTACCTCATTCTCACATTTCAAAAGAAGAAGTAAAATTATCTAGTGCCCCTTCTGAATTTGCAGTTACAGTATCCCTTTCCCATGTGGTAGGTCAACAGAACTATATTGCCTTGTTTTGCGTGTCAGGGTCCCATTAACCTAATGTAATAGTTGGCACAGATTTCTGAGCAAGTTTTGTCTATGAAGTCAGGAGGAGAATCTGAGTGGAATATAATACTTTGCTAAAACAATAATACTCTCATAATCTAACCCTCATTAACTTGTCAAGCCTAGTGACAGTCTTTAATAGCATTCATTCTTTTTATGGTTTATTTTAAGTGATTTCTTTTTAGCCACTTGAAAACCTAAAATAATGTTGTTACTCTATCTGCATTTAATAGGGAACCATTCTGTCAATTTTTTTTCTTTGGGTTTTTTTTTGTTTTTTTTTTTTTTTNTAACTGGAAAGCACTTATATTTATTTGTAAGGCAGCTTGCCACAGATCTCTTTCTAAAATGGACGGAAGTACATGATTTTTATTTATTTTTATTTTCTATCTTGAGTAAATACTAAAATGCTATAAATAGTGTTTAAAGAATACTGTTAGAAATTTTGTTCATTGCCTCACGCTTTTGTCACCAAAAGGGATATTGGGAATTGAGGGAAAGGATTGGATTTCCATGGCATGGCTTGTGCCACCTGACATTGTCAGTTAGCAAAATATATGAGAGAGGAGAAAAATATAGATATGGTTGGGGGAGGGGGGGGAGACGACCTTTGTGACTTTCTATGTTTCTTGTCCCCTTCACTTGCCACAACGTGCACACCCATGCTTGGATATAGACCATGCTGAGGCAGCTCTCATCTCCCACACCAGGGCTGGATACAACACAACCTCTTCCCTGAGTTCAGTAGATGCTTGTCGCTCACCATGACTTCAGTGAAGGCAGGGAACATCAACACCTGACAAAAACAAGCTCTGAATTCCGCATAGCACTCTCCCTTGTCAGGTTCCCTGACGGCTGATATCCATAGCATAATGAGAATTTAGTTCACCCACTGATTCACCACACATCAGCATTCTCTATCTTCATATCTTTAAAATCTGGAATGAGGACTTGTCAACAATTCTAAAAAGGGAAAAAATATAAAAAAATGGTGAAACCCCACTTTGAAAGACATTAGGAGCATCAAGAATTCTATATCTAGCTTAGCTGTTGTTTCAGTTTTGAAAATTGCATGAAAATACAGCAATTTTGTTTCTTAAACTTGATTTTCTTTGTACATTTAGTTACATACCTCAGAAAATAAATACCTCTTCAAACAGATATTGCATTAGGTTTTTTTTTCATTAGGTCTCTGTAACCACTTTCTACCCATTTGGGTCCCCCAAAACATAGCAATGAAAAAGTAATATACAATTCCTAATGATTTTCTGAAATACGGCACAGGTGCAAGCTGCAGCTGTTATGAGTAAACTAGATTTTGCTAAACTAATTCAAATCCCATTGGGGAAATAGAAGAACCACTGCATTCCCATAAAAAGAAAAATGTTTTCATTGTAGGATAATGAAGTTTCCATGTACATTCTACCTATTCAAAAGGTGCTTTACAAAGAAAATTAAAGTTATCTTATAAAAACTGATAAAATATACAATCTCTTAGATTCTCACTTTGTTAAAAGTAAAATAGTATTAGCTATCCTCTTTAAAAAGCCTCACTAGCATTTTCAAAATTAAATGAAATGGCTAAGATTTTGTTACAGATATAAAAATAGATCTGAAATTAAAACAATAAAGCATTATCCAGACATATTAAAAACATACAACTTTTCATATGAACAGGTATATTACAGTGAAAATTGCATTTCACTGCAGATTTCTAAATGTGTGTTTACATCTGTTCATATGCTATATGCACTAATTCATATTGCCAAGCTTTTCAATAAGGAAGTTCTCTGAAAAATTTGTATTTGTTTTTCTTTTGTTTTTAAACCCATATTGTGTACAATGATAAATATTCAGTGGAAGAAACATACACAGCTTTACCTCCAGATCATCTGGCTAGTGGTGGATGGAGTTCAAGGAGTGGGTTTCTCATATTTTCCTCTCAGCACCTTCTCTGCTTGAGGTAACACTGACCCATGTAAGGTCTGGAGACCTCAGATGAGGTGTGGACATGTATAACTGAGAGAGGATAGAACTCTGTGTTGATTGGCACAACGATATTTACTTAGAGTCTCAAAGTTCATTTGCAGAGAAGCGAAAAGTTCTGCATAAGCTTCTGTGCTAACATATAAAATACAAATCTCAGAATAGCAATGCATTTTTCACTAGAAAGGAAGTTATTTTGAAGCAAAACTTTCCTTCTCAAATTAAAATGTTAAGCCACTCTGAAACTCTGGAATTTCTGAAACACAATTTAGCTCTGGGAGCACTGCTAAAAATTGCTATGAGTGCTTGGGCACTGGTAACAGGATCCACCCTCCATAAACCTCTGCCTTGTTTGGCACCAGCCAAGAAACTGGGGGCTGCACTATAAATCCAGTTGTGCAAACTGTGAATCTGGTGGAAGGTTCCTGGCTTGTAGACTGGTATGCTGGAGTCCCTGAGCCTTTCAGCAGACACCTGTGTTATGGGAGAGAACATCTCTAAAACCATCTCATCGCTAGCCCTTGGGAGAGCCCATTCAAAGCAGAGCAAATTACTCTAATAATTTATTAGCTTGCAGGTATTAAAGTCTTATTTATATATTCCATATTGAACTTTTCAGCTTCCTATTTTGTATGTATTATCTGTTTTAAAACTAAGAATCATCTCAGATTCTGGATTTGCACTATGAAGAATCCTGAATTAATATTTTAGTTTCTTACTGATGCTAGCAGGAATAAATAATTCCCTTTATTTTTTGGGTTTTTTTTTTTCCCAGCTAATATCGAGGATAAGAAGTGGATTACTTATCTGAATTAGTCTTAGTCCTGTTTTACACTCTTTATGCTTATTTTAAGGCTAACTTAACTAATTTAAAACCAGAGTTTCCTCTGTTAGGACAGAAGAATTTTTGTAAAAACGAGAATTAATTACTATTAGAGATTTTAAAAGTGGGATGTAGACTACCAAGTCATGTATAAAATTTGCATATATTGCTATTGTGGTATTTCCATATCCAAACTGGATTAGGATCTGATTATACACCATAAAAATAATGTATTTTAAGTCATCTGAACATGGATTATAGGACAAAACAAGAGGTGGGTTGGTGTTTTTTTTTTTTGTTGTTGTTTGGGTTTCTTTTGTTTTGTTTTGTTTTGTTTGCTTTGTTTTGTTTTTTAAATTCTTCAATGCCTGCAATATTTTGCAACTTTATCTTATGGCATACCTCATATTTTGTAGAAAATGGATTTGAAATGGTGTTTAGACTCTGTGGGAATTCTTGCCTCCTTGAATCAGACTTGAGAAGGTTCTTTCCATCTTGACTGGAAGAAACACTCCACTTTGATTAATAAGCAGTGCTGTCATTATTTCTCTCATTCTGGGCAATCATATCACCTCCAACTTTCTCAGGAAGATGAGTCCTGACTCTGAACCATCACTCTGAAAATCTATGGAAAGAATTTATGTGCTAGTTGCAGCTCAGATATTCAATTTTCATATTAAACACCTGCACCCTTTTGAATTTTCAAGCACATTTTGTTACATATTTCCAAATTCACTCCCATGTTTGGTCATGTTTCTAGTCAAGAGAAGACAAATTGATCTATTTCTGAGGCTGCATCTGTCTGAAAGGCATGTCCTAGCCAGTCAGATTTTGGAAGGAGTTATTAACAAATACTTGTGTGTGAAAGGCTAATAGAAAGGCAAACTGTTAGCAGTAATAATTCCTTTATGAAAAATTATTACATTACATATGTCTCAACATGTAAACCATGAATAGAACTAGCAATGGGGCCCATTAGCCTTAGTGTATTTATTTACTTACTGTAAACTAAATATCTGCAGAAATATCTGCTGGAAGAGTCAGTAGTTTAAAAATTAGAAATCTTGCAGAAGTGCTTCAGCAGATCGTTATGGTTATGCACACACGTATTTTTAGGAATAGCATACATTCTGCATGCTTTTATGGATCAGGAAAATGGATTAAGGATATCAAAGCAAAATACAGACCCCCTGTCAAAGATCATTTTAAGTTTTGAACTGTTTGGAGAGCATGTAACCACTACAGCCACTCCATATTTATTTTGATAATTGTGCCACACAGAATGTGTTGCTTTTCGCCCCTTGCTGTAAAACTAAGAAGTCTAGTGTGGAGTAGCAGCATCAGAATGCTAGGGATGGACCAGTTCCAGCACTTATTGAATCATTAGCCTTGGGCAGAAAAAATTTAAGATACCCATACAGAAAAGAATTTATTCAAATAATATATGAGGTTTGACTTAGACTAGGGAATTATAATTGTCAAGATTGACAGGTGATACTGCCTTCCTTCACATCTTTGTGACTTTCCTTTATACATCATGTCAATCATTTCCCTTCTAAATTTATTTAAATAATGTGTTATTCCTTTTTAGAGATGTTAACCCATTAGTATCTGCTGCCCTGATAGTTTCTAATCAGAACAGAAATGAATTCTCCATAAGAATCATGTCAGCAGTCAGGACACAAAAGACCATGTGAACAAAATTAGGAATGCTTAACAAAGTTTATTTAATGAAAAATATCTTTCTGAAAGTGACAGAGGGGTCAAGTTTGCTTTTTCCCTAATAATGGTATGGTAGGGAAATTAAAGCAGAAGGCAAAAGGTAAACTCAGTTCATAAAAATGTTAAAAGCACAGTAATTTTCCAACAAACAAAAATAGATCTTTCAAGTGTAGAATACTAACAGTAAAATATTCTGTACTAAAATATCTATAAAATAATAATATATATTGAGTTCATTAGAACAATAGAAGTCTTGGGAAAGAGAGGCCATTCACTACATGGAGAAGATTAAGATGTTTTAAGAAATAAGAAAGCCAAAGAGTTTAGGAACACGCCTACATTTGGAAAGAATTAATATGTTTATTATTTAGGTGGATATATATTGTCTATTTATAACTCAAAAAAGATGTTAAGTAACATCTGGAGGTGATAAACATTTGAAATCATCAAGTTGGGAGAGTTTCACAAAAAAGGGCTGTCTTGATTGTGTTGATTTGTAATAAATCTCAGAAATACAGAAAAAAAAATCCAGAAGACTGAAGGACAGATCATATTGTCAATACTCAGAAATACAAATATGAGGAGTATGATGTTTATAAGCCTAGAACACTTATTTCTAATTATGAAAAGTTGGATATAATTTCACTGCTGGGGAAATTAGGGAGAACAATTCATGCTAACCAACATAAATTTGTGGGAAATATATATTGTTCAACAAACATAATTTTATTATTGGTTTAATTGGAGATTATATCAGTGATCATCACAATTATGGTAGTGTGTAAGATTTAGAGACATGCAAGGCAAGATGTATCCCATTTTGTTTAGGATAAATGGAGAATAAATATCAAACACATAATAAATGCTCCACCCAGACCTTTCTGTTATCCAGGCATTTGGATGTTCATGGAATAAAATTCTCTTCACAAACACAGCAACATACCAGTAAAAACCAACAGATAGGAATGAATAGAGGAATAAAGAAAAAACGTTCACTTAATAACTGGGTGGTAGCAATGTCAACTCCCTATTGCCTGGAATAAAACACAAAACCTTTCCAAACAGTGTCAGAATGATAATATAAAAGCAAATCTTTAATTGAAAATCTTTAAGATGTGCAATATGGCAATATGCACACATGATATAATATTTCTACAACTTTATAACATTATCTGACTAGTATACCTACCAAATATTGTCCAGTTAGAAGGGTGGTTGGTTAGGCAAATTTCCCCCAGGTTCTGCCCCACTGAAGCCCTCACCCACTGATCTTTCAGCCCTACACTTTCTTGTGTCTATGATATATAGTGCAAAACAGTGTCCTTGCTAGACTAATGGCAAGACTAAAGTAGACTTACTTATTAGCCATTTCTCTTGGAGGGGCCCGCGGCCTTGGGCTGGCCTGTTCGTACTGTGGGAGCAAGGTGAGGGGCCACATGCCCGCAGGCTTTTCCTGTGCCTGTGTCTGAGGCGGAGACAGGCGGCTGCACTAGGGCAGAGAGAGTACCAACCTACACGGGACAAGTCTAGTGACTTTGTCCCGGTTCCCCTCCTACCCAGCAATGGGACAAAGGTGAGGAACCCTAGGTGCGGCTTAAGGGTCGGCGCCGAGTCGTTGGGATTCACCAGTTCAACAAACTCCTTCTATATTTGGCAAAACAAACTTAAGGTAAGAGCCATGAGGCTTTCTGCCCTTAAACCTTGCCCTGGGTGTTTCAAGTGGGCAAAGTTCAGTACATGGTTAGGGGTCCACTACCATTCTTGCTCTACCTCTCCTCAAACTGGGATAAATTTACTTTCCTGATGTGTAAAATGGTGCCACAGCTACGCCTATTCTAGGTATCTATTGGTGTCCAAGTTGGGATAGACCTGTCGTACTAGGGTTTGAAACTGGACCTAAGTCCTGCAAGGTAAACCTGGTATCTTTGTTTCCTAAACACTGGGTAGACCTGTCAACTGAAAACTAGGTAGACCTGGTAGCTGGACATTTACTATTTGAAATCCCAGATTTGGTGGAAAATGAATTGGATTTCCAGTGAACTTTCAGTTTTATAGATCGGATTTCTGTAAACTTTTGTAACCATATTTTACTTTATTTTCCAACACATTTCTTCAGGAGCTAGGGATGTAGGGCTGCCATAAGCCAGAAAGTAGGGATGATAAGTAGGGACATGACTTAATATTTTGTAATGCATCTATTTAACACCTGATTGGGACCAATTCACTGAATTTGTCCAAGGTAGATGGTCCACATTTACTTAACCTGGAAAAGGAACATATATTAGTAAGGATTTGTTAAATTATGGGAGAAGGTAGAAAACATATTAGAAGTTATAACTATGTACTAACAATCTACAAAGTTTCAAATATATGAAAAATAAATGGAAGCCTAAAAGTCTTTAGGCCTGACAAACCACTCTGTGTTGGAGGGAACCCTAATGGAAGAATGCTGAAAGATGGTTTTGTATAAACATCATTGTGGTAAGAATAACTTTCTGCTAATCCTTGCCTTCAGGGAAAACAGTACTAATAGTAATATCATGTTTATAAATTAAATATATATATATAATTAAAAAAATATTTTCTCTCTAGCTGTATCTGGCCAGAGAGAAAGCAGAAAAGTATGCAGAATCCTTCCCCTGAGTTCTGTAAAAAGACTTCGTGTCATGCAGTAAAGGTGAAAATTTGTTCACTCTGTTATCTTTCTCTCATTACCCATTTTTCTACAGTGATCTCAGAAATATTATGGGTTATGTAATTTGCAAACCTATAATATGTGTGAGAGTGAGTTTCACACATAAAGGGACATGGAAAGCTTGAAAAGCTGTTTCACCTCATGATTTGCCTCTGCCTTTCATTGATTTCAACTACCTGTCAGGCTCAGCTCTTTGACATTACTAAACTCTGCTGTGTTCAAAGTTGTAAATTATAATAAAACTCTTCTATTCATCATTTCTGTGTCATGTGTATAGCAATTATTCAAACTGCACAATAAATGTCAGACCAAAATTTTCAGGGCCTTTTTTTGTATATTTAAGTGTGACTGAGGAAACAATGAAAGAAGTTAAGGAAATTGCTTAGAAGTTAAATGATTTTCTAAACTTATTCCATACTCAAAAGATTTTCAGGGTTACATTTTTTTCTTTTTCCTTCTTTCTCAAAATAAATCTAAAAAGCTTTCTGGGATTGAAAACTTTTTAAGCAATTTTGTTCTTTTAAACTGGATTATACTTCCAGAATATCTAATCTAACAAGTTTGAGAAGCAATTGGCATCCTTTGAACATTATTTTAAAGGAATAATTATGTATTAGAACAAGCCTTTACTCAGAAGTCTCTCACAAAAGGCAAGAGTAAAAACTAGATGGTAAATGACCAGTTGTGACACAACAAAATGATAGTACGGAGTTTCAAATTTCCATCCATGAAAAGTCCAGTGTTAATATATTTGTAAATATCCAGTGAATATTCATGATATAGCTTTGACGTCCAGAAATTATTTTATGAATAGTTGATTCTAGAGAAAGCCACAAGAAAATATTAGAGGATCATGTGAGGAGTAATGTGATAGAATAATGTAGAACAGAACTGAAACAATACTAATTAATCCACAGTAGAGTAGATTATTTGAATTTCCTATTCACATTACATGTGTAATGTACCAATTCAGGAACGATTCCTGGGAGTTTCTAGTCATCCTGACTCTGAGACACAATCTCAGAAGCTCAAAGAATTTTCATGTCTTAAGGAAAAGGAGCAGATTCAATCTGCCTAGGAAAATAGCAGTGGGGTAGATAATTTGATATCTGCAAACTGGTGTTGGACTATATTTCATAAAACATGCTTGCTTTTCCAGAGACATAAGTCTGAAACAGCCTAGCAGTTCCCATCTTTCTGCAGAGAATACTTTTTCTGGAGGTAAATAAAGTGTCTCAAGGAATATAACTTGTCCTTTTGGAGCCCACTTTGTCTATTGCCATGTATAGATAAATTCCAATTCTTTTAGTAGTTTTCAAAATCTAAAATTTTATATCCTTCTAAAAAATAAAAATTGTTCTTGGCCTTAAAACCACAAAGACAGCAAATATTTTTTCTTTCTAGGTCAATTCATTTAAGTAGATTTAGAAAGTGGTGTTACTCTTATAACTACCCATAACAGAGGTCTACGTGCTCTTTAAACAAGCAAAAAAATATTCGGAACTTAGGAAACCAAGCGAAGATTGGAAGAACAACGAAGAAGTGCTTATGTTTGCTTGAGATTAATAGCTTTTACCTCAAAAACAAATAAAATATTTTGCTGTAACCGGTTTTGTTTGCATTTTTTCCAAAGTAGAAATTAGTGAAATCTCTTTGAAATCTCCTCTCTGCCCTGGAAAGTTCATAATGGCACTTCCTGCTCCTGTTATAAAGATACATATATA
>VWZN01001857.1:40130-50261 GCA_013396955.1 Regulus satrapa
TTTTTTTCCCTGTGTGTAGACAGTTATCTTTTATTGTGCAGAATTCTGCTTGCATGCTGAGTCTCCTTCTGGATATCTAATTTTAAAGGTCAAAATGTTAAATTGATACCAGTAAGAGATCAAATGAAAAATTCTCTGATTTCAAGGTCTTGAGAAGAAAGGTTTACTGGAAAATATTAGCAGTGTAGTTTATATTGATTAATATTTTATAAGATTTCTAATATTTAAAGTCAACAATACTAACCAGATGGGATAGAATTATTGTGTCAGACTTCTGTGTTTGATTTCAACCAATTGAAAAGTGACTTTTCCACAAAATATTCACTATTGTTTCTTCTATTCAGTGTACTAGATCATGGCTATATTTTTTTTCACAGACTGCTGTATTCTTTAACCCAGAAAGGACAATTCTAATCATCTGTGCTCTGCCTGACTGCAAAATGAGCATCTGCTTAAAAAAGATTTTTATGTTTTCAATATCATAAATTTTACCAGCCAAAACCAACCAAGCTTGAAGAAGTGGATTACTGTGTGACATCAACTATCAATAGCCCTAACTGTATTTATGTGGGGAAAGAAAAAAAAAAAAATAAAATCAGTGCCAGAGTTGTATTCCCAGATACTAGATTATAAAACTCTTTCAAGAAAAGTAAGGGAAATCTCATAATTGCAGACATATGATATGAAAACATGTCTGGATGCAGTTCAAGAGAATATCTGATTTAGTACTTCTTTCCATGAGGGTGAAGTAAGGAAATGAGCTATCTTTTCAAGTTTAACATTCTGTGACTATATATTTAATACTAATATGATTAATTTATTCTCTAACTGTCAAAATCTTAGGTGTGCCATATATTCAGTTATGATAGAATAGCAGATGTTTACACCATAAAATGTTGTTGTTCCTGCCAGTTCTTTCTTCTAATTTGGGCAGCACTAACTGTTTGACTTCAGCAGGCAAGTAGGTTGGCTCAGGTTGTGAATACTACCAGGCAGAAGACAATTGCCTGTAAGTGTCTGGGAAGAGCACAGCTGCAGCTGCAGCTGATATGGGTTGGCTGTACGTTATATAACACCTGGACTAAACAAAAGTGACACACTCTCTGCCTATGAATTGAAAAACAATATTTAAGAGAGATGGTCAGTCATGTGTTATGCTTCTTTACCTGGACTGTCTAGACTGTGAAAGCTGGGGATGTCAGGTTCTGGAGAGGGAGGTGCTTCAGAGAAGAGAGATTCCCAAAAGAAAGAAGTAGTCTTGGAGAAAACACTAGGGGGGAAGCAGGAGGGAGAAGGGATGGCAGGGAGAGGAGGAATTGCAGGCAATAGAAGGTAAAGATTAAGGCTGGAGAATAAAGCTGCGAAGTAGGGAAAGGTCCCAGAGACTTGTAGTGATTCCCAAGTATGGTGTGTACCAGGACAACATTCTGAACAGCTTTCCTGGTGGAGCACCCATCTGGGAACCCAGTGTGGTGGAGGACACAGTGACAGGTATGGTACTAACTCAGTTGTAATGAAATATTTCAGATTTTTAAAATTCTGTTGTCCAAACCCACTATGGGAAAACTTAATCTCACCTTCTTTTAATTACATTTCAGAATCATTCAGATATTTCCTATTAGAAGTTATATTTGCCTTACTATAAATTGCATCTGACTTTGACTTGCCTTCTTTAAATGTTTAGTGTATTCTTAATACTTTCTTTTAAAATTACACTGTGCTTTAAAAGATTTTAAGAATTGCCTTATTGTCATGAATGAAAACGTGTATATTCATCAATGTAATAACACTGTGATGAACCTTTGATATGTATTTATTTACTCTCATTTACTATTATTTCCTCTCATATAGTTACTCAGGATTGAGATTTTCATACATTTCACCAATTATTACTTATTATTATTTATGACCAATTCAGTATTGTGCTCATCCAGATGCTATGTCCTCTTCAGTCTGTATTTAAATCTGGCATATACTTTTAAATTTAACGGTGTATATATGGCACAATTTATATCCTATTATTTCTCAGACAGAAAAGGTCAGTGCAGTACAAAATTAATTAATTAAATTATTTATTTTTGAAGCCTTGTTTCAGAATCAAGAGGAAAAGACATAAAATTGGATCTGAAATACCCTGTGACACTCATGTTTTTGATCTTCCTTTCCCTGGAAAGGATTAAGACCTGTATATTTATACCTGAATAGGAAACTACCTCATTATTTTTTCATATTTTGTCTCATATAATTATGTCTTTCTTCAGACACACTTTTGATCTATGTTACCATGCATAAATCATATCTGAGTTTGCAAAGCAATCTGACCTTGGGAAAATTGGGCTCTTTCAGGTACAAACTCTATTTCAAGAAAGTCAATACAGATTTGTAGAGATCTAGTTGCAAAAGAGGTTGGAAATAGGAAGACATTTTTCTGCTGCAAAGTTTCATATTAAATTAATTTTTGAAGTCTAAGCATACCTAATTTTGTGCTCGTAAATTGAGCTACTAGCAAAAGCTTTTAACAAATATAAAAGCTTGGTAATAAAAACTACCCATCTCTGAGTCTCGAAAACTCAGAGGTAAATTCCTCATCTACATTAAACTATTTTTGATATGATCCTATTTCCTCTCAGTCCCAAAAAGAATGCACAAGACAGGGAGCTGGGAAGCAAATATAGCTTCCTGTAAAACCTCTTGAGCATTTATTGCAGAAACCTTAAGATTAGAAAAGCAGTAGGGAAAAATCTAAATCAGAAGAATTTGATGGTGATTTGATAATCACAGTTTGCCAAAATATGATAATTTATCATGTACTAAGCCATTCTCTTGTATATCTGAAAGCATTTAAACTAAATAACAAATTTCTCTTAACTGACCTTTCGGATACCCACATGTGAAGGAAAGGACTTGTATGAGCTGAGTATTTTCCACTGAATCATGAGGATTAATTTGGGTACTGGTAAAAGGAGGTGCTATGGAAGCTGAGTACTTTGTAAGTCTGCTCAGTGGACCTGAAGGAAATGAACTGAAGTTTTTTGCTGGGCCATGAGGTCAGCCTCCCTGATTTACACAGAGCATGTGCACAGCAGCTACACAAGGTCAAATTGAAGTTTTCATCTATCCCAAGACTCTCTGACAGCTACCCACAGCAAATGTTTAATGAAAATAAGCAAGAGAAATACTCTTATTCTATTTTTGTCTCAGACAGTGGGGAAAGGTCATGTCCCTTTTTTGGATGCAATTCCATCATAAATCTTCAAGGAATTCCTTGCCCTTTTTTGCAGCTTAAGAATGCTTTATTCTGAATGGCAGTGTTCACTGAAGAATGTTTCTTCCCTATATTCTCTTGGTTTTGTGCAACCAAGATGGCAGGTATAGAGTATGGGAGACAATGCTAATATTTGTATCTCATTTAGCATCTCACAACAGTTCTTGTGATAAGAACAGCTAGTTTCAGGTTTTTTGGTATCTATTTTCTTCACTTATTGCCATGCCATATCATGTCTTACAATTGGTCTGGAGGGTACTGAGGTTGGTAGGTTACCATATCCTACTTTAGAACATTACAATATTTTTCCACAACATAATCTTCCTGAGTTGAACTGATCTAAGATTTTTTTAAAAAATTGTATATTTACATTTAATTTAAAAATTAAGATATATTGGTTGACTGCATAATGGCAACAAAATATTTGGCTTTTTATCCTTAGAAAATTCAATCCTATCATATCTCAAAGAAGATTTCCAGTAAATATAAGAACTAGACCCATGCGATGGATGTTAGTGAATCTGCATTTAATACTTTGTAAAGTTCTCATCACCCTTATTCAATAAAAGTTGACTTTAAGGGTCTTAGAAAAACATAAACCTATAATGATCAAGAGGAGAAAAGCCCTACTGTGTGTAAGGGGAAGAATAAAGGATGTCCTAAGTAATGTTACCTATATCAAAGGTGGGGTGGTCTAGGATTCTTTAGGAGTTCTTCCAGTGTAAATATGGGGAAAAAAGAGCTTCAACTCATTAAGGATTAAAAATAACAAAGATGTAACTGGGCTTTGAGAGAAAAAAAAATTCTTTGCAACTTTAGGTCTCTAACTTGGATCCTCTCAGTCACCACTTGTTAGATAATTTATATTCTCGCTTGAAATTTCTTAGAATATCATGTGAACTGGCCAATTTGCACAGTGAAGATATTTCTGTTTCACTGTTGAAAATTCTTAAGGGTGTTTGTGTACCTGAATTTTATTCATCAGGGGTCTGTACTCTGATAATTTTCTTTTAATCAGCAAATCAGAACTTAACATGAGTTAGGGAAATAATTATCTTCATGGTTCTGTGACTGCCTAATCAAAAAAAAAAAAAAGTTTATGAGAAGAAAAATCTTCATGCAAGATATGAGCTGAAATTTTTGTTTCCTTTAAACATGTGCACAGAAACATGATTGACAATTAGGAAAAAAATAAAGATGTGTTGAAAACAAACAAGAATTTACTGGAAACTACAGCTGACAAAAAGCAAAATCTTAATTAAACTATCTTTCCTATGATCATAGGTATAGAAATTATGCAGGAAAAAAAAGTAGTAAAACCAGAATGAATCTTTTGAGTATGTGGGAATACTTTTGTTACCTGGATAGTTGAGGGATGCATAAATAATATGTATGTATATATATATCTATATATATACATACATACATACAAATACATTGAGATAAAATTTTGAACTCAAGATTAATGAAAGCACAATTATAAAAAAATCAAACACTTTAAGAGTTAAAGAGAAGACAGACTTATAAAGATGATGAAAAAGTGTTTCAGAAATGGTTTTAGGATTTTTTTGTGAGATATGAGCACAAAGTTATTTGTTGATTTTTATTGCCATGCCAGGGTAACTTTGTCTCTGCCAAAAGAGAAGTTTTTCATTTTCTTCACTCTGTGACCTTTTAAAATTGCATGAGTTCAATGGCAACCAGTTTGGAACATCCATCATCCTCACTGCAGCTGTTCCAATGTCCCTGAGTACATGGGTGCTGAAATGGGAAAGAAATTAACAGTTCCTTTGTGAAAAGTGTGCTTTCTTCCCCAAGTGCCTGATGAGACTTCTTCCTCCATGTGTCTCTTGCAGATAAATCAGCATTCATACTTCACTGCATAAAACCTACAAAAAATAGCAAAAGCATATGGTAAAATATCTGGAAGCAATGAAGAGAAGTACAAAAAATTATTTTGAGCTCCTGGAACAAAGGACAAATGAATAATAAACATTATAGAAACCATATACGCATTTCAATGACAGATCAATAAATGACTTATACAGAATAATTTTTTTCCTATATATAGTATTCAATTAAGAAATTAAACATTAAAAATGAGAAAATTAATAATTAACATTAAAAAGAGTAATCGTAGAATTTTTGCCACAGTTCAGTCATTCTAATTTAACTCATTCAATATTTAAAAGAAAAATAAATAGTATTCAGCTCAAAGTACTGGTCACCTGCTGCTGTTTAAGGACTCATACTGTACACTGAGCATTTGGCTCCATCCTTAGGTTAAAATATCTTTTCATCTTCTCAGTCTGTCTGGGTTTTTACTAGTTTGTAAAGACACTTAGCAGAAATAAGTAAAAATAAAATACGTGACCAGTGTACACCATGCTCTGTTGTGTAGCGCACAGCTTAGCATGGGCTTCAGGTGGTGGTGATGGTAGGTGTGTCCCCAGCCACCTTAGTGTGGCAGAGAGGAGAGAAGGAGAAGGTGATTTCAGAGAGCTTTTAGAGGGAGGCATAGAGAACCCAGGGAAGGGTATTGTGCCAGAGCCAGAAGGATGCAGGGATGCAGTCTACTCACTGTACTGGCTGCCTTCCATATCTGGGTAGGCAGACAGCACCTTCACTGTCTCTAGCTAGAGCTGGTAGTCTAGAAAGACAGAAGAATGCAGTTTGAATGATAAGACAAACAAGGTTCCCATATCTGCATCCCTTAGTCTTTGCACTGATGTAAGCCTGATATTAAAGTGTACAGATCCTGGGCTGGTCTTAAAAGTGGCAACCATGACCAGCTTCTGATTACCACAGCTATACTCAAGAACAGCTCTTTCTAGGTGGGGCTGTTGCACTGCAGGCTACTTGAGTCTCTTGAGTAGCTACCTCAGGTGCTTCTCAGGAGAGTAACCCTGCCACTGTGGAGAATGGTAATAAGAGCAATAGCCCTTTCCACACCAATGGCCTCAGAGGGCCAGGTGCTCTTCAGTCATCCCCCAGTGTGTCCTGACAGTATAATGTATGCAGAATAAAAGCATATCTCACAAGATATAACCCCAGACATGGTGGAACAGATCAGTGGGTTAGACACAAGCTGCAATTGTAGTCAAAATTGGTGTTGCATTGAGTTCAGTGGGAAAACTCTATTTTAGCGCACAACACCACACTACATTGTGATTGCTGAGAACTCTACAGATGCACACAAAAAAGAGAAAGTGTAACCTCAGAAATGGCATATTGGCATCAATCATCTTTTGAGCTATTGTATAATTTCAGATTTTCAAGGGTTTTTTGGGAGACAGGGCCATACTTCTTAGTCTTCAGCAGTAGTGACATAAAGTATGATTCTTTGAGTGTCACTTAGAGAGTGGTGTGTCTTAATATGTGAAAACATTAGGTTGCAAATTTTGTAAAAGTTCATGATCTCATTGAAAATTTTGATGTTTCACTTTTCCTCCCATTGTGCTCAGGTCTCAGTAAATCTTTAACTTAATTTCTTCCTGTTTAATAATTGATGTTTCAGCTGCAGGTCATTTATGGTAATATTTTACAAAATTATTAATAAAACAGTTTTCATACAGGAAAATTCTAACTGAGTCAGTGTTTTGGTCAAATTCCTTGTTAGTCTACTGACTTATTATAAAACTAAAGTTTAGCTTATTTGGGGAGAAGAAAATTTGCATAAACTTTGTCTCTATAAGGACTGACTAAGACCCAAAATAGTTTTAGGCTATTAATACTCCATATTTTTGTGCTAGAGATTGCAAAATGTTTAGCATCAAACAGGCAGTTAAAGAAGAAACAGAAAGTAAAACATATAAGCTTAAATCCTTGGAGTCACCAGTATTAAAAAAAATGTTTTCCTTGCTCCTAGCAATATTTGATCAGTGAAAAAATGTCATTAAAGAGAAGATAGTAATAAATGTGATTCCATTTTTTTCCTATGTCAATCAAAATTAACAAATGTGTCAATTCTTATGAAGGATCCCACCATAACATGCTTCTGATTAACAACATTAAATACACTAGAAGTACACTTATTAGCCACTTTAATGGTTATCAGTTTTCAACATCCTTATTACTCATCTTGCCATCCCCAAGTAGTAAAATTGTTTTTTAACTTCTGTGAGCCCCCTAAAATCTTGCTTGACGAGGTTTTTAAAAGGGCTTACAGTTGTTAATGTACTCTAAATTAGAGACATCAGAGAAATACTGAAAAGATATTCCCAAGAGATCAAACTAACAAAACCAGACTTTATTGGCAACTTTAGAAAATTAGCAAACTTTGGCAAAAGTTTTCACGCAACATTCACTCAGCATACAGCACTTCTCAAAGCATTAACTTAACCCATTCAACTTTGCAAAGTCTAAGACTACTAGATTTCAAATTACCCTAAAATTCCAAGAAAAGGGAATTAGAGGAGGAAGAGAGAAAAACAGCGAAGATACAGCAAAACACACACATGGATACCTATTCATGGGTTCCAGCAGTGTTCAGCCAATAGAAATTCCAAGGGGAGGAAAGTTCAAGACATGTTCTCACCTCACACTTGGCATTAAATACCCACTGGTCTCCCTGGGCCCTTCCTCCAGGTGGGATTCTGGTCATCTGGGCCCTCTGGGGCTGGGTTAGGGCCCCTGTGTGCTTGGGATTGGCAGCCACTGCCAGCCCGGAATAGGGAAGGAGAATGCAGGACTGGGCATCACTGCACCAGAGCAAGGCCTGATCTTCCCCTTCCTCTCCACAAAGACCCCAACATATCTGAAGACATCTATCTTTCCAGCCTCTCAAGTCTTCACGAACAAGAATGCTATAATGAGTTTTTATGTGCTTTGTTTTTTTAATTTTGGTGTTTGGATTTTTAAATTTTCCTGGTGAGACATGGGAGCAACATGAGAAATATTTTTTGCTACAGTCAACAAACAGCATTTAGAAGCAAGGACTACTTCTTGAAGGTACTTTTAAAGCTCTTTTAGTTCAGGACTTTCTAAATTTACTTGAATATTCAATGCCAGCACCTTGGAGAGCTTCATAAATTTAGCAGAGATTTATTTTCAGTTTTGCAAGATGGTAGATGTAATCTTTCCAAGATCATGTTACAAGCTGACAGATACCCTCCAATTATTAAAAAGATAAGACTATTTATTATGCAAAAAATCTTAAAACCTAAAAAAAACCCCAACCTAAGAACCCCAACAAAAAACAAACAAGCAAACAAACAAACAAAAAGCTAACTAAACAAAACAGCCTATCTGGAAAAACCCCCACAAAACTTGGTATTGTAGCAAGTGTCTGAAGAGGAAAATAAATGCAATGGATGTTCCAAAAGGAAGTAGCCTCTTCACTTGGTCCTACTTGAGCCCAAACACCTATAGCAGGGCTGTAAAGTGGACAAACACTGAAGTTAGAAAACATGGACAGCCTTGGATATAGTTTGGACTGGACTTTTTTTTTCTGTATAGATAGCAAAGCAGAACCGCTGAAATATTTACCTCAAATGTCTGGGGAGACACACATCTGAAAAGATAATTTCTTAGAATTTGTTTGATAGCAATAGCATAGAAATGGTGATGATGATGGTGATAATGATGATGATGATGGAGATGATGATAATTACCATTAAGAATAACAAGTTAAAAACCCCAAGAAGCAGAGATATCTCAGTTGGAAAAACTCTTTGAACATCTGTGCTGTATAATATATTCTTATACTGTGTGAATCAAATATATATAACACCAAGATGACAAAAATCCATGGCTGAATTGCAAAGAGTAGATTTATTTCATTATGTCTCTGGCTGGAGGATTCCAAAACACTGATTGAGACACATACACTGCAAAGCTCATTTGAGTAGGGGCAAAAGCGCCAGGGCCAGATCCCTGCATTACATATCAAAGGGCCTGGAGCCCATGCAATCTTTCACCAGCTGGTGTTACAATCTCCAAACCCTCTTACCTCCCTTTCCCCTTTTAGAAGGGGGCCCCAGTCTGTAAAAAAGCCTCTTAAGTCTTTAACAACGTCCTGTTATTTACTCTGAGAAAATTAATTTTCTTTTTTAGCAGACAGAAACAACCCAAAGCAAACACAAATATGTAAATTCTCTCACAATGAGTATTTTCTAACATCTCCCAGATGCAAGGTTGGTCTTTGAGTGAAAAAAAAAGAAAAAATTCTAAAACCAACTTGTTTTTCTCTCTCTTCACCCTTCTTATGTTTTCCAATTCTTTTCTTCCCCCAGATACACCTTTTTAAGGAAAGGATAATCTGCCTGTGGTACTGACATTAATAATTGTTTCATTAGTTACACAGGGGAGTTTAGTGCTAGTAGTCATTTAGTTAGTGTTCATTTATTCAGGTGTTAAGTGAGTGGTTAACCATGAAGTTCAAACATGAATCTCAGCAAATCCTGCTATTGCAGGACACATCTGTGTCTTTGTCAGGGGGTTCAAAACAGATGCCTTAGGGATAGAAAAGGAAGATATGGCAGGGGAAGATCCATTTAATTTTCTAACTGACCACTATGGGTACCTTCAGGTTTATAAACAACTTCTGAATCTTGAGTGACCATGGCCAGGGCACTGCACTCAAGTAACCAGAATGTGGCCAGTTGTATCATTTCCTTTCTTTTCTGCAGCTGGTGAATCCTCCTTGGTTGTGTATCTTTGGCTGATAGAAATCAGTGTTTCTTTATCAAATTCAGTTATTGAATAGCTCATAATAGAACTCTTTGGGCCTAATTTCTTTGGTCTTATAGAATGATGAAATGTTATTTATTTGGAGGGGGGAAAAAGGATTCTTAATTAAGAGATTATATGCCTTCCTTTGGCTCCCAACCTTTATCTGAACCAGATTTAAAAAAAAAAAAAAAAAA
>VWZN01001857.1:64190-74210 GCA_013396955.1 Regulus satrapa
TTTTTTTTTTTTTTTGGCTCAACGCCTGAGTGGCACACAGATAACCTGAGACAACTGTAGCCTGTAGTTAACTCATGTTCTGAATTAGTTTCAGTACTTTAAGTTCTGTCCACATTCCCCTCTGAAATGAAGCCTATGTATGATTCTGGGACTACATTGGCTCAGACATCCCTCCCTGCAGTGTCATGGGTAAAAAAAACGAAGCTACACCTGCTGAGCTATTTCCCACTTTCGAGCACTCAGATGAATTTCCAGCAGCCCTTCTGCTGCAGACATCCAGCACTCCTTTAGTGGCACTGCTGAGTGTACCATGCAACCTTAGGGTGAGACTATAAGGTAACAGTCTTCAAGCTGCCTAAGTTTTGAATTCTCAAAAAGACCCTAGGCTTTAAGGCTGCAAGGGCATCTCAAACAGCTCACAAGGACCTGGACTACTATGACACATGGAAATAGCCTGCTGGCTTTAGTGACTCACTCTGGGGAGCAACAGCATGAGACACTCAGTTCTCTTCCCTATGGAGCAAGGGGCCACAACTGGAGGAAGTTTTAATCAGTGTAGCTGTAATAGAAGTCTAGTAGTATTTCCCCTTGTATTGACATCTGCTACCGTAAAAAGGACCCCAGCAGAATTCATTAGAGATTAAAAACCTGTGTCTGAAGTAAAATTTAATCTTGTGAGCTTCATCAGCTTCTTTATGCTAATTAGAATATTATGAAATATGAAAAGAACATCAACCTCTGTTCTCTGCCCAGTTTTCCAGTAAATATTGACTTACAGTCTGTTAATACTGAGAGCAAGCAAATTTTAAAATTTCAAAGCTTCAGGAAGAATATTCTGGTTGAGGAATCACCTCCCAGCTTCTCCATCAGCAGGAAGCCAGACTGTGCAGGAAACAAGGCTGTGAGGATCACCAAAAACTGCTGTTGGAGCCTCCGAGCAACTACACAAAGTAAGAAATACCCAAAACATCACAACCACCCCTTGTTCAGCTTGCTTTTCTGACCATAATCACAGAAAATAAAACTGGAAGGTTTACCTTATTTCCTCCTGCAGAGAGAAAACAACATGCATGGGCTGGGAGTATAAAGACCATACATCCATGACCTGGAGGGGAACAGCCCTCTGAGCAGCTGACAACAAGGCCAATGCTTCTCACCAGTGCCCAGAATAGGTAGGATGAGATAAATGCTGTCTGAAGGACATGCCTTTACAATGAATTTTTTAAATTTACACATGACAAAATCTGTTCCCAGAGCCTGAGAGAAAAAAAGTGATTTGAGAGATGGAAGTCTGACAGAATTATACTCAAGTATTCTGTGCAGATCTATAGAAAAATGCTTGGAAATTTACATATATTTGATCATTGCTTGAATTTTCTGAAGCTATAGTAGTCTTAGGATACGAATAATATAATTTCATGAAATTAATTTTGCTAGCTGGCAAGCTATCCCCCAGTCTTTTGTTTATTGTTAGTTATTCCCTAGAAAATAATATCTTAAAGAAATAAAACAATAGCATGGCTCATTTTTAGGCTGATTTTCCCCCCAGAAACAAACTATAAGAAAGATGAATAGGTGAAGAATTTAAACACTCATCTCTATAGCACTGAATGTGTACCTGTTAAAGGTAAGAAAAGGCATATTTTAATAGAAAAACAATGCTTTGTATCTGAACATGCCATCCTCATGTTCTGTTGCTGTTCACTGCATACATATTCCTCCATCAGACATGTTCATCACACAAGTTCATCACACACGGGTTGGGCTAAATGGAAGGAAAAAGTTGCATTGAAATACATCATGTGCAGCAGGCTTCACATGTAGTTTTCATAGGCCTCCACCTTCTGCTGACATGGGTCTGATTTTGACAAGATAGGTCAGTCTAGTTCAAAAGCTGGAACTCATTACGGCAATCCTTTACTGTAAATATGCGGGGAAAATTAAATATAATGGAATGCAAGTATTTTTGAGCAACTGTTAAATGCTGGGGTTGGGCCAAATGGACAGTTGGCCTGGGGAACCAGGCTTCTCATTGGTACACGTATTGTTAATGAGCACTTAGTCCATCTATCTGTTACCTTCAATCAGTCATGGGTGCCTTCATTCTGCCTCCAGGATGTCTGAGCCAAGACGTCTCACCGCAGCCTGGCAGCAGGAAGCCTTGATGTAGCCTCGAAGATGGGAGAGGGCAGCTGCAGATGAATGCATGCATGAAACCAGAGAGTGATGCAGACACAAGTGAAATCTGCATGTTACCATCTTGTGGCTTTCTGTTGTTTTGTCTTGGTCAAGTGACAGTCTGCTCTCTGTATGTGGGAGGATGTAGTCCGAAAAGGGAGCTTTGGTTATAAAAGGACAAGGTGGCAGAAGGGCTTGTTCACAATACATATGGAAAACTCTGATCTTGTTATTTTCTTTCTTCCTACTTCCTTCTCTTCATCTGATTCTAGACTTTTGCTTCATGACTTCCCTCAAAATTACTTTCTTAACATTTCTGTCTACTTTAAAAAAAACTTTTAAAAACTTTATCTAATTTTATTAGTACTCTCAATTGAAGTGATATGTAACTTGCACAGAAGTCATCAGTTCTCAAAAAAACTAAATAAATTGTATTCAATGATCTATTCAGTGTTCTGATAACAAGGAATGGTTTCCACTGAAAATTGAAGAAAAAATATAAATAACAACTTTGGTAGGACAGTTTCTTGCACATTTTGATACTGAGTCCATTATGGCAACATTCTACATGGAGGAGACTGGCAAACATTAAACCAAGCTCTTAATAAAGCACCAAAAAAACCCAGCCACTTTTGAACCACTCAATATTGTAGGAGTAACCCATTCTGACCTTCTGCAACTTTGTTTTCAGTTGAAACAATCACCAGTTCAAGCATGCAATCGAGTGCCTCCCCATCCAGTTACGCGTTCCCTCAAGGGAAAAAAACCACCCAAACCCACAACAAAAAAAACCCCTTAAAAACTGCACATGTGTTTCTATATTTTAACTACCCAATAGTACCTAATAACTACTTTATTATTATTCAGTCAAACTTTAAATGCACAGTCATGTGCAAAGAATCTGCAAGAGGCAACTATAGAATCCAGGTGTTTGCCTGGATCCCTAAGAACAACTGTATAGGTGAAAAACTGAGAGGACAACTGAGTTCCAAACAAGACCTGTGTGCATTATATGGCATATGACAAGTAATTATTGACACTTTTTTTTTCTTTTTCTTTTTTTTTTTTTTTTTTAGAGGATGGAAAAATGATTATTTTGCAATGCAAAGTAATGGCCAAATAATCACCAGTGGGTTTTATCCTGTTTTTGTTCTCATATAGGCACAGTTTCCTCAATAAACTTGTTATTTGACACAAATAAAACGTTTAATAAATAAACTCTAATGGTCAATTTAAAACATTTATGATTTTGATCCATTAAAGACTTCCGCTTGGGGTCAAATAGGAAATATCAGGTGTTTCAATTATTTAGTTTGAGTGGTATGAAAGTGCATTTTAGATAAAAATCACACATGGAATCAAGGGAACCTCAAATTTTAGAAAAAAGAACCAACTCATTAGGGTTCACTAACGTTGTCATAGGCTATGAAGCAAGGTTTTCAGTCTGGGCTACATATTTGGTGTATGTGTCTCATTTGCAATGTATACTAGTATGCTGGAAATTACTTGAGGAGGCAAATTTCAATGGCTGTTGTGTAAGACTTAGTAATCTCATATATCGTGGGATTTAGTACCTTGAACATCTGGAATAGATGGTCAGATACAGGAAAAGTTTAGAAGAGCAACAGTTGTGATGCACTAAAGATATATGAATCTCCTCCCTCAATCTCTCTAGTTTCCTCATTTTCTCTCTTGAAATTGTTTGAGGTTTTTTCAACATAAAAGAGTCTTGGTGTGCCTGTCACTTTCTGTTACAAAGATCTTCGCAGAGTAAAAGAAGCAAAATTATATCATAAATCTATTATGATGCCTTTACCAAGGGAAATGACCCTGTGAAAGACTGTTGGCATGTTATTACAGGCTCTTTTGTTATCCTCTATTGAATATTTATCCTGATTTCTCTCCCATAAAGGCTAAGACTTCTGCCACAAGTTTCTTCACACTGAAATTCTTAAATCTCATACTTGTATTGCCTTGTCACAATTTACTATTTATGATTTTTTCTGCTTTCTCCTTAGGATATGAGTTTTCTATCCACGTCAGAAGTATTTATTGGATACTTTTTAACAAAGCACCCATTCATATCTCTCCCTCCTTCATGCCTTTATTTATTAAATTAGGCCATGCAGCACAGTAAAGGTGTGAACATCAAGTTGTTTCCATTTGCTAGCTCCCAATTAAGCATGCAGCTGCTGAACTTGAGAATAATAGCCATCCAGGAAGCCTCTGATAAAGGAAAACCAAGGAGAGACAGAAAGATCCTTACTGCAGCAGTCCTCATGGATGACCTGTTTTAAGGAATCATTGGGAGTTGGCATTGATCTATTGTGGAATACAAAGCTGACTAGCTAATGAAGGAATTAGTGGCAGTACATGAAGACAAAGGTTTGGTCTTCTATATTTTGACACAAGGTGCAGGAGCAATGAACTTTATGTTACAGCTACACATCTCGAGATCTGCATTGTCTTTTCTTAGATGTATTGAGTAAAGTGAGGAAACAGATTAATTACAAACAAAAAATAATACAATTTTGAAGGAATCTTAGTGTGACTACAATGTGGTAAAATTGAATTAGCTGTGAGTCCCTGCTGAGTTGTATAAAATAGCTGTTAAAGCTAATTCTCATTGTAGCGCATAATGGTATTATCGATTTACTTGATACATTGCTAATGAGTGTAATTTTTCAGACTCCTTGAATACAGTAAATCCTGTTTACTCTTTTAGTGCAAACGTGCCTGCTGCCTGTAATTCAGCTTCCCTTTTACTGTATCTTCATTGTTCATTCAAATAGGCCTACTCACATTCCTTCACTGCTAGGACTTGATAACATATTCTGTGGAGCACCTGTGTGACCTTTTTATTACATCTCTGTTATCCTTTGTGACAGTCCAGTGGGAAATTCAAGAGAAACTAACAGCTGAATGGCAGGGGGAGCATTAACCCCTTCAGGGACTGTACTTCATGGAAGCATTATGATACTACATCATGGTAACATGAAGAATGGGTCAGGGTCAACAAGAAAGGTCAGTATGAGGCTTTAAAGAAACGGTAAGGAAAGAGCTTTGACAGAACAGAAGAAATCCAACAGTAAAGCACAGAAAGGACTCAAGGAAGCTTTTGAATTTTTGGCACAAAATAAGCCTCAAAGGCAGAGGGACTCTGGACTTTGAAAGGACATTGCCTGCCTTGCAGCCATTCTCATGGTGAGCCTAGAGTTGAGATCTTTCCTGACACAAAAAGGATTGAGAGTAAATTTAATTTTAATTTTTACCAGATTTTTGCTTTTATTCTCAGGGATTTTAGACTCTGTGATAAGGAGGCATGTCATTACTGTATTCCAAATTCCATTTTAGACTGCATATATTTCTCTGTGATTCAACTACTGTCTTGATTTCCCAGGTCAAATATGTTTCAAAACCGATGAAATGGATATTCACTGTGTAATTATTCATATCTTTATGGTACTAGTATTTGGCTATCCTCTCCCATGTATAAAGAAAAAAAAAAACCCAACAATCTGTTAAAAGCTTTTTTTTTTTTTCTTATTTAAATTTGTAAGGTTTCTTTCTTTCTTTATGTTCTGTGCGTCTTCACATGAGTTTGTTGGAAACTGGCATGAACTCTGGGCTTGAGAAATGATGGAATCTCCTTTAAGCTTTTTTCCCAGGTTTAAATTGCCAGAGTATAAAGAGTATTAGAAACGAGAGTAAAATAGAATTATCTATTTGTATCCAAAGACATGACAATATTTTATGTTTGGGTAAATGTCTGTTTTGATCTGACACATTGCCTCTTGCTGCCCTTTTTCATTTGTAGCATCTTTCAGCACACTGCACACACGTCATTTCTTGACAGTCTTTGATTCTATAAAATACTCCCAAAATGAAAAAAATGACAAGTCAAGACACTTTACATAGCTTCTTTGAACCTCTCCAAAGTATTTGTGATGTTCAAAGGTTCAGATGCTCTCTGTCCCCTCAGCAATCACACCTCAGACTGAATGCTTGTTTTCTTTTATTCAAATATTATGTGGTCCTTAAATAGTAAATTAAAATAATAGAAAAATAAAAACAGTTTTAAAATCCTGCTCCTACTACCCAGGACCAGCCCAGCTTAAAAAAAAATTCATAACATGAGTTTGGTATCAGTAGAGAATTTTATGTAATAGATTAAAAATTATTAAAAAATATAATCTATTTCAGTACTTAAAAAATCCCTACTTAAATATTCCATTAAATTTTCATGCATGCACCCTGTCCTCCCTTTTCCAGTCAGGTCATATTATCAGTTTTAATTACCCTTCATGAGCATGTGAATACATTTTTAGCTGATGTCCTTTTTAATTCCATGCATATTTTCTATCAAATATACAATTACAGAAGAAATATAAGTTCTCTATTCCCACTTATCTAAAATTCAAAGGTCATAGAGCTTATTGTTTGAAAAGCTTTTTCTCTCTGAACTTCTGCAATGACATCCAAATCCCATTTCTCTATTAATGTGTGATAATCATTAGTCACAATAGTAATAATAGTAATAATAATAATAATAATAATAATAATAATAATAATAATAATAATAATAATAATAGAAAAGCAGATGGGATATTCCCATATTTATCTACTGTAGGAAGCACCTTATTCCTGGAAGACTACTATGAAGATTTAAGGTTCACTCTTCATGAAAATCACACAAATTTTCATGCAGATATTATGATCACTTGGCTTTAACAATTTCCTTTCTCTTGCTGAAGTTACACAGTAAGGAGATGATTATTTCTTTTTCACTGCTTTAAGAAGTTGATGTAACAAGATAACAGTAAAAACAGAGAGTTCAGGTACAAATCTCCTTACAGAAAGTACTGAATGCTACATCAATCAATAAGGGGGTTTAACTGTCAGAGAGATCCCTCTGTGGACCTTTTGTTCTGCTTGGATTTTATTTCTGTCCATATTCCTCTCATCTACTACATTCCTACAGGCAATGACTCCTAAAAATTTATCATCAAATGAAACAACCATGAAGCTATCTTCCAAGGGTATTAGTCAATTGAAATAAAAAAACGAACTTCTGATCTGTTTAAGCCAAACTCTTCTTGTGGGTTTGTGAATATAAATTTTATGTACATACCCCTACTGCAATAAACTGTCAACTTTGACTCCAGTCACAAGTGCAAAAATAGATCTAGATGTACTTATAATGGGTTTTTCCCTTAAAAATTATTCACAGCCTGGGGTTGCTTTGCTACAAATTAAAGATTACAAAAATGTGTTTGATATCTACGTCTATTTGTCCAGACCATTAAAAATATTAATGAAAAAATAAATGAAATAATCTTGAAATTCTTAATTACTTGTAACCCTCCATGAGACTACTTACAGTTATTTATGCAGATTAAAATCTAATAATAACTTTTAAACTTTTTTTGTTTACTCCAGTCTTAATTTTCTAATTGGGTAAAGCTGGGTATTTTTTTCACAAGCAATACTTTTCTGGATAAAAGACTAAACACAAAGGTATAAATTAATTTCAGTACATCTGCTTTTAAATGAGGCTGTTTCTCTGTCTCTCTCTTTTTTTTTTTTTTTTTTTTAATTTTTCCATGAGAAACTGGGATGAGGGGAAATAAAAGAAAAAAAAAAAACAAAAAAACCCACAAATGATCTCATTTCAAAATTCAAGTAGTTAAAGAGGGACAAGGTCTACTTTTCAGCAATGTTTTCCCTTCTTGGGCACGTTCGTGCTGCCCAGGGCAGGAGGGTCCACGCTGCCTCTTCCAGAGCACACCCAGAACCCACGGCTGAGCCTCGGCTGGCACCCAGATGTGCCGGACACAGGACAAGTCCAGCCTCAAGTGTATGGACTTAGGTTAAAATAAAAGTATCTATACATAAATATAAACCTACATAACCCCACTTCCTAAGACACTTTTATCTTGATTGTCATAAGGGTATACAGACATTAAAAATTCAAGCATCCAAAATGTATTCACACTGGTTTCATCATTCCATAACAAACACATTCACATTTAAAATCACACTTATCTCTGAAATGAAGAAATAACTTGTCCAATATTTTTAGGAAAAATAAAACAGTTTTGAAAAAGATGAATTTAAATTCTTCCAACCTGTACATCTACAGCCTACTCTGTAGTTATAATTAAGCAGACAAAAGGCCAAAAGGTAATTTTTCTCTGATGTTTCCCTGATAAAAATAAGCAGTGAAATCAGAAAATACACCAATTTTCACTTTATTAAAAAGCTGAAAAAACATAGTTACCTGCTAGGAACCATCTCCTTGGTGGAATTTCTGAGTGTAAATAAAATATCATATCTACAATTACTGCTTAAGAAACAAGAAAACTTAAGACAACAAATTTTTTTTGATTAATTTTTTAAATCACTAGAATAGTTAAAAATATTTAAAAACCCAAGCCCAAAACCTAACCCAATTCAAAAACAGAGACTATGAAAACTTTACTCACTTGATAGGAAAATTGATAGGAATAAAAAGCAATTTATAGGGGGCAAAAAAAGAGCAATAGAAATATGGTCATACAAATGAAGGGAATGGAATGCATGGAATGTTGATTTATAGGTAATCAGCTAAAATAGTTTAAACACAACAGGAACAAGGCAAATGCTAAGTTGATAGAACTATTTGTGGATTAAAAAAAAGGACATTTTATCAGATACAGAAAGGCAGAAGAATGCCAATTTTTTTCTTTATATACTTTAGAAGCAGCAGGTTCAAATATGCATATCAAATAAAGGGAGAATATATTTTCAGCCCACAAATCATGAGGAACGAACACACCCTGGTAACATGAGTAGGAAGGAAATAAGGATGCTAAATACTTTACATTGGAATCACATTGGAAAGGTAGCTGAGAATTTGGTTTCCTCCTCAAGATGGTTCACAATTCTTAAAATAATATATATGCAAAGCCAATTGGTTTACTTGCTTTTGATACAGATTTCTTTCATATTTTTAACAACGTAACAAGTGTTTGAAATTGAGTTTTGCTATTAGAATTTAGTACAAAAGATTTATGATATAGCTAATTTTCTCCAAATCAAATTACTATATAAAAATTATTTGTGCTTCTTGCGATCCGATCATGTAAGATATATGGAATGTAGGCATCCATCTCAGCTAAGTGTGGTTCTTTCACAGGTCAAAAAAGAGAAAAGGGTACTCAGAAAGAAGTAATTTATCATACTATCAAACAGGTGTCTATCCTCCCATTGATAGCTATTTACAGTTTGAGTATATGTTTTTGAAAATTAGAATGTGCTGATCTATTTAGATTAAAATAAGTACTTCAGCATTTTTGAAAGTAAGGGATTTAATGAAGGAGGGTAGAGGTAGAAATTCTACCATTAGTGACTATCATAAAGAAGAGAAAAATAGACGCAGAATTATTCACAATGAGTTGTTATTATTATTTTTATTTTTAATAAAAATGCTTATGTAAAGGCAACTTTTAGCAACATAGCCTAAGACTGAAAAGTTTAAAAGCCTTTCTAAATTTTCTTGCACTAGATAATCTGAAAATGAATTGGAGTTATAAAGTACGGAGCAATTGACCTTCTTAGATATTATATACATCACTTATAAAGCTAATTGCATTTTAATTGGGTTTCAGAAAATGGACAGTTTTGCAGTGTGATATTAGATTTTAAACACTTTTGGTTTTAATGAGTGTTAATTTTCCTGGTGATTTGCTTCAGCATAGAAGTACCATGACTAAATTAATTCTGCCTGAAGCTATTCTACATTTAAGGTCATAAATGTTGGCAAGTAATATGGATGATAATGAAAAAATGCTTAAAAAAAAA
>VWZN01001858.1:19147-35644 GCA_013396955.1 Regulus satrapa
TTTTTTTTTCTGTGGTGCTCAGGTACACAGCTGTGTGGAAGCTGTCCTTGGACAGCCCTGACTGCATAGCTCAGTATCCTGTTATTTGATCCTCTGCTTTGCTGTTCTTGTCTTTCCCTTTCATAGCTCAATCTCCTCTCAGATAAACAGAACATACAAAATGACACAACAGGGGGGTGGCTGGAAAAGTGAGGAAACCAACTTCATGACTGTGAAAGTCTTCTAAAGGAAACCTCACAACTCTGGGAGTCAATTCTCTTCTTCTAAATGCTCTCAGAGTGAGGAAATAGAGCCTCTCCCACCTGGCCTAATCTTCAAAGGGCTCCAACTGTCAGCCTCTGCACTGGAGCTGTTGCTCTTAGAGCCCCACTGCACACATAGCAGGAGCTGATGGCCCTTGGATGGCATGGGGTAGGGCCTCTGTCTCTTCAGAGAGGTTTACTGGGAGCTGTGTACCCTTCCTCCATGAGCTGTATCTCACTCAGTCCAGCTCAGCTGGAAAGACAATGTATAACTTTTTAGTATTACGCTAGTTAACATTTCAGACCAATGTTTCTCTCTCAGGTGTACCTGACCCAGCTCTTCCACCATTAGGAGCTAGTTCCTGCTACAGAGTTTTTCCTCAGGCTGACAGAGCAAAAAACCTCCAACAAGATCCAACGCTTCCTTCTTCTCCTTGCATGATGAAGGTGTTACTCCCAGGGATCTGAGTTTGCTTTACAGCCAAATAAGAGACTGTTTCCTGTGACTAACTTAAGGCAGCAGGTTTCTCACCTCATCCCTCAAATACTGTTGCAGAATGGAAGAGGATCTGCATGAACACAGTGTCTGAGACAGTGCTTGAGGCATGAGAAGCTGCTGCATCCATCAAACACAACCAAATCCTTCTTGGGAAGGGATTCCCAAAAGGAGAGCAGTGGAGAGATGGACAGCAGTACTGACAAATATTTCTCTGGAGTCTTGCTCCTTCTCAGCTTGGCCACTTTCCTCTGAGCTCCCACTGAGCACAATTGGTGTTCTGATTCTTGCTGTGGAAGCCTGTTTGCAGGACTCAAAATGTCTAGAGCTGTACCAGTAGCATAATAGTTCCTGAGGTGAATTGTCTTATAGTTTCTGTTCTCATGTATGAAAAGCTTAAAGTCGTTAGTCAAATCTTTAGCTGTGCTCTGAATCCCTGTATTGTGGATTAACCACTGAGAACTGCAGTGGGCAGAGTTCATACACATTTGAGTTGTTCCAAGCAATGCTACAAGCACACTGCTGTTAAGAATAATGCAGATAGTAAGTCTTCACCATCCCCTCACACCTGTTACTTAGTAGCTTACAAAATCTCCTTTCTGCTGATGGGAATAAAAAGGATTTGTTCCCCGCCCCCCCTTTCCAGTAGGTTTCTGGGTGGGAGTTAGTTGTGCAGAAACAAAAATCACACAATTTCCTGGCCTGATCTTGGTATAGGAGGCAGTACCCACCCCATGCTCTCCCTGGGCAGCTGCAGCACAGAGCAGATCAGCAAAACATAGCTGGGAGGGAGGGAGGAAGGTTCAAAGGCTCCCTGGGCATCCTCAGGAGCTATAGTTGCACAGAGACATAAACCTGCCTTGAAGTATGCCTTGGTGGTAGATGGTTACCCTCAGCTATTGCTACTGGACCTCAGAAACGATGGATATTCATTTAGGAAACAGATATCCCAGGTAAACACCAATCCTTCCTTAAGCAGCTCTGTTACTATGCATGGAAGTACATGAACTAGATCTCCCAAATGCAGAATGCTTTTTGCACGCACCCTGGGATGTGGGAACATCATTCCCTCAGCTTTGCCAACCCAAATGCAACCTTACTGATGATCTGAACCTTACCTCCTCCCTCTTATGACTACGTTACAAACTTCCCTTGGTTTTGTTTGTTTTTTCCCTTGGAAATAGAAGGCAGTGAGATGATGAGATAAAGAGAAACTGCAGTGCTGTGAGATACCATAGTTCCTCAACAGATAAACAGAAGCTCTCCCAATAGTGCAAAAGCTGTTCTCAAGTCTCTGGTTTATGCTGGTGTTGGAGCACTTAGCATATGAGATACTGCAAGAGTCACTGAATCCTAATCAAAGCAACCTTCAAAAAGAGACAAGCTGTTTGACAACGAATCTGGACACCAGGAGTTCAGGTATTTTGAACCCTGGATTTCAGCAGCTATTACCTGGAAGGATGCCTCTAGGGAATCTGGTATTTCAGAGAACTCCTTTCAAAGCAAGAGTCAGTTGTTAATCCAGGCACAGGTGAGTATGAATATTTATTCAGCCTTAGCTCTGCCCCTTTGAGGGGCACAGCAGCTCCCTATTGTGAGCACCCACCTGCCCAAATTAGCAGGATTGCAGCTTGGACAGGGAGTTGCATTCACAGAAATCCTAGGAAACACCTTTTACTGTGCTGAACTCTGTACTATGCTTCCTGGAAGCACAGAAACTGACACTAATGTATTTGGGCACTCTAGTTTCTTCCAAATATATATACATCCCACCAGAGCTGGTAAAGGAATCAGGTTGCCTCACTGGGCATAAACACAGGTTCTAGGGGGTTTTTGGATGCAGAAGCAAAAATTCTTTAGCAGTTCTTAATTTCTAAAATTATTTTAGTTCATAATGAATTGTACAATGATACATTTTTCCAGTGAAAACAGGTGATCTCTGTTGCTGTCACAGCTAGTTTAGGACATGCCTTCTTTCATGGGACATGTCACTAAAGGCAAAAAGAAACTTTACATAAACCAAAGCAAAACACAAGGTGAAGTCACTTTTACTAGTCTTATCTTGTTACCAGCAATACAGTGTTGAACAAACACAAGCCATTGGATAAATAAATGATAACTAGCTCTCGGCCTGTGAAAGAAAATGCCTGCCTTGTCACTGCAGTTGAGATGGCTCCCAATAATGGCTATGGTTCAGTCCTGGGACACCTGCAGTATGTGGGACATTGTCAAAATGAAAATATCATGGGTCCTCATCTCCCCAGGTGGGTGCACTCTGGTCTGCAGAACACTGCAGCTGGGGCTGTTTGCTGCTCCCAGAATGTTGGTGAATCCTCTTTGGTGAGAGCACTCACACAGTTAAAAGGCATGTTCTTCTACCACCTGAAACCCACACATGGACTGAGCCCTCTTGTCTCCAAAGACCCTGGGAAGGAAATCGACATTAAATGGATGATCAAAGGCTGCCAAGCAGTTAGCAAAAGTGGTGAAGTGGTGTCCTCAAGTGGGCTGGGAAAGTGGCCTGCCTGTGTGCTGTCATGGTGTGCCCATATTTGCTATGAATTATAAGGGGGTCTACTTGTGCTCTTTCAAGGGGCTTTGCAGGAGCCAGGGACAGTGAGAAGCTCTGCACCGTCTGGCCTGGAGCTGAGACAACTCCCTGAGACAAACTACTCTCAGCAGCAGTGTATGTGCCCCCCTCCCACTGCCCCACTATCACAGGGACTTCCAGTGTCTGGAAGACAATATGTCAGAGCACCTCTATCAGAAATACGTTTCTGAGGATTCCCCTGGAGAAACTCCCCCGATTTGGGTCAATGCTGCTTCTTGCATCTTGCAAACAACTATTATAAGCATGTGACTTATTTGTGTGTGCCACCTGAAACAAGTCAAATGGCCTCCAAAAATCAGAGAAATTTCTGCTACCCTGGATTATATGTGCAACCAACCCCCAACAGATCCTGCTTTACAACAGCTTCCTATCTTCCTCCTTATTCCCAGGTAGTGTCAGGTCTAACAGTTAGCAGATTTGGGAATTCTTCTGTTTCAACAGTATGGTAATCATTCTCTCTGCCCTACTTCTAGGTTTTCTGACATTCAAAAAAGGTCAGTAGTTTTAATTCCTAAAGGATTTGAATACATATTTCATTTGTATTTGAAGAACTGAATACAGCAGAGGGTGATTTTTTGACTCTGCATATTGGGGACAATCTAAAACTTCCTTGTTAGTCTAGTTCCCCTGGTATATCTGCAAACAAGTTCTAGGGCAAAAAGCCTCTTTTGCCAGCTGGTGTATCATATCTGTTTTTGTCCGTGGTAACATAGTTTTTAAACAACACTCCTTTGTAAAAACAGAGGATGTAGTATCACTGTGCTGGAAGGGAGTGGTATCAAACTGTCCAGGGAGCTGATGCAAGAAGGGGCGGTGCAAGAGGATGGAAGCATGGGCTTAAGAGCCCCTGTGAACATACCCACAGCTCTGTCTTAGAGAGATGCTGAGAGAAACTTCCTCAAGGACCTATGGGGCCTCTGGCTGAAGCGAGTTGCTGAGTGCTGGTATGACATGTGGATCATGGAATTACCTATCCTGACTGGAAACTGCTGTGAGCTGGAAGGAATTAATTTACTATGCCTTGATTTTTGTTCATCTGACTATGAGTTTCTTAAAGAGCATGTTGTTCAGTGCCTGTTCTGACAAAAATCTGTCCCCAGTAAGGTTAATGGTATCTTCACGCACCATGGTGAGTGTAGCCACAACAAAGAGATTGTCAAAGCATCACTTAGATTTGCTCAGACTGAGTAAGAAGATAGAAAAGTGGGGTCGCTCCACTCTGGGCTGGATGACTTGTTCTGCTCCCCTTGCATAGGCAAGAAGGAGAGATCTTGGTGCCCGCCGTTCTCACTCCTGTCTCAGCAGGCTTAGCATCAACATGGTGGTAATCCTAAATGTCAGGCAGTTTCATGAAGATGCAGATCATGTGCTGTTATTTGATCAGATTTCCCAGGTGCTGGTCTCAGATTAAGAACTCAGTTCCAGGGGTTAGCACAAGAGAAGGCAGACTTTGCAAAGAAACTGAAATTAGAAATTATGTATTTAAAATGAACTGTTTATTGCAGCAGGTGACCTGAAATGAATACATTATAAACAGTAAGTAAAATAAATAGGATGTGATTGAAATCCTATAAATGTAACAGAAGGGAACACTTCTGTACTGAACATTTTGAAATCTTGAAAATGTTAAAATACCGCAGATGGGTAGCCAAACATTGCAGAGACTTCTGATGCATCCCAGTTTTTTTTACAAGAGCTAGCCTGGCTTGTAGGCAGTTTGAGGGTAAAAGTAAAAAAAAAATAAAAATCTGTCTATATTACTTCCATAGCTTCTTTTTGAAGACCACATTCTCGGGTTCCTCTTTCCTCTTTGATCCAGTTTAAACTGAAGGTCTTATATAATATTAATAATCCTTCAAAGAAATATTAAGCTCTGAAAGAAATGCAAAAATTTATTGCCTTTGCTACTTTCCTGCTTCTTTTTTTGTATATGCAGCTTGGAATTAAAAGCAGCTGATCTTTGTTTTTGTTTGCACAACTCCAAAATCAGCAGATTTGGTCCATCTCTGGGTTTTATATATTCTGCTGAAAAGCCTGAATTTTCCAGGCAGCCATCAAGCTTGCATTCCTGCAGGAGCCCAGACTGAATCTGCCTTCCTGAAGGCAGCATCAGGTGATTTGTTCTTGCACCCTCCTTTCCCTTATCCCACTTCTGAAACACACAGCTGTCCTTACAAGAGATCTCTGCTTCCACTTGTATCATTGTCACCAGTCTGGAAAACTGCATATTCCCACTGCTTGTACAAACAGTGATAATGATCATGCGCCCTACGGCAGGGGGGCTGGAACTAGATGATCTTTCTTGTCTCTTTCAACCCAAACCATGCTGATGAAATGACTCTGTGATTTTACTGCAGTCCTTAAGTCTCAGGTCCTCATATGCAAAAAAAACCAAAAAAACAAAAACAAANTGCTGCATAGCTTTCAAATTAAAAAAAAAAAAAAAAAAAAAAAAAAAAAAAAAAAAAAACAAACCAAAAAAACACATTAAAAGAACTGCTTTAAATGGGGGATCACTGTGCCCTGGAGGCTTTGTGAAAGAAATTTCTGTTATATAGCATAGTAAAGCAAGAAGCTCTGAAAGTACTTCTCCATTGGTGCTATACCATATCACCATATTGCCCTTTCCTGATTTTCATGAAGTCTCCTGTTTCCTACAAACTTCAAATTCAGAAATTCTTTGTATCAAGAGCATATAAGAAAGCTGTTGCTTGACCACAGCTCTAGAATTTTAAGATATATTGGTGTTCCTTTCCTGGAGGAGTCCTCACTGCAGTCCTGACTTAATACAGCATTGTGTGCCACTCAGTGCCTGACCCCAAGACTGGCCCTGCGCATATAATCAAAACTTCCCACAGAATGAAGTTCTGCTCATTCTGAATGAAAAAGCAGGTCCTTCATTAATTTTTCTGCCTTTCGCTCATGTTATTCTTATGAGAGTAGTCCCCAGATGGCACTGTTTGGCTATTTAGTATGATTTTTTTCTTGCCTGCTTTTTTCCCCCTTCTGTAAAAGTTCTTATGCAATGTAGTCTTTGAAGAAATGCTACAGATTCTCTCCATAGAGAAGGAAGGGACTGCTTCCTAGAAGCCATGGCTTGATGATGGGATTATTTATTTTCTTCTTGTTTTTAGAGTCTCCCTGCACAGAAGTGGCTTAATTCTTTTTGAATGTCAGTGCTTCACAATTCTCTGCTGTCCAGGAGCCCTTTCCTGCCATGGTAGATCTCTTCTCTTGCCTTAGAATGTTCCTTAAGTATTGCAGGCAGCAGTAAGCTGACAGCAAAGTCCTGCTATTCTTGACTAGCTGGCATATCCTGAAGCATCGTACTCACAACCTGCCATCCTTCTTTGCAGCTCCAGATTTCCATACACTGTCAAGGGTGTTCATGTTTCTTTCCTTTTTAAATGTCTTCTTCTAATGACTGCTTCCATTAAGTCACACTTCAACTACTTATAAGAAAATCAAGGTGACTGACATATTTTTCTCCAGATAGAGTTTCAAGATAATAAGGGACTTCTATACTGTTAATAACTAAGATTGCTACTGCTATGGTTTGAGAAAAAGCCAAAGAATAAATTTTAATGTTGCATTCAGTACCCAGAAAAGGAACCCAGAACCAGATAAAAACAGGGTAACACAATGGACAGAGATACCTAGGGAAGGATGCCTCCCATAGTGGCAGTGAAATGTGTTCCTTGGGTGGAAAGAATTAAGTTCCTCATCTAATAAGGGAAATTATGAGCTTGAGAAGGAAAGAATGTGTCTATTCAGTAAAGTCATGTTAACACAACAAAATGAAAGAGACAGATTTATAGGTACTCAGCTTGGGATTCTGAGGAATAGCTGATGAAGAGAAGTCAAAGGTGGTAGGTTCTGACTGCAATGGCCCATTCAGAGATAGGACTGATCTGTGCTGTCCTGTGGATGGTAACTTGTTTACATTTTTACTGGTGATTTTAGAAAGAATTAGAACTGGATTGTTTAAGGAGATGAGAGCATTGATACAACATGACCTTCAGTAACCCAAGGTGGTAAGATTATGGTCTTGAGAACCAGTGTTACAATCTTCGTGTTCAATGGGAAATACATCAGAGGTTGTGTAGGAAAACCAAAATGCATGGCAGCATGCCAGTTACAAAATGATCAGTTACAAAAGAGTTGGTGGTACACAGCTGGGAGAAGCTCTTCAGATATATCATGGCCATTTCCAGCAGAGAGAAAAGAGACTCTCAGGGTCACTTGGGACCTACTGAGGCCTTCTTCAAACATTGGTCAGCACTGGTCATTTCTAATATTGAAATGAGGCCCAGTGTGACCAAATATAATTTTGGGTGGGTGCAGCAAAAGGGGCCAAAGTGTGGTGAGAGCTAGCCTAGTGCATGGGGATGAAAAACCTGCTGGGAGTGAGAGGAGCTAAGCTGGATGACAAAGTTCTGGCATGTGAACAAAGGATCCTCAATATGCTGAGGGTGGAAATTCACAGCCTCCTAGCAATTGCAATTCCTCTCCTTGGAACAACCTAAGAAGCCCAAATAACAAGAAGATGGAATGTGACAGATTTAAGGAAGCCAGCATGTAAAATGATAGAAAAATGATGAGATGTGGCCACCTAATCTATTTCCCTGTGCCATTTTCCTTCAAAAAAAGACATGTGATTTTTTTTTAGTTCATTCTTCCTTGTAAAGTTTTTGGGACTGGGCTTAATCACTGTTACAAGTAAAATAATAGAAAAAGACCTATCCAAAAACAAACTGGGGGGAAAAACAACAAAAATAACAAAAAAAAAACAAAAAACAAAACAAAAAAACCCAAAAAAACCCAACCAAACCACAAACACAAAACAAAACAAAAAACAAACAAACAAACAAACAAACAAAAAAAAATCCTGACTTGCTGTTGTACCTATTTCACTGTGGTTTTGGTGCTCTGCCTATGTTGATAATTAAACCCACAGTAGAGTCTGATGCACTTTAAAATAGAGTGTGAAAGGAAGACTCCTACTTCAATAAAAGAGGATACTCAGATACCTGTCCTAATAATACAGGCATTCAAGGAATGGAAAACCTTCTTTACTAAGGGCTGAATAGATATCTCATCTTCTTGACAGTTTTTGATTCTTTGTTATAGTAATTCTTGTGCTCATTGAAAGCTTTCAAAATTCATTAAAATGGACACAAAACTGCAATTTTTTTCTTTTTCTATTGCCAGGAGCACTGGTAATCTTTGACCATCTTCCAAAAGCTCAGCTTATTCCAGTGTTGCTGAGAATCAAGTCTCATTCTCCACCTACATTTTGAGAACACGGGCAGTGAGAACAGCCTAAGTAAGGTAGAAATCCTGCTTAAGCTTTGTTTCATTTGATGGATATGCCAGAAGCTATTTTGAAAATGAAGAAAAAAAGCTCACAAGAGCAAACTTTTTCAGTTTACTTGTGTAGATAAGGTTAACAATAGCCTTGGCCTGCAATCAGATATAAAGAGTTCTTGACTGATTTCCTTAAGAAATAGGCTTTATGGGCTTATAATGTCTCTATGTGTCATTGTCAGTCCATCTTAACATTTTATTCCTCTTATCAAGTAAAAAGAAACATTCAGAGAGGCAGCAATATTGTGTGACTTGAGAAAGGTAGCCACTTGAGTAAGGGAGAGAGGACCTAAGAAAGGCTGGAAGTGATATCAAACCCCTCAAGATTTGAGCCTCTCAAGATCTGAATCAAACTTCGTAATTTTTTTTGTTGTTGTCAATCAGCAGTTGTTAATCAGTTATGATTAAGCAGTTACATTGTGAACGTTATATGCTTGGCTAGTGTTTTTTTCAAGGAAAGGGGAAGAAAATCCCGAAGTGAATTGGCTGCCTGGATGAGAGCCACCAGGAGTAAGGTCAGGACTGAGCAGTAACTGGGCGAGAGGTAGTTCCAGCAGTGGACCACCAACACACTGACCAAAGAGACCCAGCATCAGACAGAGGGAAGAACTGCACCTACAGACTAATTAGCATGGCAAATAGAGAGTTGAGTACTGATTAATAAAAGTCATGCAATCTGTAAGCAATGAATGCTGATGCTTTGTTTGTTAAAATGTACAAATGGTGTAAAGTTTTGAAGACTGGGGAGTCAGCCTTTTGTGGGCTACCACTCTGTTCCCTCCTTTGCATAAACTAGAATCAGAAGTATCTTGCCTGGCTCTGTGAGTTGGCACTGCACAACAGAGAAGGAGCCTGTGGTTGGGACAAGAGAAGCCCTAAAGCAAACTTCTGTCTTATTAGACTTTAGGAATCCATGAGATATCAGGATTGGCTCAATTAGTAGGTGGGGGAAGCAAGAAGTCTAGCCATATAAAGAAATGAAACTCTAGAAAACCTAGATGATTTAAAACCTAGTTTTTCTGTCTGGCACTCTTTTTTTTTGGCCTGGTTGCAGTGGTCAGGTATGAACTCAGGGACAGGTAACTGAAATGTGGTTATGCAGATAGTCTGTCCCAGGATCTTACTTTCATTGGGTGACACTGCAGCAGGCTTGGCCCCTGAGATCATTTAGGCAAGTTAAGTTCCCTCTCTTCCTATGCTCCTTCATAGGGCGGACAACAGCTGACAGCTTCCTCCCATGGAAAACACACCACTCTGCCATTGCAGAAGCAAACTGGGAAAACACCAGAATCAATGGCCTTGGAGAATTAGTTGATTCAGCGCATGGAGGAGAGAGGGCCCAGGTATGCTGACTCTGGACCACAAAGGAGCAGCTAGATTATTCCCACAGGGGAGGAAATGGATGAGTCTGCATGGCAGGCTGTTACTCTGTGACAAAGCTATCAGAGCAAGAAATTCTAGGTACACAGCACTGGAAGAAATTGAATTCCTGAAGCTATGAACACTTGAAAACTTCTTCAAAATTTACTTATGCCAGGGCTTGATGATACTGATTAATTACCCTAGGTGACTAAAAACAGCTAAATTGCTGTTTCTTCCCCCCTCACACTTTTGCTTTAGATAATTTACCAGCTGAGTGTTTCCTGTTTCCCTAACTTCCCTGCAGCCACTAACACATCTTATTAAGGCGCCTTGTGTAGTTTCAGCTTCTCCCTTGGCAAAGACTTGGCTATTCAGTGTGAAATTTGACAAAGTGCACACTTCAGTTAGCAAGCGCACCAACAACCTACACTTCCTCACTCTGCTTTTTTAGCTCAGACAGTTGAAGAGTGTCTGAGCATTGAGATGAGCAGGCTTATGATGCTGGCTTGGTACAGTATGGAAATTCCCTGCAGTGAAAAGCAACGCATAAAAACCTCTCTCCTGGAAATAAGAGCAGGAAGAGGTGTCAGAGAAGAAGCCGGTTTCTGAAACAAGAAGTGGTTACATTATGCATTGGTATTTTTTAACACAATGTAGTGCCTAGCTAGTAAAAAATACCTAGGCCTAAAGTAAATAAAGGCAGTGTCATCGAACATCTGGCACCTGCAGGTAAATAATTTTTAAAAACAAGGCTTTGGCTTAGAGGTGAGGCAAGAAGTCTATGACGATAAAAATAATTTACTAGGATATTTTAAGCAGTTTATTTTAGTTGTACATCATGGAAGAATGTAGCTACATTTCCTACTTCATCACTGTAATTGTTTATCAGCATTGCTCAAAGGGACACAGGAAGAGAGGATTTCTGCAGCATGACAAATTTTCAGTAGGACAAAGACCTAAAGAAGGCCCTATAGCACTAGGCAGACCAGGCAAGCAAGGAGAACTGGAGGGAGCTAAAGTCATCACCTGCATGCTGAGGATAATGTACTAATGTCATGGAGAAGCAGTAGCTAAGCAGGAAGAAGGACAGTCTGGTTTCTTGCAGTTGCAGGGAGGACTCTCTGGATTCCCTGGTAACCAAGATGCAAACATTTGGTTGTTTTGCACGTTTCTGGATGGGATGCTTTGGCACCTGATAAGGAGGCAGGTTACACAACAGGCAATTTCCTTGGTAATTTCATTGACAAAGACTGTTTGCTCTTTTGAGTCCTCATTAAATCTGGAAAAACCTAGTAGCACTAGGTTCCCTGTTCATTACCACGCTAAAAAATAGAGGATAAGGCTGTCAAGGAAGAGCAGGAGAGAGACTGTCAAATATAAAGCATGACTGCAAAAGCTTTTACTTTAGGAAGAAAAAGCAGTTTAGGAAAGAAAATGGGATTAAAGGAGTGGACAGCAAAATAAGTGGGGAAAATTGCAGAGAGGAGAGATGGTTAGTTTTCATATGTCATGAAAAGATGTTGCTTCAGCTGAGCCTTGATTTGGCTCCTTCTCTCAGTGCCTGCTCTGAAGTCCAGATGACTGGCGTTACTCCAAATTGTGGAGACTGTTGACATTTGGGGGGAGTTTCAGAAACCTATACTACCAGAATCAGTCCATCTACTTAAGTGGTTTTGGAAGTTTTCCTTGAGGTTTTACTCTTTTTCACTCATGTTTTAATCAGCTAATTTAGACTGAAGTAAAAACTTACCTTGGGTCAACATCCCATGATCTGTTCTAATCATCAGCACATACAGGGTTCATGCTTAGTGACCCCAGTTTATGGCTGCAGCTCTGAGAGAACCTGCCTGGGTGAGTGCACAAATGCAATTCTGAAGCCAGGGCTTTCTTAAGCAGGAATTACTAGTTTACATCTCTGTACAACCCTGTGTAGAGAAAGAGGGATGCAGATATTGCTACTAAATCACATAAGCTTTGAGTGCAAGGCTCAGGGGGAAACTAACAAGCAGCTTCCTTCTTCAGTTAGTTCTTGCTCTGCAGGTTTGCTTCCCCTTCAAAAGCAAGTAATCTCATCCTGTGGCAAGTAACAAGTCTGCAGTCTACAGAAACAAACCAGGCTTTGGCTCCCTACAGCTCACCAGCTCAGGGGTTATCAGGGGTTATCTTCAGTGATCCTTGGTTGCCTCAATCACAAATCCCATAATCTCTGCAAGCAGGGTTTCCAAAATAGCTAAATCTGAAGGTAGATTTGTGTGCATGTGTGCACACGTGCATGTCCGCACAAAGACAGACAATCAATTATTTGATGTGGATAAAGCTATTGAATTATTTCTTAACATGTTTTTGTCTGCTTGTATTGTTGGTTTTGTTTTGTTCTGTTTTTTTCTTTTGTGAAGAAATTCCTGTTCAATCTCAGATTTCAGAAGCTGGGTTTACAATGCAGTGCTTCTGCTTTGTCTTTTGCCTCAGCAGCTACAAATCTCTGGAGGCTTTGCAGTGCACCAGAATGGAGGAGGGAGAGTCACACTTCAACAGACAGTCTTTTATAATATTTTCTGATGTTTTACTGTGGCTTAAATACAGCAGAGATCTGACATACATTCAAATTCCAATGTACTGAAGAATGGAGAAATTATAGGAAAGAAAAAATTACTGTATGGCTGTCTGACTTTCAAACTATGTCACAGTGCTTTCAGAGCATCAGATCACCTTGGGAAGTCTCATTTTTTAATACAGCTTCACTTAATTTTGAGTTAATTCTTCCTCACACTCCTTGTATGTAAAAATTATTGCTTTTACTTATACATGTCAATTTTACCACTGTCCATATTCCTGCTTCACTTGTGTGTTCCTTAATAGAATATTAAATGTATTAGGAACAAGTTTAAGAGGTATCACTGATTACAGAAAAGAGATGCTTGTTTAAACCAATTGACATTAAGTGTTCACATATCTGACATAGCCAGTGTCAGAAGAAATGTGCAGGTTTCACATATACACACATATTCAGATATGAAATCCAGTTAAATTAGGCCCAGAGAGTGAGAATAACTGAGGCAATTCAAAAAGCAAGGTGGTGAGCTGCAGATACCCAGAACTTATCAATAGCAGGTGAACAGGCCTGAGAGCAAATACAGGAAAATAGTCCAAAAAAGGCTAAGTAAAAGAATGGAAAAGTTGAAAAAAAATACTTGAGAAAACTGAATGCCTATTGTCTGTATTTGAAACTATAGAAGAAGGGAAGAGAGGGCCTGTTTTTCTAGTCAAATTGTGAAACATAAGAAGTGAAAGAATCGGGAGAAAATGAGCTGGAAAGCAGATATGCCTGCTGCTGACTAGTGGGCAGTTTCATTCAGTGCTGGCAGGGGACACTGAGACTGTTGGAAGGGCTCCTCCCTCATGGGGCACACCAAATTTTATATACTTTTTACTTATCTATTTTTATCTTATCTACTTTTTACTAGTTGTCTCAGTAAAGAAAAGCCTGAGGGACGCCGGAGTGACTAATAACACAACCTGGTTGCTTTAAATGGTGGTGGCAAAGATACTCACCAAAATGTGTTCCTACTGGCTTGGCAGAACCAGTGGTACTGGTGGCCTGTTGAAGACAAGGCTCGGTTGGCTTTTGGTCTGCCAGTTTCTCAGCAGATTTGGGAAAATGCCTCTAGAGACGGTTTTGCACAGAGCACTAAATTCCTTCTTCTTGTTCAACACACAGAGATATAAGTTTGCTTAAGTGGGTCTTCACAAGAGCAGCAGTAGGAATGTGCTCTCCTGTAGGGAAACACGCAACACCCCACAGGGATGGGTTGTACTGTGCTCTAAAATGCTTGCTGGCTGTGATGAAACAAAAGCCTTCTGAATCACAGGAACTGCACTATATTCATCTTTCCTGACATTCTGACATGAACCTTTAACCTCACAAACCTAAGTCAGCCAGTAGCCCTTGACATAAACCCTGATCGTGCGCTTACGAGCTGGGAAGCACACAAACACTTCCTCTGAATGGTTATGAAATCACCATCTCTCGTGGCATAAATGTGTTCTGCTCAACAGAGTAGGTTACACCCAAGAGCTTCTGAAATGGCAACAGCAGTGACTGCACAGTAGTGAGTGTCAATATATTACGCTATAACATGCTTGCAGACTCACAGACAACCAGATTTAAAGTCTTGTACAACACTCAGGATTCTTCCTGCGTTTGACCCCTGCAGTTAAGTGCTACAGTAATGGACTTGAAGAGATGTTGCTGCAAGAACTTGCCAAAGGGTGATAGTACACAGTAAATACCCAGTGATAGGCCCCAGGGAGTGTGAATCATATGCTAGACATTGTTTTTATGTCTGAGGAGAAATCCTTCTGCGTGAATACAGAAATTCTGAACTTATGTGGGAATTTGAAGATTTGAATGATGGGAGAAAGATGCAGTTTGGGGAATTTCCACTTACTGAAAGGGAAAGTAAACTTTACACATGAAATAACAAGAAGACAGACATTTCTTAGATGCTGTTTTGTGATGCACAAAAATTGTCTACATTAGGTGCTTTATATTTGTTAGGCAACCTTTCCTAGTTTGTGGTTGGAGAGTCTCACTAGTTCAAGGTTTAAAGGAGAGGAAAATCACCCGTAAAAAGCAACAAATACAGCTTTTCTTGGACATACAAATAATGTAACTTTAAAGCACATTACCTAAAGCCATTTCAAAGTTGGAATATGATGTCCCAAAGTCACCTTTTGTCATTTCCTACTGATTCAAGCAACATTCCTTACATGTTTTTTTCTGAATTTCATTGTACTGCCCCAAATCAGCTAAAGTTAACTACTTTATTCTAACTTTCTACTAACTACTTTCTACTACTTTATACAAACTTTTACTACTTTGAATACTAACTTTCATGGGCCTTGAGTCATGCTCCTGCAAAGAAACAAGTGAATAGTGTCTCAAAAAATGCAATTTCTTTTAAAAATTATAGGTTTGTATCATCTTAAGAAATGAAAATGTTAGTAGTATTCTCAGCAGAAGCATGAAGGGGTAAAAGCAGCCAGAAAAAGCACTGAGGTAGACTAAAGGTAGCATAGTGCTCAGGGATGCTCAAACATAAAGAGCATGATTGCACAGGACTCAGGCTTCTTGATTTTGTTTCTCTGTATTTGGAGACTGTAGGAAAGGACAAAGATTTATCCTGAACCCACTTACACACGCTTTTCACATCACAGCAACTTTTCCTCGTAGTAGGTGCTGCAAAGCCCAGAAATTAAAAGCTGGCCAGTGAAACTGGCAGTAGAACCAAAATTGATCAACTGCCACATGGTACAACGCATTTGGCTTGTGTTTACGCAAAACAGATCATCCTTCGTGCTGAGGGAAAAGACCCTGTGGGAAAACTACTCTGGAGGCTGCTCACGTGGCAGAAGCACATGCACACAGCCGTGGGTGGTGACTGCAAACAGTCAGGTACCATGCCAGCAGCAGACTGTGGCAGGGCAGCTTTGTCCTGACTGACCTCAAGGAGACACGTCCAGGTGCAAGTGGAAGTGCAGCTGGCAGGGTGCTGTGCTTGTGGGGTCAGGGAAAATGTGCCACTCACAGGTGAAGCCAAGGACACTGTACACTGCAGAAACATGCCCCACATCTCTGCAGCACAGTGATGGGCCATACAAAAACTGTCTGGGCAGAAATGAGAAGCAGTTTTCTTTGGGAGAATGAAATTTAAAGGCTATCTTCCTATTTCAGTATCCATAGCAAGACCAGTATAAACGCTGCTTCAGTTTGCAGAGTGTCTTCGGTTTCCTTTTTCAGAAAATTTAAGTTTTAAAACTTACTTCTCATTCCTCTGCCATTATCTATCTGCCTGCCACAGTCCACTTCCATTCCAATGGAGAGACTAAAAGATACCACTGTTCAGTTTTATTAAGAGGTGGGTGTTTTGCCTGGGGAAAGATTCTGCTTGCCAAACAGCGCCAACAGGCACTGTCCTGTGTTATATGTGCGTCCCAATAATTGACTGGTCACAAGACCAATTAAACCATATTGGAATTTATTAAGCAAGCGACAGTAAACAAAACAGCGCTGGGCAGCTGGGGAGTCTCCGCTCCACCACAGCTCACAACTACTACTCAAAAGTCTCTGCTTTTTATACTCTGCAATGTCTTGTGACACGTATATTCTTCTGTTTCTCCTGCGTTTGTGCGAGGTGTTGCTGGGGGGGATCTTTGTCCACTTCCCGGTAGGTGGTCGTAGCAATGAAGCTTTGTAGCTGTGTAGCTGGTTACTGCTAAAAAACTGGTCACTCAACTTTTAGTTCTGGTTGTATTTTGTTTGCTTTGCCGGATGTTTGAAGATATAGCCTTGACAAGATCACAAGGTGCTTCCCGTAATACGGTTTAGTGAACAATTACTGATGGTAATTTATTACACC
>VWZN01001859.1:1528-13981 GCA_013396955.1 Regulus satrapa
CCGCAGAGTAGGACTGGAACAGGGGGGAGTCTCAGCCCCCAAAAATCACAGCCAAACCTTCCCAGTGCATCAGTTGTTCAGAACCTGGCTGGCTCTGAGCAACACCACCACCATGCTCCTGCAGAAAGGCAGCCAAGGTCTTGGGCATTGCCTGACAGAGGTTTTTTCTTCTCTATTTCAGCTTTCCAAGGACCCCAGGTGAATCTGGGATCTTGCACTACCCTTGATGTCCTGAGAGTTGTGGAGCTGAAATACTGCAACAGCAATGGCAACTGGAACAACAACTGGAATGGCAATTGGAATGGCATTGGCAATGGCAACTGGAATGGCAATTGGAACAACAACTGGAATGGCAATTGGAACAACAACTGGAATGGCAATGGCAATTGGCAGAACAACTGGAATGGCAATTGGCAGAACAACAACTGGAATGGCAATTGGCAGAACAACAACTGGAACGGCAACTGGCAGAACAACAACTGGAATGGCAATTGGCAGAACAACAACTGGAATGGCAATTGGGAGAACAACAACTGGAACGGCAATTGGGAGAACAATTGGAATGGCAACTGGAACAACAACTGGAATGGCAACTGGAACAACAATTGGAATGGCAATTGGAACAACAATTGGAACGGCAATTGGAACGGCAATGGCAACTGGAATGGCAACTGGAATGGCAACTTCCCGGTAAGAAAACCTTAGCCCTTTCCTTTCTTCAAAGGGGGCACTCCAGAGCTGCTGCCCAAAGCCAACCCTGATGCCCTTCTTGCCTGCAATCTCCTCCTTTGAGAGGTTCTTGCTTCTGGTTGTAGATGCTGAGACACCTTCAGGAGCATTGGCAGAACAGAGGTTTCCATCCAAGACCTAGAGCATGGATTAACTTTGTCCAATGCTCTTGCTCACATTGACCTCTAAAGGCATCCGGTGACAGCTGTCAGAGACATCAGTGATAAACTGGATCCATGCAAATAATTCTTCTGGCCTTTGCCCAACACCACAGCCTTAATCCAGGGTGCTTTTGAAAAGGCTGAGGGCAGGGGGACACTTCCAGGGAGGCAGCTTTTCCTCCACTGGAGGAGGGAATTTTCAGAAGTCTTCCTTCATATGTAAAACGTCTTTTTTCTCTTGACTTCTCAGTCTCAGCAGATTCCCGATGGCATCTTCAACAACACACAAGGCATCTTCAACAACACTCAAGGCATCTTCAACAACACTCAAGTCATCATTGGTGGCCAGTCCCAAATTGTGACCATCAACAGGCAATGGCGTGTGGCAATCATTGAGCAAAGCAGCATCAGCGGCTCCTGGAAAACCATCTGGAACTACAACACGGTGAGCAGCAGGGAGGGTGCTTGTTCAAAAAGTGTACCAGGAGACTTGTTCCTTGTACAGCTGGCACAGAGAGGGTGACTGACTCTTTGTTTTGAATGTTTGAAGTCAAGAATTTAGATCAGCAAAACTCTTGACATTTGTTATGCTAACCATCCTGACTTTTTCCCGACGTGAATAGGAAAAAACCAGAATTTTGGTTGCTGAATGTTGTTTTTTTTTCACAGGGCGTCATTGCAACCAAGATCACACAACAGAACACCTGCTACATTTCCATTATGAACAGAAATGAGATGCCCCGCTTTGATAATCTGGCCCGCCTGGCACAACAGAGCAGGGTAAGTCTCCAAAGGGGTAGCAGAGTCCTGACCCTGGAGTTCATTAGTCCATTTCTTCATGTCTTTTCCTTACTGGAGACGATCAGGTTGCCTCTAGTGGCAGTTTCCTTTCTCTCAACAGCAATGTAGACTCGGAGTATATTGTAGGAATGCTTTGCCAAGAGAAGAAAGGGACTGCATTACTCCCTCCCACTCTCTCCCTGAGTTTGTTGACCTCTGCAGCTTGCTGAACAAATCTCTTCTTTGTGGAGCCCTTCTGTGGTTTTGTTGCACCATCACTTAGACTCAAGGTCTCTCTACCTTGTCTCCCTTACAACAACCTTGGCCTTTGCAGCTGCCTTCAAGGCTTGCTAGGGGTTCCACAGGACCCCGGGGGATTAAAAGATGTGCTTAAAGGCACTCTGGACTCAAAGGACTTGCCCCACGTCATCACTCCAGAGCTAGGAATTGCCCAAGCAGGACTAGCTCCTGCCACTGAGCTTGCTGAATGCTGGTTTTTCTTGTTTAGAATCTGATCGGCCTTGGAAGACCCACCAAGAGGATCACCTTTGTCACCAAAGGAGTTGTCAACAACCTCTACACCTACGGAGCAGACATCACAGCTATGTGCAGTGGACTCACCACCTACATGGCTTACGAAATTCAATGTGAGTGAAAGCAGGGAATTCGGACTGTTACTGACCTGGGCTTTTTGTCTCTTGGGGAATGACTCAGGTACAATTGCTGCTCCTCCACCTCGAGACACACAGACACCAAGGACTTCATCAGCTGCACAAAGCATTCAGCACCTCCACAGAGTAGGACTGGAACAGGGTGGGGTCACAGCCCCCTTAAATGACCTAAACAAAACCCTCTCAGCTTCTCTCCAGGAAGCTTGATGGGGCTCAAAGTTGGGCCCAGAGTCTTTTGGCCCTCACTAAGCTCCTGTGCAATGCCCAGGCATAGAAGGCTCATCTTAGGTACCGTTCTCCTTCAGGTCAGACCTTGGCCCAGGCAGCCACAAAAGCCTTGTGCTTCACAACACTAAGATAAGTTGTTTCCATCTCTGGATCTTTTTCATGGGGCAGCAATACCAACATTCCCAGTGCTGCAATTCTTCAGAACCTAGTTGTCTTTGAGCAACATCACCACCACTGTAGGAAGGCAGCCAAGGTCTTGGGCATTAGCTCATGGGGTTTTATTCTCTTCTTTTTCCAGCTTTCCAAGGACCTCAGGTGACTCTGGGATCATGCATTACCCTCAATGTCCTCAGAGTTGTGGAGCTGAAATACTGCAATAGCAATGGCAATTGGAACAACAATTGGAATGGCAATTGGAACAACAACTGGAATGGCAACTGGAACAACAATTGGACTGGCATTGGCAATGGCAATTGGAATGGCAACTGGAACCACAATTGGACTGGCATTGGCAATGGCAATTGGAATGGCAATTGGAACGACAACTGGAATGGCAATTGGAACGACAACTGGAATGGCAATTGGAACGACAACTGGAATGGCAATTGGAACGACAACTGGAATGGCAATTGGAACGACAACTGGAATGGCAATTGGAATGGCAATTGGAATGGCAGTTGGAATGGCCAGGTAAGAAAACCTTAGCCCTTACCTTTCTTGAACCAAATGGGGGCTGGGGGGCCCTGAGCTGCTGCCCAAAGCCAGCCCTGATGCCTTTCTTGCTTGGCAGCTCCTCTTTTGAGAGGTTCCTCCTTCTGTGTGCAGATGTTGAAACAGAGCCATTGGTCAGCAGATGTTTCCATCAGGGACTTTGAGCGTGGATTACCTGTGGCCAGTGCTCTTGCACTCATCAACCTCTAAAGGCACCATTCAGCAGCTGTCAGATGCAGCAATGATTCACTGAATACAGGAAAGAATTCTTATGGCCTGTGCCGAATGCCACAACCATTTTTCCTTGTGTTTGTTTGTTTGAAAGATCTCTCCCTCATTTGGAAATACATCTCCACTGCCATCTCTCTCTGGATCAGAGCACTTATTCTTTTCTTGCAAGGATTTTTTTGTAAATATATGGTGTTAGACCTAGCTACTTTCACAGTCTGAAAATATTTCATGTTGTTTTCTTATCTCAGCAGACAGATAACAACCAACAAATCATCCCTGGGGAGTCTCACATCACTGCTGTTGGTGTTTCACAACGGGTGAGCATCAGCAGTCAAACACAAAAGGCAATTATTGAGCAAAGCAGCAACCGTTTGTCCTGGAAAACCATCTGGAACTACAAGATGGTAAGTGGCAAGGAGGGGGTTGTTGAAAAATGTACAAGGAGACCAGCTTCTTGTACAGCTGGCCCAGTGACGGGGATTGTTTTCTTTATCCTGAATTTTGGAGTCCGTGATATGGGGTAGAAACTCTCAGCATTTGTTATTGTTTCAATCCAAACCTTATTCCAGTGTTAACAGTTGGGGAAAACTGAATTGTGAGTGCTCAGTCATTTTATTTTACAGGGTATCATTGCAACAAAAGTGACGCAAGACAGAACGTGCTACATCTCCACCATGAACAGGAGTGAAATGCCCACCTTTGCTGCACTTCTCAAAGTGGCCGCAGAGAGGAGGGTAAGAATTTAATGGAGGAATCACTTGGAATGTTGCTCTGTATTTGCAAGTAAATAGATGTGGAAGGCTGCTATTTTCAAGTCCTTTTAGGATTAGGTGGTTTATTATTAGGTGTATTATCATTAGGTGTTTATTATTTATTTATTGTTTCCATAATTTATTATTAATTTCTTTGGTTGAGGTGTATTTGATTAAGAACAAATATTCCAATAAGCTGGAGAATTTAAAATCCTTTCTTAAAACCTTTGGAAATACCTATGTATGATGTTAGCATGAGCTCTGCTCACTAAATTAACACAGACATTTCAAAAATGGTATCAGCATTTAGCATCGTCACATTTGGTAGGCACTGGCTTCCCCTGAAGACTCAGAACTGAGTCCTTAAAAAAAAATCAAGGCTTTAAAGAGCAAGAACACCTAGGGGGCAGAAGAAAACCAGCAGAGCATTTTCAGTAAAGGCATAAGCAAAAAGATTCTGCTTTAGCTATAGATGGTGGCTTGCTAGTGCTAAGGTGCATCCCCCTGAGATAACCTCAACACCTTGCTCCTCAGTGAGAAGGAGGAATTGTGCAGTCAGCTTCCAGAAACCCTTTCATCCACGTCCATTATTTTGAAAGGCTGTATGTGTAACAATCAGAGCTGTGGCTACCAGCCCTGCCTATATGCTGGAGTTCATGGCCCCTTTCTTCATGTGCTTTTTCCTCCTGGAGAGGTTCAGGTTGTGCTAGTGGCAGCGTTTCCAGTGTCTCGACAGTAATGCAGATTGGAAATTTGTTATAAGAATGCTCTGCCAAAAGAAGGAAGGAGCTGCATCATTCATCCCCCCAGCTCCTCTTTCTCTGAGGATGTGGAGCTCTGCAGCTTGCTGGGCAAACCCTTGCTCTGAGAAGCCCTTCAAGGGCCTTCATCCTATTGGCATGCCAAGATCTCAAATACTCTGTGCAGACATTTCAGTGCCAAACTGCATTGGTCAGCTCAGAACGTGGCCTTGCAGCTGCTCTTGGCCCTTTTCCTTTGGGGCATGAGGGAGCCTTTCCCCATTCCACAGCCTTTCCCCTCAGGGGCTTTGCCTGGCAGGACCCAGACCCCAGCTCTGAGCTTGCTGAATTGTGATATTTGTTGTTTAGAACCAGATGGGTCTGGGAAGACCTTCCAAGAGGATCACCTTTGTCACCAACGGACTGGTCAACAACCTCCGGTCATATGGAGCAGATGTCTTCTCTATGTGCAGTGGACTCACCACCTACATGGCCTATGAAGTTCACGGTGAGTGCAAACCAAGGAATTCTGTCCCTAAATATGTCTCTGGCCTTTGTTTCCCTTGGGGAATGACCAAGGCACCATTGCTGCTCTTCCACCTTGAGCTGGACAGAAACCTAGGGCATTGGCAATTGCACAAAGGGTCTGGCTGAATTCCACAGGTCAGGACTGAAACAAGGTTGAGTCCCAGCCCCCCTAAATGACCTGATCTATAGCATGACTACCCCCTTCTGTGGAGTTGAAGTTATTGGATTTTACACACTGATATTCTCTGCAGTGCCTACACTAACAGAAAGGGCAGCTCTAAGCACCATTGTTCTCTCATTTTTGTATTATAGACCCAGTGTTGTTTCTTGGCTTCAAACAGATTCTTTGTCTATGAAATGATTTCTCATACAGCAATTATGGACAACCTAGGTCACTTTAAGCAACAAAATGAGCTCTCATCAATTACCTAAGAATACCTTCCCTATGAACTAATTGTAATTTTTTGTTTGTTTTTTTAAAGGACCCCAATACAATCAACAATCATGTGTTGCACTTAACGTCTTGAGACTTGTGGAGCTGAAGTACTGCAGGGACAACAGACAGTTCTGAAATCCTTACCTCTCCTGAACCGAGATCCAGCCCTCAGAGCTGCTGCCCAAATCCAACCCTGATGCCGTTCTTTCCTGCCATCTCTTCTTTCAAGAGTTTTGTTCTTGATGGTTCAGATGCTGAAATATGCTGAAAGATCATTTGTTGACTAGAGCTTTCAATTAAAAACCTTTTGCATAGATGACCTATGGCTTGTTTCTCATTATTCTACCCTTGAATCATCTTTGAAACTTCCATGGAAATATTTTTATTTTCTCCCTCCTGCCCCATTTGAGCCCTTCAAATGCTCTTTTCATTGCCAGCTCTCAACACAGGGCACAGCCAGAGAGCTGGGCAAGCCCCAGGGTGTGTGTGGTACCAAGGAGCATTCACAGCTGGGACCTTCCCTCCCTGTCTGGGCAAAGATGCCTCACATTAAAAACCTGGATTCAGGGGGCACAAAAGGCAGAAGGGAAGAAGGGCAAAGCAGTGAATTTGTCTTCTCTAGGGGAAGGGGAGTCTCCTTTGGGGGATCTGTCATGTTCTTATGGAGCCCTCCACTGTCCAGTGCATAGTGAGGACTGGTTCCACTGCCTTGAACACTGAAGTGGATGAAAATGTGCTCCAAAGAGGCACCCATGGTATAAACACAACTGCTGATCCCTTGAGACAGCACCACAAGATTCCCACTCATCTCCTCCCAAATGCCTTTAGCCCAGACATGAACATATAATTTTAAAAAAGAAAAAGCTGTCGTCCTTCATGCTGTAATGGTACCTACATAGATGAAAGATTTCTTCCATTTTTGCTGCCAGGAACATGTCTCTTTCCTGATAGCAAATTCCAGATCCTCTCCAGGAGATCCTCCTGGTGTTCAGCAGTACAAACTGGACAGGAATCTAGCTAGGAATAGGCATGATTCTGCTGAGTTAACAAGCGCACTCAACAAAATGTCAATCCCCATCTACTATGACCCAACACCTAACCTGTAGTTTCAAAGTTCACTTTTTGGTGTTTGTTTGGATTGTTGTTTCTGTTATAATTTTTTTAACAAGTGGGATATGAGGGATGCAATGATCTTGTCACACAAGAAGAATTTATCCCTCCTCAATCGCTCACTAGACTCCTGAACACAAATTTTTTAAATGGTCAAGCCACTGCCATAGAGAAAAATCAAAGAGAGTGAGAAGTTAACCCTAAACAATTAACAGTTGAGAATTTTAGAGGGAAATTGGAATTAATTTTCTTGTTTTTTAGCAAGGCATGGTCCCTGTTTCCCAAAAATTTAGACTCAAGCTATTTCCTCTTCTCTAACACAGACGGCAGGATGGCCCAGGTTATCCAGGTGAAGACAAAACTGCCTTTAGCACCAACATCAGTAACAACACCCCCCAGTTTCTGATGCCCTCTCACTGGCCCCAGAAGCTTAATTCTGTAGCAAGTTGCAAAGATCACTGAGTCACCTCTCAGAAAAAGCATCGGAATTCTCAAATTCACATTCTCAAACTCAGGCTTGTGCTTTCCACACTTTGGATCTCTCACACCTCTTGAAGCCTCTCCAACCTTTCCTCAAATAAAATCACTTTTTCCTCAACTGTTACACTGGCAGGCAGGTTGGCTGTATCAGGGAAGCTGAAACAAAATGGAATGTGAGAAATGTGCAGAACAATTAACATGGTGTTACAGTTACAGCACAGCAATGCTTATTTTCACACAAAACTAAATTTCTCTGTTTTTTCCATAAAGCCAAGTATTTAAAAATACATGGTATGTTATCCTGATGAAACATTATGAATTTACAGAATTACTCTTATAAAATTGCCAAAAGAATTTGACCCATTATTTGACACTGTCAGCCACTAAAAATCAGTTAAACAGGAGAACCCTGAGCATCAAGTGAAAAGTAAAACTGCAGCCTTTCAATTCAAGTCTAATTAACAAACAGAAATTCAAACACATAAAGAAGGATTCAATCGAGTTCTGCCAAGATTAGGTGATTCAATAAACTCTCATGGTGACTCATAGGGGTTTTCTCCAGGTACTACTTGTAAATATTTATTTTATCAGGGACTGAGCAGGTAGTAGGAGAAAAGGCAGAGTAAAGCAACCATTAAAACCCGACATAGTTCCCATTTGCACTCAGGTGGGCTCGAGATAAAGGCACTGTGACACAGCCTAGAAATCTGTGGCTCAAGGACAGAATTCATCACATTCCGTAGTTCAAAGAAAACCCTCAAGCTCCAGCATCAAGGATGAAACCAGAAAATAATTTCATCGGTTTTACTCTTGCTAGGCAGCAAGGAGCAGAAAAAAACACAGGAAAATGTGTGTGCACAGAGCAGGACAGAAGTTTGAGGAAAGGGGGAAATCTGAAATGTTTTTTACCCTTGGGAGTTTGCTACCCAGTGGGACAAGAATTTACTGTGGAAACAGAACACCTTGAGCAGAGCTTTAAAAGGGACATGTAGAAAAACCCACAATGCAAAGAAAACAGGGGCTTATCCAGACAAAGCCCCTTTTTCCCCTGGCTATTCACTGCTCTCCCCAGCTCTGTATATGGTCTGGCAAGTGCCACACAAACTGCTCAAGCACTCAGGAGCTGATAAAAGATGTGGAGGGTCAGGGTTTCATGGGTGATGCATTTTTGTAAGAGCCAAGTTGGCTCGGATTGGTGGAAGGGACAAAACTCTAACGGCACTGGAGGGAGGAGGATTGTGCAGCTCAGCTTCTCCTGCCTTTCTTGAGGAGGGTGCAACTCACAGAATTTCCAGAGGCTAAAAGGAGATTTTCTAACCTACAAAAAAAGGTTTTGGTGTGTATTTGGTATCTTGGAGGCTAAGGACACAACCGATCTCCATTTGGCATCCACAAATGGGTCCAATTAGAAGACTTATAAATCTTTCCCCTTGGTAGTTTATCACCTTCATTCACCGTATCGAGCAAAGTACGGAGGGGATGTGAAAGAGGTGGAAAGCAGAGGAGTGGCAGTGCAGAGCTTGAGTGTGCAAACCCCCCAGCCCAAGCAGCACAGGGACACAGGCACAGCTGCTGTCAAATGCAAAGCACCTGGGGAGGAGTGGGGAAGGGAGCTCCTCTGGGAGCGGGGCTTCTGCAACCTGCCACGGGCACGGCAGAAAAGCAAATCCACATTACCGCAGGCTCCAGGCCCATGGCTCTGAATATCTAATTCAGAGAAAGATTAAAACCCACTCCCTTAATAACAGGGCACATTAAATGGCCATGCTGCTGCTCCTCCCTCACACATGTATTGCTTCCTCTACTTTCTGAAATCAGCCCTCAGTCCATCATCAGGTGCTGCTCTCCTCAAGAGGCTCTCAGCAGATTCAGGGCTGTGTCTGATGAGCACAAAGCAGATCCTGAACCAGCTCAGAAAGGAAGGTCAGCAAAAGCACCCAGCAGTTCCTGTGCTTCAGAACCAGCCTCGCCATCATCTCCAGGGCCTCACTCAGCATTTTGAACATTGCCAGGTTAGCACCTCCCTTGGTTTTAACAGGGCCTCTGGGTAGAGACACAGCTCCAGCCTGAGGCCTTTGCCACCCTGGCACCAAGAGTCACTACCAATGGACGGGGAATCTGCTCTGCTTCTGGGGAGAATTCCTTTTTCCATTTTAAAGGGACTCTTAAATGCTTACCATGACCAGTTTTCTCTCCCTTCCCTGCATGCAGCAAATTCAATCAGGCAGGTATCAAAGCCTCCTCTTATCAGAGCATTTGCCCAGGAAACTCGTCATGTTCCTGTGAACACAGGGCACCTGCCAGCAAGGTAAACCCATTTTGAGATTTAACTTTGGGATCTTATGTATAAAAAGTAAGAGTACACATCAATTAGCAGCAGAGCTAATGAAGTTCCCTTAAGCATACCCCAGGCTTTCCCGTAAAGGGGAAGGATGTTGGGAGCGTGTCCAGAGGAGGGCAACAAGGCTGACAGAGGGTGGGGAGCACCAGCCCTGTGTGCAGGGAGCTGGGGGTGTTTAGCCTGGAGGAGAGGAGGCTCAGGGCAGACCTTCCCCCTGCCCACAAGAGGAGGGGGCAGTGGGCTCCATCTCTGCTCCCAGGCACTGTGCACTGGAGGAGGATGCAGCCCCAGGGGAAGCGTAGGCTGGGCACCAGGGAGAATCTCCCCCTGAAAGCGTTGGAATGTCTGCCCGGGGTGGATGGGGTCACTGACCCCGGAGGGGCTGAAGGAAAGGCTGGATGTGGCATCCAGTGCCATGCTCTGGAGGTGCTCGGCCAGGGGTTGGACCCGCTGACCTCCAAGGCCTTTCCCAGCATGGCTGATGGTTTGATTGTGTAAAGCTTGCCCAGATTTCAGAGGAGATGTTTGAAGACATGCTCCTCCAGCCTCGGGACTGTTTCTGGTGCACTGGGTGCTGCGTTAGCTTTTCAGCAGCACATTCCTTCACGTGCCCTAAGCAGCAGAACACATCATACACGTGGCATTACTGGAGGAGGCAATTTACCTTCTGCCAAAGTCTCTCCTCANTTCCCCATCCCAAAGAAGCGTGTGCAGGGTGTGAACTCCAGCCCTGCTTTCCTAAATGCTGTTTCCTGGCTTTGGTGGCTTTTCTGGCCCTTGCCCACTGCCACCCAGGGAGAATTACCATTATTTCCAGGAACAGACTCCTGAGCTTGAGCCCGTGTGGCAAAGGCAGCCCTGTGCAGAGGAATTCCCTCCTACCCAGCTCCTGCTGACAGCCTTTGTGCTCCAAAACAAACATGGGCTCGCTGTATACGTTTAGAATGATGCAGCTCAGGTTTTTAAGTGACTTTTCCTGGTACATTTCCAACACCAAGCTGGAAAAAAATTTCCACTGCAATGTTCTCTTATTTTCTCAGTCTACATCTAATCAGTTTTTCTTTCAGGATTGAAGTTCTTATCAGGCTCTAAACTTCCTAGAGCAAGATATTTCACACTTGAAAGTTAAGATAAATTAGCTGCCTATTACTTTGCTACATCTTCTGCATTAACCATTTAAAATCAACTGAGTTGAAGTCTAGATTTATAGAGATCAGCATAACCAAGCTATTTTTCTTTGAACGTCTCACTAACATTATTGCTATTACAAATCCTAATGCTTAACACACCTCCAGCATTTTTTAAAAGTCCATTAAAAGCTTTAATTCACCACGTGTCCTACAGTAACATTTCAAACTTTTGCACAAAAGGTGGAATTAGCACTCAAGCACTGGAGCAAAGTAGTTGCTACTTCCAGACCCTGGAAGATTTCCTGCTCTAATTGGGTCATCATTGCATTTCACAGTGTTCACTAGTCAAATTTAAATTGATCCAGATTTTGACTGATCAAGACGAGACTAAAAAAAGATTTCTCTGTAGGGACATGACAGGAAAGATTCCAGTGAATCTCAGGAGACATTAACACTGCAACTCTCAAAATGCCCATTTAAGTACACAGGTCTAGAAATATTCATAATAATGCAGAAGCTTGGAGTTGCTTACACTGCCAGAAAAGATCTCTCTCAACAAGGTGAGGCCTGAGCTTCATTTAAATTCAATTTGTGAGCGAAACCCATAAGCATTCCACATCCATGTAACAAACTGGCAGGATTTTATCCAGTCTTAAGTTTGTTTTTCTGCTCATCCTGCAGCAGACAGAATATGAAGTTTAAAGAGCACCTTAAAAACTATGAACAAAAAAATGCTCGAGTGACTCATGTATAAATAAAATGCCATCACACAAGCTAATAAATGTGTTTGAATTCTCTCATGTATTTTAAGACAAACTGGGTTGTTGATTTGGAAAGAACCTGATTTCTGAGGGATAATATTTGGGTTTTTTTAACACAAAATAGATATTCTGCTCGCAGTCACCACCAGCAGGCCTTATACTGGTCTTGGAGGTAAAAATTACCTTAAGAACTGAAAACTAACCAAGTTACAACGGCATTAATGTGCCAGCATCGCTCTTCCGGCACCGCCGCCTCAGCGAGGCTTTCCCACACTTTTTCTGCCCTCCCGTGCTCCTCTCCTCACCCACCGCCTCAGCGAGGCTTCCCCACCTTCTCCACCTTCCCGTGTTCCTCACCCACCGCCTCAGCGAGGCTTTCCCACCTTTTCCTGCTCCCCTCACGGCCCACTGCTGCCTCAGCGAGGCTTTACAACCTTTTTCCACCCTCCTGTGTTCCTCACCCACCGCCTCAGCGAGGCTTCCCCACCTTTTTCAGCCCTCCCGTGTTTCTCCGTGCTATCTCAGGGAGGCTTTCCCACCTTTTCCTGCTCCCCTCATGGATGGCCTGCCACCACCTCAGCGAGGCTTCCCCACCTTTTTCAGCCCTCCCGTGTTTCTCCGTGCTATCTCAGGGAGGCTTTCCCACCTTTTCCTGCTCCCCTCA
>VWZN01001860.1:3012-15060 GCA_013396955.1 Regulus satrapa
TTTGCTAAAGAAAACACTACATCTCCAGCAGAGAAGTCTTTTATAAGAACAGTTATTTTGGGGGTTATTTCTTGGTTGTGGGAAGACAAGAAGTGTTTTTTTTGTTTTTAAATGAACAGGTAAATTAAAAAAAAAATATTAAAAAACTACTGTGAAAAGAGTTTTTTAAAGCTTCAGCTTCACTGGCCATTCAGCTCCTTGAAAATTATCCAATAATAATAGTACTTCCAGGCATAGAAAATTCCTGGCATTAAAGTAATTTTACACATGACAGAAGAACACTCCCATTATACAGTACTCTGAAAGGAGAAGGTCCTAAAAAAAGCTAGATTTGCATGTAAGTTGACAAAAAGTCCATACCCTGGAACTAAGAGTTTCAGAGTACAGTCCAAGCAAACTAAAGTAAATTCCTCAAAAACAACTAAAATTCCTAAACTAGCTACATACTTAAACTGAACATAAATTCCTCCAAAACCTCACCACACTTTAATACCTAAAGGAACTTATGGAAATATACTTACTCTGGTTCAAGAGCTCCATGTTGTGGGGTTATAGTAAGGCAGTGAGCTGGCCATGAAAGTTCAAATGTCAACAGTCTATTAGAGTGGTTGAGAATTTGTACACGTCTAACATCTGCTGTTTCACCTGTAACACAAAAAAAAAAAGCTAACATGTACAAAAATTCACAAAAATGCCCAAGATACAGATATGCACCAATGAAAAGAAAGTATTTTTCTGCCTTAATTCTACTTACACATTACTTTAAAATCTTCATAGGTATGCAATGCATTTTGTATGTATACACAGCACACATTGCCTCTGATAATTTATCCAAAACTGTGTACAAATCAAGTTGGCATGAAGATTACTGGCAAACGCACACTTAGAAGTATTTATGCAGTACACAAGATATGAAATGGCTATTTCATTAACTTCAAAAAATACTTACCAATAGAAGGAGATGTCAAAGTCAAATACTCAGGTGTAACAACCCAAGACTGCTGAGCATCTGATTTATTCTGAACCAGATCATTAGTTTCTGCAGATGAAGAAGTACCCTGAGGTCCTTTAACAGGAAGAACATCCAACGTTGCAGAGGTATGTCTGATTAAGTTCTCAAACCTGAAAAATAAGACTGCATTAAGCAAAAGCAGTAAAAAAATCTCATGAGTAATTATAATACCCTACTCCTAGTATTTTTCAAAATTTTATTATTAAAGTATAATATTTTTTACATGGGCCCTCAATTTAATTTAATTCCCCATTAAGTAAAAAACAACCCATAAGCTATATCAGGACACAGCTTTTTCACAGAATATTTGGAAGTGGAAGGTACCATGCAGAATGAGAGAGGAACTGAAATAAAATTATTTTCAAAAGATAATAATATAAAGTAATTTGAATAAAACATATACAGAGAAAACAAGTACTGCATAGAAAACTAAGGCAATGCAAGTTGAGTTTCACAGCGTGATGTGCAACACATTCTGGAGATCACCCAGTCCAACACCCCTGCACAAAGGAGGGTCAGCTACAGTAGGTTATTCAGGACATTGACCAGCCAGGTTTTTAATTTCTACAGAGATGAAAACTTCACAGCCACTCTGGGCAACCTGTTCCAATGACTAACCACTTTCACAAGAAAAAAACCATAATTACATACATAAAATTACTAATTACGGTCCCAGTACCTGTCCAATTCCAAATGGGGTCCATAAGGCTGCTGAAAGCCATCCTGATCACAACCACAATATCCAACCACAGAAAGGAGAACCTTTTGCATATTTGCATAGAAAAGATGGATATCATTTGTCTCTCGTGGGACATCACATACTAAAAATGAAAGTAACAGAGCAATTCTAGTAAGAAAAAAAAAATCTGTAATACTCAGAAATTACACCATAGAGATTTAAGACATAGACCTAATTAATTAATAATCCATCAGCTAAGAAATCCTAGATCATTCCAAAACTTCTTCCTGCAGGTTTAGTTATCGGGTGTGTGTAGGTCAACACTAAAATCAAATACAATATGGTCAACACTAAAATCAAATACAATATATATTGTATTATAAATATACATATTTATAAGATATTACATATAAAAATAAATATTAAAATATTACCATATAGTTTTCACCTTTATATAAATGCTATATACCAATTTGATTCTATGCCAAAATAGAGTTTTTTCTTTAACACTGGCTTAACATTTCACCCCAACTATGATGAATGATTAAAAAAAAAAAAATTTACTTTTTGAAGACAATATACAATCCACAGGGAAAGAAACAGATCACATTTATTCAGGTTTAGTAGCCTTAGAACAGTAAGTAATTCCATATGTGTATATAAGTAGCTCAAGAATAGGGTTTGACAGTAAATTTGCTCATGACACTTATGGGATTGAACAGTTGGGGGGTGCTTTAAATACATTGTATTCTTATTAAATTAATGAGTTCCTTACTGACAAGCAGAAGAAAAAGCTATTAAATTTAGGAAGGAAAATAAATATTTATTTTGGTGTTAGCAAAGTTGTCTGCCTCTTAATTTTCAAATATATCTGTGTACATCAAGCTGAACCTTTTTCAATAGTTAATAAGGCAAACGTTTTCCAAATAAACTCAGCATTTTTAATGCTATAGTATTTACAGTCTGGGGTTTCACGTTGCTAGGAGAAAAGCACAGAAAATCATTTAAATAAATAGATACTGGATAGAAAAAGGTAAATTCTGTTGTGCTGGGTTGACCCTGGCTGGATACCAGGTGCCCACCAAAGCCATTCTATCACTCCTCAGCTGAACTGGGGAAAGAAAATACAACAAGCTTTGTCCAATACAACTGTCCAAATTCAGACTTTTTCCTCTACATTTATTTAAAAAAAGGTGAAAAAGTAACTAGGATGCAAGCCAAAAGTACATTTGCCACACGGAAACAAGTATTACATTTTTCTTTTAAGAAGTCATGGTCTTACCTTCTGTCACAAGCTGCTCCCCTTGAAATTCTTCATCAAATACAGCATTTCTCAGTAAGTTGTTTTCTGGGATTAGGCGTTTTTCTACCTCAGGTTTACACATCACAGCTCTGTTGGAGGGAAACAGGACTCATTAAATTAAACAAAGTACTAGAAACAACAAATCTAAAATATTGATAAGAACTTCAAGAATCCAGCATCATTTTCACTTCACCATTTCTCGACTACACCAAGCTCAAATCTGGGAGCATTCATTTAAAACTGAAGTCTTTTCACAGTCTTAAAATGGTTAAAAAAATACCTGCTCTATCGCTGCAGAGTAAAAGGAAACACTGAAATAATGGTTACCATATGTTTGTCTTTCCATACTTGCTCTCTCCCTGTCAGTTACACCTACCCAGATTTCTGATAAGTACATCAGGCATCTGAGTGATGTTTCAATCACCACAGGAAGCAGGAGAATGCTATTTTGGTTACAAGTGAAAGCCTTTTGAGAGGAAAAATTGACTAGTCAATGTCAATTTCTGAGTGGCAGCAGGTGCCAGCCAACAGCAGGAGCACAGAGCCAAGGAGCATGACTGCCAACAGAATAGAAAAGACTGGGAGGCACAGGGATATAAATAGTCCTGGGAAAAATGGGAAGCTACAGGTCACCAAGAGGAAATCTGGCACTCAAATAAGGTCAGAGCCATGGAGAAAGGAAGAACACCTGAGCACTACTAATTCTCAGGTCTAAGCTACTTACTGGGCTGCTGACTATATATAATTTTGGAGTAAGGAACTTGGGGCAGAAGTTGGCAGATGAGGCAGAGTACTCATTTCCCATCCCTGCCCCTAAGTCCCAAATCATGTTCTCATTCGAGTGCACAATTACAGAGTGGGGTTGAACTGGCTTAAAGAACTCAGACATCCCAAGACATACACACCTCTTTGAAGTTATCAAGGGAGATTACAGAGAATGCCCCACCAAGAAACAATCAGCTAGACCACTGCTTTCAAGAACAATATGCCAGCCTGCTGACTAATAAAATCAACAAGTCATTTTGAATACATAACAACATCCAGAATCTGAATTTACAAAGTTTCCAGTAATAACCATGTAGTTGTATTGAGCTTCTGGATAGGTTTTCTGTTGATCTGTAGACCAAAACAGCCCTTTAAGGAGATTAAGTGAGCATTGCCTCACACAAAACAATTCATACAAAAAAATCAGGAACAAGCATCTTCTAAGATATCTAAAATAAGCCAGTTTCCTATCAAGGTCAGGAACTCAGCTATTCTGTGAGCTTTTTAGTCGAAGTCAAGCATTTAATTCAGCTGCATTTAACACTTTATTTGGATAAGAGTATATACAATGACTTTCACATATTGTCAGGCCATCTAAAAGCAATAATGAAATAATGCTGTTTTGAAGTTTTGCACTGAACTGTGATCATCAGCCCCTTAGTGCTCTACCCAGTCTAAACATTCTGCATTACACTATAACCCAATGGACAGCACAAGTGCCACTTATGTCATTCCTGAGTGTTTGAGTTATACCAACTAAAATGCAAAATAACACGGCCACTACTTAAGATCAGCAAGGTATTTTCAACAAGTTTCCTTAGTGTGTCATAAGCATATGTGGATGCTATTTTTCTCATATACACATCTACTCAAACACATTCTTTGCCAACAGAATTCAGCAAATCAAGACATGAACCTTGTCTGAAACTTAAAACTCCTGGATTTCAGTACTATTCTTTTTATGAGCCTTTTCTTTAAAAATTAAAGTTACATACAGATTAGAAAAAGAGATGCCAAGACAGAACACACATCTCTTTTGATACAAAAAAAGCAAACATTTCATCAAAACCAAACGCACTTGAATTTAAGAAAGTTAAAATAGAATCAAATCCAGGATTTGATTTTAGCTACTATATGTAAGCAAAGCCATATATGAACAAATGCCCGTGAACAACTTACTAATAAGTTCTTAACAGATCTCTGCTATAATCCTCTTTTAGTTTGTTCTTGCTCATTTTGGAGACATGTTATAACCATACTTGTTGCAGCACATACCCCTTGCTTTAAATTCTTATAAAACATTTGTCTGTTATGCTACCAAAGCACATCTTACCTGCGATACTGCTGCCTAGAAACTTCATCTCCCCAAAAAAAACATACTGTCGATACCAACATGTTTGGATGGATGTTCTTTGTCATTGGATTCCAAGCTACAGTAACCACCTGATAAAATAAATAGACAATATACTGAGGAAAAAAAAAAAAAATTTTTTCTGTTAATGTTTGGAATATGAGTCCACAGATTACTACAATACAAGTGAAACGGGAGATAACAAAAATTAGGTGAGATTGTAATAAAGAACTAGTCAGACATTTTTATAGATGACATTTAAATCAAATTAATAAAATTTGCTCAGAACAAAGCACTGTACTTACTTCATGTGCTCCTTCTCCTAGTACAAACTTCTCTGGAGACACTGTCATAACCTGAGAATCCAGCACTGTTTTTGTCTGCAGGTTTCCCAAGCACAGTGCTTTAACATAGGCAGCCCGGGAACCTGTGTTTCTCACGCAGAAGGAAGCTTTCTGGAATCTTGCAGACAATGATCCTTCCAGTGTAACCATGAAGCTGTCTGATAATTTTTTAACATTTTCTAATATTATCTTGCTTGTTCCTCCATATCCAGATAACGGTATCTGGGAGAGAAAAAAAAACCACCCACCACCAAAAAAACAGTACTTCAAATGAAGAAAGCTGTCTTGGTAAAAAAACATGTATGTACCACTACAGTAAGCTGTATAAAGAGTTACAGAAAAACAAATGAAAATGTTAAAAAATGTTGAACTGAAAAGCCTGTGCAAGAAACAGAAAAGCCTAAATTTACTCAATCACTTTCAAGTTCTACTTCCAAGTTTAAGACCTACCTAAAAAACAAGACAAGTTCAGATTTTTTTAAAATTTCTAGAGTAAAAATCTTAGGCTACTTTTAATGCAGTACATAAAATATTTTGTCCTCAACAAAGTAAAGAATTGCATGCAAAACTGACCCTGAAGCTCAAAGTATAAAATTTATTGCCTGTATATAACAAGTATACAGATACCCATAATATGCATCTTGAATTTTCAGGTTTTTGATAGAAACAGTTATTCAGTGCTAGATTTTCAACAAATACAAAAACAAAAAAAAACCCCACCAAAAAAACCCAAGAAATCACATTTAAAATTATGATTAGAAGTTATGTTGGGACTCTTACAGTAAACTTAATTCCTAGCTTTGCTTGAATCCCCAGGTGTTTGATTTCCAGCTTTGCAAAGCAGCAAGTTACTCGAGTGGGTGTAAAGATCAGGTAGATGTTAATGTCTTCTTTGGGACGCATTTTGACTTCCCAATTACTGGTTAAACGTTCTTCTGATCCAAATATACTTTGCAGCTATAAAAACAAAGACATCCAAGCTGAGAGAGTATAACAGGAAAAAACATAGCAGTAAAACTTACTACACTTGGAAGGAAGAATTAACTTCTTCGAGCTCCATATTAACTTCTTTGACAATGGCATATTTAAAATTGCAATGCTTAATATGCAATGAAAGACACAAAGTCCAAGATACTTTAAATTCCCATAATGAACATTTTGATGCCTCTCTGATTAGACAGACATTTTTCTGCTCAATCCCCAACCTGCCAAGGCTGAACTTTACCAGCACTACATTAATTCTGTCAGTATAAGATTTTAGATTTAAAAAATATGAACTTTTGAGGGGAAAAGGGGATATAAGTCAATGCAGGTTACATAACAGAAAGACCCTTTAGCCATGGTAATTCCTAAAGGGTAATTCCAGTTTTTCTAGCCTCGTTTAGATCCCTCCAGCAAGAAGGGCCACTGATAGATCACTCCACCAAGTACTGACTCTGTTGTGATACAGTCAGTAGCTTAGAGAGCTGTAAACTGAGCTCCACTTTGCTGCAGCACTCTTATTTCAGCAACTCCCAAGAATGCCAGTGTCGCTTAAGCTCTACTACTATAATCATCTTGGCAGTCTCAAAACACAGCCTGCTAAAGCTTAAGGGCAAAAACATTTTCATTATAAACATAGCCTGGTAACTGTCATAAACACTAAAGAGAAATTTTAATGACAGCCACCTGAAAGCAGTCTTGATCCTGGCCTCTTATCAACAGTCTTAAATGCTGGGTCACAGATGAAGAGTCATTTCTTAGAATTAACTTCTTTTTTCTGAAAAATATATTTGGTTAGACTTTACAGCAAATACAAATTAACTGCATATACTAATTCATGGAAACAGTGGAACTGGGACAGTCAATTTTGAAGTAATTTAATGGAAAAAAAAAATCACCTCTTGGAACAAAAGAATAGGTTAAATAGAAAGTTATTTCTCTATTGTCAAACTTACACACCCTACATTGTTATACACCACAACACGCAAGTACTCATGTAGCAAAACAATTCCCAAATACACACACACATATGTTACAAAAATACATATATATGGGTTTTCTGAAGTTCAAGTACTGCTCTTAACAGCCTGAACTTTCAAAGAAACCAGCAATTTTATCAATACAAAAACTCCTTAAAAATCATCAAACAAAACAAAGTCTTGTGAGTAGTCTGGCCCAGATACACCAGAACAGCTGTAAAGAATTAAATTCATGATAACTCTTCCTCTTCATGTCCTTCTCAGTGTAATATCAACACAGAAAGTTAGGGTCACTTGACAGAATCAGGCTGACTAAAATTTTCTTTTTCTCTCTGTGATACATCCTAGCATTGACCAGGCTTCTGGTATTCAAGAGGTTTTGTCCAAGGGGTAAGAAACATTTCCAGCAAGAGGAAGTGAGTTTGTCATTTCAACAAATCAAGAAACATTGACAGATGTATTTGACGAGCCCTAAAATTGCTACAATGCAAGAGAATACATCATGCATTTGGAATCAAAGAGGACAGAGAGAGAGCAAAGCCTCTCTCTATCAACACAAGCACTCTTTTGCACTCTGTTGAAACAAAATTACAGAAATAATCTCAGCTTCCTAAAACCAAGGGTTCAGTAAAACTGCTTTATAAAAAACAGACATCAAGAAAATAAAAAGAGCAGCATACAATAATGAAGCAGTAATTCCCAAACACCAAACAACCAAAACTACTGCTAGAAAACCTTAACAAACTAGAAAAACAGAAATGCAGCTATCAGAAATAGTTCTTGGCTACAAATATGGATTGATTTTAAACCACCAGGAACATGATTAGGTTCCTCAAAAAGTTCAGTATCAACCAACAGTGGATTTGTCCTTCAAATAATAACTACCAGAAGTTCAGAGATCTGAAAAGCTTGCAGACTTTACATATAAAAGAACCAAAAAAGAATACGCTAACAATTATGAACAGTTTCCACTAAAGCATAGAATACTGAACCTGTAAACATGCAACTAAAAAAGTGCAGACAAGAAGTAGTCTGAAGGATAAAGTCATTCATAATTAGGGGCAAAACAGATTCTCCACCACTTAAAATTTTAACATGGAAACCCATCCAAATCAATTAAGGGATGTCCCAACAGTTTAAGATATTCACATGGTCAAATTACATTACACAGACAATTCTGTTCATTGTAATGGATGAGATGAAGCACAACTAATCTCTAGCAAGAGACAGGTATCAAAAGAACCAACAGAATTTTCTATCAGCTTAATTGAATAATACTTTTATCCTCATTTCTACTTACAGGACATACTAAACTTACAGAACCAGATATTCCAATCATAACTGAAGAGTCCTCGAGAATATACAAAGACCGATTTGCTTCCAAAACTTTCTTGCACAAGAAAAATAATTGTAATATACTGCTTCTTTCACTTGAGGCATAGAACAAATCACTGCAAATTATTACTGTGAACAGGAAATTTTACTTCAAATAAGAGCAACATAAAACACTTCACTTGATATTCTGTACGAACTGCTGTCCAACTTATACTTACACTGATGATCCAAGTGCTACTGCTCCCCACGCAATGAACTGCTTGTTGGAAAGGATGGGTGGAATGTCTGAGTGCCCAGCAGCTGTAGACACAGGTCTGTTTTTCTCAGATTCTACCTCACCTTTTAGCGTCACTTCAAACTTAGGCCCAGATGGCAGCACAAGGATTTTCAAAATACTTAAAAAAGAAATAAATAAATTTAAATCCCACAAGAGAACAGAAATTAGCTGATGAAATTAAAATATAACTGAAAAAATATTACAGATAGGCATTATTAAAAACTACCTTCTTAAGGCAAAAATGCAAATACTTTTTTTCATTTTATGACAAAGGCAGCTTTAGGCATAGCCCTAAATTTAAATCCTTTGAGCTGTAAATTCATGTCATATGTACCTCACACAGTCTTGATCTGTTCTTTAGTTTTTTCACATGTAAAAGAGAAATAACATTTCCCTTGCCTCAGCAGAGAGAGAAAGAGGGAAGCAACTGAAGAGGCTGCTGAAGATAAGTATTTTGAGGCTTTGTTGTACTTTAGAAAAAAAATAGCATATAGAGGGCCTCAGGAAGTTACTCCATTTATTTACACTAAGAAAGTCTTAGAATATTTCTTGATGAAACAAAATCCTTTGGTAATAGATGAGAACTCTCATGAAAACAACTGAAGACAAAGTCTCTCGTATGGGTAAAACTTTCAATTTGTTCACTACCTTAAGGTCAAAAGCAGTTCAGTTAAACACATGCAGCACAAAATCAGTTATATTACCTTTGTGTAGCTGTTGTGCTTTTTGGAAAAAACTGGACAGTCACTACTTGCTCTTCTCCAGGACAAAGGAAAAGGTTCTGAGGTTTAACAGCAAAGCAGCTGTCCTGATCTGTCTGAAAGCAGGCAAAGGCAAAAGGGAGAGTCAGTTGCCTATTTTAAAGGATTAAACACTTCTACAATATGTAATACAATTTGGTTGCACACCTGTTGTACATGCAGTTTAGACAATTTGAATACACCTGGATCCTTCAAAACATTATCAATTAGCACCCAATATCATCACTTAATGTGGCATTTGTGATAGTAGTCATATATCCTATTTCCATGGCCTCTGACCATAGAAATTATGGACTAACAAACCTGTTTTTGTAAAACCAACTGCTCCTTCTTTGAAATGCAAGTTTCAAGTGTGTTTAGTTATCTTTCAGTCTGGAACCATATTTTCAATGGATTCTCAAAAAGGTCAAGTAAAGACATTGCATATCTGAAAAGAACTCACTCTGAGTTGGCAAAGTGTACACTAAAATCTAATGCAGTTAGAAAATACAGATGTTTCTCAATACTAATATTCATCTTGGCCTTAGACAGGCTTTACCAGCTAACACCTACTGTGCAGCACAGACTTCACTACTTTTACATATAATATTTTAGTTAAAATTTAGTAAAAATCATAAAGGTATGTTTGTTATAACAAATAAAACTGAAGCTGAGCAAAAGAACACCTATATGCTTTTTCCAAAGAAGTAAGGTAATCTGCCATCTTTCATTCTCTTTACGTAAACTCGTAAAGCTTTTGTCAAACCAGAGCTGAGCTAAAATCCCAAGGCTCAGCTCTAGCTTCAGTACAATATGAATAGCACAAAAAGTATGATCTCAAGAGGTAAAAGCCAACCCACCTTAACTTTCAAATTAAAACTAATGTTTCCAGCATTTTTCAATGGCAGCTGCTGCTCGACTGTTGAACCCACGCCAGTAGACAGATGCATTTCCTGTAAACATTAAGTAATTGTACATTTGTATATATACATACATTAAAAAGCATTACAAAAGTAGGAGGCTAGGAGAGGCAAACTGTTCTTGAAATACAGTTTGTAAACATACACAAACCTGTAAACCCTTTGGAATATGTACCCTTGCTGTTCCAGCTCTTGCTCTGAGATAAATACTTTTAATCACAGTGCTAGGTCCTGGACTATCCACTTCCACGTCCACTCTCGCCAGGAACTCCTCTGCTGGACCAAAGGAATCTAGGAACAATTTCATGAGTAGCAAAAGCAAGCAAGTCTGCCAACAACAAAGACCATCTCTATGGATGCATGTCTCAGCCACTCTTCAATCTTAACATGTTCATGTGGTGATAAAGAAGTTCTCCCATTACTCCTGTAACACTTTCTCTTTTAAATAAAGTCTCACAGGACCTTATTCAAGAGTTTTACCTTTTTGTCAAATGTGACTGAAATTGTTGCTTATGCAAACAAAAAACCCATCCTACCACACCAGCCCAACTAGTTGATATACGTACTGTTTTCTATTCAGCAAGCCAGAACAATTCAGAAGTTTCTTCAAATTTATGATCTATTTTGCAATTAATGCAATGTTTTCTTAAGTGATGGTTTAATTCCCTCTGTAAAAGCAGTTAACACAAATTCCAGGCATCTTGCAGTACAAACTCTGTACAGCTTCATACTTAATTAAAAATGTCCCTGGTAATATACACAATATTAAGACATAGAGGTATTCTGCCTCCTCCAGTTACTGAAATTGAATGTGATACCTGAAATATCAGTGCACACAAACCAAACATGGTTTCAAATTTGCAGCCTGTTACAGCAATTCTAACACATGTATGCATTAAAACCCAGATCTGTTTCAGCTGAAATGAACATCAAGTTACTTTACCTGAACAAGAAATTTGTTTCTTAGGTGCATGGAACAGAACCCAAACTGTTAAAGCTTCAGGATCCTGAAAAAGAAATGGGCTGATTCACCTTATGGAAGGGAAAAAATTATTGAGAGGAGAAAACAAACAAACAGAACACCCACAAAACCGAAACATGCAAAAGGTGCACTGCCCAAAAACCAATATTTTGAACTCAAATACTCAGCACTGTCATATCAGACAACAAGCAAAAAGAAGAATCTGCCAACTACAAACTACTCACTTCCCCATCATAACTTGCATGTATCACATGATTTACAACTGATGGAGCTGCTGTCTGAGAAACTGCATCCATTTTTACATTAGGAGTATTAACAGGTTCCTTGGAAAAGGTGAAGCACCGCCAGGCTACTGCACTCTGTCAAAAAAAAAAAAAAA
>VWZN01001860.1:15091-41040 GCA_013396955.1 Regulus satrapa
AAAAAAAAAAAAAAAGTATTACAAGTATTAAATCTCTGACTGTCACTAACAGCAATGCTGACAAAGCTGAGAAATGCAAGACAAGTTTTGAACATTCCAAGTAGTTTGGAAAAAAAGAAAAAGTTAAAAATTAGGCTGTAGTTTTGGAAAGTATATGATATTCCAGCAAACCCTCTAGAAACAATAGGAAACCCTTTTGCAGCAAAAGGGGACAAGCAGAGTCTGGCTAGCTTAAGCCTTCAAGAAATTTGGCTGTTCAAGACCAAATATCACCAGTTCCCAAGACAACCTGATCCACCTTAACAGAAGGCCAGTTCTCTCTTGTTTCCCTGCATAAGGAAACAACGCCAGCTCTCCCCACAGCACACAGCAGCATTCAGCCCAGCCCAGCCAAACACATGAAAACTGCGCTGCCAGAGATGCAGAGAGGACCACCCTGGAGCCTCTCAGACAAAGCAGATAGAGAGAAGAGTCCTGCTCTTGCTCCTGCAGAGGAAGAGGGAGTATATTGAAGTTACTAGCCGCAAGCTTGGCTGCTTGTTTGAAAACTCAGCTGTTCCATTTGAATAGTGGAATGTGTCTTCAGCTTCCCAGAGCAGCTTCCTCAGCTTCTCAAAAGGAAGGTTTAGGCAATATAACCCTTTTCCTACCTGCTGCCCTTTGCTATCAAAGCAAGCACCAAGAGGCAGAATCCCATGGCTAAGCTATAAAAAGTAACCAACAGACATGAAATAAAACACCACACATCTATCCCAGAAGTATTTTTGTTGGTACCATTACAGTAAAATCAGATTGTCACCCTGAAAAAGTTCTTTATTTCCTGACTAACAAAAGACTTCTTGGGAATCTCACACCTAGTGTCCAAGATATATTTCTTAATGGCATGCAGCATAAAGTGTTATTAAAATTCACTATCGAAAGCTGTTAACTCTCACATACAGAAGTTTACTGTACTTACAGCGTTAATAATAAGTCTAATTGGCATAAAAGCATGGGTTTTGTTGATAAGTTTTAGGGGAAGAGCCTTCCAACTGCCAAAAGGCAAGTCACCAAAATCCAGGCAATCTTCTTTTCCTGTTTCCACCTGGTTTTAAAACAAAGCAGAACTTAGAAGAAAGAGAAACCTTCAAAATACATTATCCTAAAAAGTACCAGGAAAGAAAGGTTGTAACTCACCTATTCCATCCTCTTAATTCTATATCCACATACAACATATATACATATATATATCCACAAGCCTCTTACCAGTGGTAGGAGGAGTCTAAGAATCATGTTTGCTCTAATGTTAGAAGGGGTTTCAGCCCTCTGGCTATCTCCCATGCATTTTGCCTCAATCAATTAAGCAAATCTTAGTGCAATGCTTATCCACCAAAATCCAGCACACAATCAAGATATTTTGGATAATTCAAATTAAAAGTAAATTTAAACCATGATTACTGCTAGCAAGTAAGAAATGTCAGCTTTAGATGCTTAAACACTCATTTCAGCAAGTTAAAAGTTAAGAAAATAAGGAAGGGGTGGTTAATGTTTGCTAGCTTAAAAACACTCAGGTGTCATGATCTGCAGTAAAATACATTTATTTAGTACTTTTTCCAATCTCAAGAATGTAACAACATGCAGAGATTGAGCACAGGGTTTAAATTTTATTTGAACGACACAAGTTTGAACTATACACTATGAAAAACATGGAGAATGAATGAATATAAGAGAATAACAAATGTATTAAAAATACAGATTTATGAAAAAAGAATTAAAAGTTATATAAATTCCTGCACATTCACTACTTCAAAACACATAATTAGCCCAAAGCAAGTTAAAAGAATAAATGAAAAAAAAGTGTTAGCTGTGCCTGATGACTGAAAAGTACTTTTATCAACTGTATCAAAGACTACCACGTAATTTGTTCAGACACCTCCAAAAGTATCATCAAGCCTTTTTCTGCCTGTCCATACTCTTAAATCTAGAACTATATGAAGCCAGATTTAATTATTAATGTCACACTGTCTCCCCACCTGGTTGCTCTTCATGACACAACACAAGACAAAAGCACTTTACTGCATGCACTTACTTCTAATTTGTCCAAAATAATAAAATATTCTCTACAATCATAAACAGGCTAGAGGTAGTAAGAAACCAAGACAAAGCCTACTTGATGTAAAAAATAAAGAAATGCTTATAATTGGAAATAAATGCTCTTTGTTACATTAAATGCCCCATCCAGCACAGCAGATACCTAGTAAGCTTCAGATGCTTAAGGTCTTGCCCAGTCTTTTAATAATGAAAAAGTAATGCATTTGAACTTATATATTCCCCAGAATCCTCAACTTCCAGCTAGCTGCTTTTCCACAAATGGAACTTCCCAGAGAGCAATAAGCTTCTCAAAAAAATTTTTTATATTACCACTCAAAACATGAAATTCCAGGTTTCTTTGAGAAACAAGTTTGCAATCCTGTTATTTTCCAGCACCATTAAATAATTCATAAAATTGCAACAAAAGCGAAAGACCCACAATAAACAGCAACTTACTTCTAAATTAGGATTTTCAGCAACTGCAGTTAGAACTACCCTGCTTGCCAAAGCTTCTGACTGAACGATTGTCTCGGCATCTGCAGAAACCGGCCAAGATGAAACATTGAGGGTACACTGGAAGACCCCCGAGTGGGAAGGTAAGAAAAGTATTTTCAGATCGTTGGTAGAGTAGGGTCCTACAATGGTTTTGTTCTTGAAAACCAGACATTGATACTTCATAGGATCCATCTGAAAAACAAAATATTGGTAATTTTCAAACAGGCCTTTTACCACAAGATATTTCCTTTCCAGTACCACATGTATCTGGCACCACTGCTTAACACAGATGTTTTGTGCATACATTTTTCCTCTATTTAATTAATGCATCTTCATATCCATGGCCCGTTTGCATCCTGCTCAACTGCAGGCCTTTTCTTTTAATTTAAACAGAGAAGTCAGCCTGAAAATTGCTGAGGTTTCTTTCTACTATCTAGTGAAACATTGGGAAAATTAATAAGTAAAACCTGATTTTTGAGAAAGAACAACAGCGTATCTCAGTTGACTGAAAAAAATTTGTTTTAATCACACTGTAAAAACAATTGCATATATTTATCTATGGAAACAATTGTAATGCAGTTTCATTTTTTAAAAAATCACCTCTTGATACAACAAAATCGCTGATTACAGGAGCTGCATAAAGCTCTATGAAGCTGATTAGAAAATTATGCAACAAATCCTTATTCTCAGACACACACACACTATATATATACATATATATATATATATATATATATGTGTATATATATGTGAACACAGAGAATCGTGGCTTGATGTTCTTTAAAGAGGAATTGTTCTGAGAAAACAAGATCAAAGCCAGAAGTCATACTCCTGGAAAGACACATGCTACATCTTCTGGAAGAATATACCTGAGGGATGTGATCAGGATTTCTAAGACTTATAAGCCACAATATTTAAAACAAATCATTGTCTATTATTCCTCAGCAATATGGATCAAATAAAAACAGCAAGAACCGCATTTAAAAAGAAAGAAGCAATACTTTATACAATCTTCAGCTGAACTGAACTGTGGACAACACTGCAAAGTTCCAACAGATTAGCTAAATAAAGAGCAGTCTAACAAAATCAATAAGAAGAGAAATAACATCCAACCTAAGTTACCAAGTATCAAACTGTCAGCTCAGAGTATCCCACGCTTGTTCAGTTGTTACATTCTTCTCTACAAATGTATTCATCAAAAGTTCAATTAAAACGTTCTGAGGGACCTGGTATCCAATTAATTCTCAAGGTCTCAAGATATTTCACTTCTGGAACTATTACTGTGATCACAGAAGTATACAGAATATAACAAAATTGAAGTGCAAGACCACCAATTTATGGCCTACAAGCCACCTACAACCCACAGAACAACCCATCTAGCTTGAAACCTAGCTCATTTCTCCATCACTCAAGATGTCCTGATTTCAAGAAAAAGAGGAAAACAAAATGTTTTAGCAGTAACAGCCCTCAGAATGGATGCTTTCTGGCCAAGGGCTGACTTTTCTTGCATATACGAAGGTGGGAATGAATAATCCATAAACTCAAACCTTCCACACTTGACGCACACAACACAATTCTACAGATTAATCACCTTGTGTGGCATTTACCTCACCAAAACTACTTGTTGGAGGAAATCAGGTGGCCTGACTAAAGAAAGTAGCATTGCTTTTGTGCATATTCACTCTAAAACAGGGAAAAAAAACCCCACAAATTTGTAAAGAGGCCCTTAATTTTACATATGATATCTGGTAAGATTACAGTATTATTCAGCCTTAGGAAAAAAAAAAACAACCTCTTACCTTTTCCCCATTAACAGAAACATTGAGTATTCCAATGTTGACCTGCAACCACCTGTCAGTTGGATTATAAATGCTAAGTGCCGTCTGTGATGCAATTCCCACACAACAGGCATTAGAGAACTTCAGTTCTTCTGGTACTTTTATATTCCCTTTGGAAGAAAATATGCTCCTGTTAGTTACAAGTACTCAGAAGCAAATCAGCACTCAGGCTGCCACCAAGTTTATGAACTCATCTGACAAATGATTCACTACACCAAGGAAATGCTTGACTCCTACAGTTCGCATAAGAATGTTCTCCACGAGCATGAAATTTGAAATTTCAATCATTTCTAATTTGCACCTTGGAGTTCTACTGTCACAAAAATAACTTTACGGAAACGGCACATTCTATACAGACCCACAAAGTGTACATATACACCCGATATAAAAAACTCAGTAGCCACAATTTAATCTGCACTAGCCCACCTCGGAAAATTTGAACATTACTACTAAAAAATCTCATTAATATAAAAATAGGTAAGGAATTTTTAATTATTCTTAAATGCTCTAACAAGATCAATGATTTGGAACAATCAATAAACAAGCTCTAAACTGTCACAGATTCAGACCTTTAACCCCACTAGCTTGTCATTTAGGCTGAAAGAATTAGCCAGAAAAAAAGTATAGTAAAAAACAACTAACAAAATTGTAGGTTAAAAGAAGTTTTTTTAAATTAAATAGTAGTTTGTGTTGCTTACATTTAGAGTTAAGTCTAGATATTGAGTAATAGCAGAAAGGACAGAAGACACTTGGAAGATTGTCATTCCCTTCATACCCAGCAAGCAGTTTCAACCCTCCATGGGGTTCAAACTTCTTATGAGGTTTGGCCTTCACTGACTGCTAATACCAAATTAGGCTGGAAATAGAAATGCCCTCTACTTTCCAGATGAAATACAATGGAATTTTAAGAGCATGACTTGTCTTGCCTAGTTTGAACTGCTGCTAGGATTTCTTTTCCTACTATGAAAGGTAGCTCTAGATCTAAATTTGTGTTAAACAAACACAAAGCTACTTAATATTGAAGAATGTTGCACTTCTTCTAAATTATGAAAAATGTTTTTTTAAGATCAGTGGAAGAGCTATAAGAATAGACACTTATTTAAGAGAATTAAATTAATTAAATTAATTAAGAAAACATTATTAAACAAGGAAAACTAGCAATAGGGTTCTCATAAACAGTAATTGCAGTTACACTTAGTAACATCTTAATTTTATTTACTATAACATAAGCAACTTCACTATCACCATTCCTGTCCACAGCTGTATTTCAAACACACTGCAAAAAACACACTTACCAATACCAGGTGACTTTGACAACTCCCACTCACTTCTGCCAGCTCCAGGAGGTTGTTCAGTGCATGGTTTTATATTTATGATATTATTATTCCATAAAGTAGGGTGTGGATTATAAAGTGAAGCTGCACCCAAATAGGCAGGACCAATATTTGGACCTAATGGAACTCCTAACATAAGTGGATTCTCAACATGCCCCGCTGGGATACCAGAACAAGGAAGCCCTGCTGGAAGGGCAAAACCTGCAGAGCTGCAGCCATGAAACTGAGACAGAACTGCATTTCCTGTAGGCTGGATCGGTCCCAGATGCTGCTGTGCAAATGGAGCTGTTGCAAGAGAAGGCCCTGTAAGCAAGTTTGGGACAGAAGAAGAAATTGCTTGATTCTCAGAGGTAGTGACATGGGATTTAACAGTTGATAAATGGACATACTGTTCACCAGATGAGTTTTGATTGCACGGCAAACAGGTGTTTAATCCAGAATAAACAGGTAATGCATTCAGAGATGGTAATCCTTGTCTCTGTGCTTTGTTTGTTTGATCCTGACACACTTCTTGTGCATTAATGTTGACAGAAAGTGGCTGAAAGGTGCAGAGTTTGCTTGGTAAAGCTGATTTAACATGGTCTAGCTCTTCATGATTTGCTGGTACATTTGAAGGAATAAATGCAAGCTGCTTTTCATTCTTCAGAAAACCTTCTTTGGCCAGTTCTTGGTCCAGTGCATTATGAGGTTTTCTTTGAAGACCAGCAAGTTCATTCTCTTCTTGTTTCTGGTCAATATTAAGTACTGCTGCTTTTCTATTTCTTTGACATGAGTGGTCTTTTAGATATTCTTTTGTATGTTCCTGCAGAGGAACTGGGCTGGCTTGAATTATTGTTGTGCTCAGTTCACCAGCACCTTCACCCTAGTAAACAAATATAATATGCAGTATTACATATATTAGAAAAGCAATAGGGCACATAAGACACACCTAATTCTGGTACTGCCTGTTCAGGAAACTTTTCTATCTGATCATTACTGGTATTGCCATCCAATAGAAATAATCAAGTCTGCTTACTTTTAGAACTGTGACTCTTCACCTTGAAAAAGAAAACCTGCAGCTTCAACCTGTCTGCTATCCTAAAGACATATTCTACTGGGTCGGGTTGAGATGGAGTATATTTTCTTCACAGTGGTCTCTGTGGTGCTGCATTTTTAGATTTGTGTTCAAAACAGCACTGATAACACACAAGACATACTAGCCAGATTAAAAAAACAAAAAAACCCAAAAAACAAAAAAACCAAAACCAAATGGCATTGAACCAAATCACTAACCAGAAAAGGATTTGAGATGTATGAAAATACACTGATACAAACATTCTCTTTGGGCGCTCACACAAAGAAATCATCCAAGGCCAGAGACCTGCCATTTTGGTATGGTGCAGCTGGAATGAGCACTCATATTTACACAGACATGCACACAAGTCAGGAAGGTTCTTCAGGTTATATCTGTCTGTTTTTTAAAGTTCCATCTACAGTTACACACACTTTGGAAGGGGGGAGATTTAACATAGACTCCGGATTCCAAAGAATGCATAAATTCAGATAAAAGATTGCCAATTATTTTAATCAGTGTAAGACTGCCAGTCTGAATACAAATTTCACCCTCAGTGTACATTCTTTTCTAAACCAGTAAAAACAGTCAGAATGACTGTCAGAGGTAGAAAATTATAGTTTCACTCCTGAAAAAAGTAGTACAAGCTACATTATGTATTTTTAAACATTTCTCCAAAAAATAAACGAACCAGGAAACGTATTCTCCTAACAGCTGAAGCTGAACAGCAAGGGAGCCCCAGGTTTGATGAAAGCAATATAGATCCTGCAAAGTACTACTGGAATACTGCACCACATTCCAAGAACAGAATGACTTGATGGGAAATTTTGGAGAAAAAAAATAAAGAAAAATAAAGGAAAAAATACATCAACTCTAACTTTTTCAAAAGTTCTTAGTTCTTTGATTGTCTTACTGTTTGTATTTATTAGAGTGTGTGCATTTAGCACAGGTGACAACAAAATTCAAATTTCTAAAAAACTCAGAAGCTGGAAAGAAGAAGAATGCTTTTTCCCTATGCACAGGAAATCCTAACCTGTTTGAAAAACCTTAAGGCTTTTCTAATTTAGAATTTACTGTGACCTGTAAATTTTAGTTTAGAGGCAAAGGGGAGGTGCTGTTTTGTGCTTCTTACCCAGTATGTCTCTGGATTACGGATCACTGCCGAGCTCTTATGGGTACTGCCATATGCAGAGACATAGGTTAACCTGCTCATGCTTGGACTCGAGTAAACAGACTGAGGTAGCACATTCTCTTTGCAAGGAGATTCCTGACAATGTGATGGGCAACTAAAGTCCATTTCAGATCTGAAAAAGAGATTTAAAATATGCCAGTATTAAAATATGTATTTTTTATGCTGCCCTCAAGCAAATCAATGTTACACATTACCTATACTCTTCTAAAAGTCAAAGCTTAATTAGCTGTTCTGCTAAATGCAGTCAGAAATGAGGAATCAGCTCTCAATTAACCTTTACAAGTTCTGCCTTTGGTGTACATTAAACACATTTTCATTCTATATAAATCCATATACGTAACACACATCAGAGTTCCACAACTGAACTCAGATGCTAAGACCACAGAAACAACACCATTTATTAAGAGAGGTGAATCAATATACTCATATCTAACTATATTAAAAAGTCAAATTAAATCACTGAACCTCCCAGGCATCACACATTAGTTTCCTGTTCACTGCTGAGATTCCTTTCATTTCAAATACCTGAAAACACAGGATCTCTCAGCACACTGTTCAACAAGAAAAGCTAACATGACAACAATTAATGCCACTGACAATTTTAATTGAAAAACCTAATAGCTATATAACATGCCTACAAAAATACATCTACTCCTGCCCATACTAATTTCTGAGAAATGCCAGAGAGCCTATCATTCTAATAACACATACAAAAGTATCCAAAAACAAACTTAAAACTTAAGTCAGGGAAATCAGTTGCCTCATCTTCTTATCAGACTGCACACAACCATTAGCTGCTGGCCATGTTTGTGCGCTTAAGACTACAGAATTAATTTAGCTGTAATCTTATGACACTGTTATGGGAGCTCATTTAAGAAACATTGTTCTTTCAGCTGGTAAGGAAACCTTAAACCTTGGATGCAAGTCTCTATCAAAATACAAAATAGTCAAAAGCAATACAAATATTTCTACTCGCCCTCTCCCACAACCATCCAAAATCAGAGAACCAAAGGGAGCAAAATACTAAGTTTAAAAAACACAATTTCATTGGTCTACAGAATGTCCAGCTTAGTGTATAATGAAGTCTTAGCCTAATAAAGATCTTCTATAAATCTAGATCACAGTCAACATTCAAAGTAACACATGATCCCTCAACAATTCTCATGGAGCACTAATTCTTATAACCTGCAGCAAGAAATTTACCCTGAAAATGCTGTTCCAGAAGTCTCACTAGGAGAGGAGTGAATCAGAGGTGAAGTTGAAGGTCTGAAGCTATACTGCTCACCTTCCTGGATTAAGTCACATTCAGGTAGATTTGGTTTATGCTCTGGCAAATAAACAAAATTTAAACACCATATTTATTTATGGACAGGAAACAAGTTTACTGTCAAGAAAAGCCTTTTCAACAACTAATTGCATTTATATAGGTTTACTTACCAGCACTATTCTGGAAAGTTGAGGAGAGCTTCTCAAAAGTTACATGTTTTACATTCCCACCACGAGGAATACCGGCATCCTTATTTCTCTTCTCCGTATTTTCCTTCCTCTCATCATTGTTCAATTTCTGCACAGGCTTGGCTGTTGTAGGACATACTGAGATATATTTACTAGGTTGCTTGGCAGGTTTTAAGCTGCTGAGGGATGGAGCATTTCCTGCACTTCCCTCCACCAAATCATTACATGGCTCAGGAACAGCATTTGCTGCTTGATCTACTGATTCTCTATCTTCTCCTACACTACAAGTATTAGTGAGATTGCTGTTCTGGTAAGCAAGCAGATTTCGCTGTGCCACTTCCATTTTTGCTGCTGAAGGAATTCCACATGAGTGGGCTTTATTCCCATGAAGTGTCTCTGATCTAACATCAGCATCCATGGACTGTAAATGTTTACTATTTACCAAATCTGACAACTTTTCTGAATACTGAACATTATCTGCAATTGCGTCTCCTTGGCTGGGAATACCAGACAGACTAGAAATATTTTGACTGTCAGGTTTTTCATTAGGATAACCAAGAAATTGATTCTCCATTCCTTGCTGTTTGCTATGATTATTCATCAAGTCTCCTGCAAGAGCATCGTTGTGTTTCTCTTTACCCAGTATAAAGGTATCGGATGTAAGGTTCTGGACAGATGCTTCATGTTTCACAACGCTCTCGTATTCACTTTCACATCTGTTCTCATCTGTTTTTTTGAGGTATTTTTCCATATCAAATGCACTATTTTCCTCACTGCTGGATAATGCCTCATTAGCAGAGAGTTCAGGCTCTTTAACAAGTCCAGGAAGGACACGTGTTTTTTTACTTTTATTGGAGAGTGCCATCATCATAGCAGCCAGCTGGGAAGGTTCAGCACTGGTGGAAGCATTAGCAATAGCATTTGCAATTGTGCTGATACTCAAGACAGAGTCAGAATGATTGGACAAGTCATCCGCAAAATTCCCTTTATGAATTCCATCCTACAACAAAACAAAATGAGTTTAAGCACCACAGTAAGAAAATTTTTGTTTCCTGTTTTGTTTCTTGTTTGCATTTCAGTATATGGCAATATATTAATATTCTTCATTGACACATTTTTAAACACCTGTCTAGAAAGAACACTGCAATAGATGTTATTTACATTCTCCTGATTTTTTAAGTCTGCTTCACAAAGGCTTTTCTAGATTAAATAAGTATTGATTACTAAGAAGCTTTAGTTCCTGTGAAACTTTTAAAATCCTAAAATTCGTTATTTAGTTCAGTTGTAAGAACTGGGAATAAAATCCTAGCAGGGACAAACAGCAGAGTAGTTACCATGACCAAATAGTCAGTAACTTCCCAATTATCTTTAAATCATCTGCCTCTCCTGAGAAAACACAGCTATTCTTACAGTTCTATCACTCAAGTCTGATTTCTTCTTTAGTTTTCACATTGGCTATTCTTAGCAAAGGCTGTGGAGCAGGTAGATAGCTATGTCCAGAGTCCAGTTTCTTTCTGTCTCTCTCAGATGGACACAGACTCAGAAAGAACTGAAAACACCTGTCCTCCTATAGATCTGAATGCATGACTTCACAACATCCTCATTAAAAGACAGACAAAGCATGGAGCAGACACGCACGCCATGACTGGACTGAACACAAGCTGAACTGCCAGGCTCAAAGGGTAGATCAGCAGCACCAAGTTCACCACAGGAAGCCAGTCACTCACTGGTAGAATAGCCTGGGGATCAAACAGGGGCCAGTACTGTTCAACAACTTCATTAATTATCTGGATGATCGGGCAGAGTGCACCTTCAGCAAGTTTCATCGCCATACAAAATTAGGAGGTGTGGCTGATATGCCAGGAGAGTCAGCTGCCATTCTGAAGGCTCTCAGCAGGACAGAAAGATGGGCTGAGAAGTTCAAAGAGAAATGCCAAGACCAGCACCAAAGGAGAAATAATCCCAGGCTACGGGTCCCAGGTACAGGCCCTGGGTCAACCAGCTGGAAAGCAGCTTGGCAGAAAGGACCTGAGAGTCCTGGTAGACAAGAAGTCGACCACAAGCCAGGCAAGGAAACTCAACAGCATCCTGGCCTGCATTAGGAGTGTTGCCAGCAGGCGTAGGGAGGTAACACAGGCATGGAAGGCAGGTATCAAGGACTACCAGACTAAAAAGACACTCTTTTCAGACTTGCACCACGCTCATATCCTTGAATTTTACCAACCAGAAGATTGCATTTCAATGCTAAAGATAAGTTGTTTAATTACAAAATAGAAGGGGAAGACACATCTGAAATTCAGAAACTTGATCACAGAACTTCAACAGCCTGAGTCTCTGAAAAACTACGGGCTGACACACTGAGAAACTCCAAAAGAGAAGTTTCATTCCATTCTAATGAAACTATACTAAGAAACAGGGGCACCTAACTAGGATTATGATCAATATAAAAAGAACGGAGCTGATACCAAAGTCCAAATTTAGCTGTATTCAAAGAAACAATAATAATTGGAGTAATTTGAATTTTGTTTCCCTTCATAGTTGCACTTCAAAGAAAAATACAAGAGAAATACCTTTGCTTTACTTCTGGTAGCAGCTTCTGTATTAATATTTTTATGCATTCCAGCTGCAGTATCCACCCCATGCCCTGAACCTTCAGAGACAGTAAAATTTGCATGTCGTCTTGTTTGTGCTTCTAAGTCATCTAACAACAACAACAACAAAAAAATTAATTTACAGTAAGGAAATGGTCTAAAAACCTGCATTCTTGAGATACACATGCTCCCTTAGCGTCCCATAGAAAAAAAGAGCTCATCTGTAACTACCTGAAAACGCCTCTTCAGACAACTGTGAAAACTCTTGGCCGATGTCACCTCCTGATGAATCAGATTGCCTTAGCAAAGGAACAGGCTTCCTTTTCTTCGGGGACGTAATATAGTAACCAAAAGATGGCTATAAAAAATATCCCAGAATACAGCGTGGGTAAATGGAATAATTAACAAATAGGTTCAATGCACTTGCAGAGCAGTTTCTGCCTGCAGTGCTTGCTCAGTATGCCTCTCATACCGCTAAGAAATAGCATGTGCCTCCTAGCATTGCAAATGCCTAATCTAAACACTGCTCTTCCCATACATACATAAAATAAACTAACAACTGGCACGGCTGAACCCCAGCTAGTGACTAAGTACACACAGCTCCCCACCTCCTCCCAACAGCAAGAATTGGAAAGAACAGGTAAACCTCGTGGGTTGAGATAACAGCAGTTTAATAACTGACACAACATATAAATTATAGCTATAATATTGGTAATGAAAAGGAAGAAGAGAGGAATAACACCCAAGAAAAACAAGTGGTGCACAACACAATTGCTCACTGGCCACAGACCGATATGCAGCCTGTCCCTGAACAGTGATCCATGGCTGCCAGCCAACTCCCCCCAGTTTACAGCCTGAGCAAACGTTTTATGATACAGAATATCCCTTTGGTCAGTGTGGGTCAGCTGTCCTGGCCGTGCTCCCGCGGAGATTCTTGTGCACCTGCTTCTTTGGCAGAGCATGAGACACTGAAATGTCCTTGATTTAGGGTAAGCACTACTTAGCAACTACCAAAACATCAGTGTGTTATCAACATTATTCTCATAATAAACCCAAAACACAGCACTGTACTAACTGCTACAAAGAAAACTAACTCTATCCCAACTGAAACCAGGACAAAACTTACTTATAAATTACTCAAAATAAAGAAATAAAGTACATATGCTCACATCATCTATGCCTGGAGGCATGGTCTGCCACTAAACCTTGGAATGCTTAGGACAGACTAACTCTGCCAACTCCAACAATTCCTCATGACACAAGTGAACTACACAAGCACGTGTGACTTCTTCCCATCATACATACTTCCCCACCTTTTTTTTTTTTTCTGAAGCACAGATGAGATCCTGTCTACCAACAGCAGCAGAGAGAAGTGACAGGTATCCGACAGATGCAAGATGTATACAGATGTTAGTAAGTCAGAATCCAGATGATTACACTTTTACTGAAGTTGGGCATTGCCCAGATAGCACATCAACTATCAATAGCCATTCAGAGATGCCCTCACTGTTCAAATATCCTTGTCTGAGCAGCGTTTCACATGGCTGTGTGGTTAATTTATTGGGACCTCCAACATGCCTCCTGTATATGGTGTACTTTTCTCCCTCCAATCCTACACATAATTAGTTCCTGACCAACAGGCAAAGATCAACATTCAGCAATAACACCAGCCGGCACTTCACATCAGAAACTCCAGTAGGAAACCAGTCAACCCACACCTGTAACACACAGAGAATTTCCTTTCTTAATCAACCTAGGAAATTAGAGCTGAGAAAGAACTGGTTACAAAACACCAAACTAGTGCTAGTTGTTGCTTGTCTTTTCCTTGCTCTCAATATTAACGTTTAGATACATACCCGTTTCACATCACTATCTCCACCCAGACATCCAAGAGCTTCGGATCTCTGACCGAAGAACTCCCCCAAAGACAAACGTAAATAGCTGGCATCTTTAGGAAGACAAGATGTGCCCTGCAGAATGAAGCTATTAGCAGATTTCCATGAAGTATTTGCTAATTCAGATGCATTTGGACTGCCCACCTTTCCTGCCTGCAGACAAAGAGAATTCAGAAGTTGCAACTTGCAAATAAATTAGAAAACTATTTTGTTTACATTGAGGTCATTAGTTACCTGCACAAGCCTGTGTGCTTTCTCAAATTCTTCCTGGTCTTGTGCAATCATAGCTGCTGCTTCAGCTTGAAACCAAAGAGAATATTTATTAAAATAAGGCAAAAGTTACTAAGTAATGTAATTTCTATTTGTCATCATGAAACTCAATTTGATGGAAAGCTACTGCGCATATAATTCTAGACGTGAGACAGTCTGTGACACTAGGAGTTATTCAATCCCATTTCAGTGAGAAAAGTTATATGAAATTAATTTTAAAGGAGTACCTGCTGCATCTTTGAAGCCAAAGTAAAATCAGCATTTATTTAATAAACTTCGTGGTGAATAAAGAAGGTTTCTAACAGCCTTAGCCCCAAACTAAACTATAACTTTTTAATGGGTTATGATACCCATACTAGCTAGAACCAAGCTAGCTAACTGGAATCAAACCTTTACTATATTTGGGGCTGAACATATTTTCCATCAAGGTGGTGCCTTTGAATTGGAGCAAAAGAAAGATACTGGCTTGTAGCAGTCCATGAAGAACACATGCAAATTAACAGACCAAATAACTCAATCTTACTTTTGAATTCAAATGCCTGTTTTCACAATTACCACCTACAGAACATCGAACACTTAAGAATCCCTTCATCAAAATGTTGTGAAACACTGATCAAGAGATACTACTCTACCACCTGACTGCAATGTTAATTAAGCTCATCAAAACTTCAAAAATACATGGCCTTGTACACAGAGCATCCCTAGGCATCGAGGGCACAGGGCAAAAGCCGAGAATGGAAGCAAACTTGCAAGGTGCACACAGCTGTTGTCAGTAAAATTACTCATGGGAAGTCGCATGAATACTCTGAGGAAAGAAACAAAGTTGGAATACATCTTTATTGAGCAATCCAAGTTCATCTCCTAAAGACAACCTGGCACTATCAATGCCACGTGGTTATATCCAGTTGAACCCCCAGTCAGTAGCAGTTCTTTACCTTCTACATGAGCCCTACAGCCTCCAGAGACTTTCTGAAGCTCCCAGCACAGTCAAGTGAGCACTCCTGCACTATTCCAGACAAGAACACACTCTGTGTGCAGTTTGCTGACAGAGAGACATGGCATAAATGAGACTCTGAAGAATCAGATGTAACATATCCTTTCTGTCCTTACCAATAAAATTTCTTCAGCTGTCAAATACTGCTGCAGACAGACAAGCAGCCAGAAAAATGACAACCACATGGAATCTGTCAGTGTGTTACTTATCATCTGCCATGCAAAGAGGTAAGCCCATTGACATGAAAGCACACATGTTTAAAAAGCATTGGAAGCTTTTTAAATGTCTAAGCAGCCTTGGAAAAATTTTCTACAGTCAAATATTCTAATCACTCGACAACTCAAGTCGAAGATTCAGAAGGTGTCTAAAATAGAATGACTTTTGAAAAATCATGGAGGAGCTCTACATTACTAACACAGCAGGTGGGAAGGTGTCTCCCAAATTATATGATTTACCTGAACCATCAGAAAGCCACTATAGTGTTGAAAAACATTATTTCAACCAGTCAATCCTGTTTGATTACTCATTCAAAATAAACAGTGTTAGACAGCATTTGCTTTGAAAGAAAGAATAACCTTGAGTGGGCCATGGACATCTCGAGGATACATTAGCCCATCTACATGTCAGCTTTAGAAACAAGAAGAGATTAGGAGAAATGCTGCTGCACACATTGCTTGAACCTCTTATGAAACAGATGAACAGATGTCATGTAGGTGCTTCAATTTGTCTATGGCACAATACATGCATATTATCCAAGTCTGTATAACAAATATACAGACTGTCATGAAGATCAGCCTGACAGAGCTTAAAGACAATAAACAACTTTTTAAGTAAACACAGGTCCAAAAAGCCTGGAATTCAAGGGAAAATGAGAGTCACAAAGTCCCTAAATAAGCTCCAACATTTTTCAATACCAGTATCACTTTTCAGCATCAAGACATTCCCCAAGGACTTCACAAAAAAATCAGCAGCCAGCCAATTCAACACTTTAAAGCCTCTCAGATTTTAACACTGAATTATCATTCTATTTGATTTTGCAATTATTTCTCATTGATAATTATTTCCTCTCTTACAAGCACCATGCAACACAAAATTACTCTTCTTCTTTTCTTGCAAGAAAGGAGAACAATCATTAAAGTCCAAAGGAAAAACTGTGTAAATGAGAGGAGTTGCTTTAGCTCATACAACAGGTACCAATGGCAAATGTTAGAATGCTTTTTTTTTGTTGTTTTAAAACACTCCTCATGGGAAAAGTAGGAAGCACAGAGAGAAGCTATGAACTACAAATAATGATATAATATCACTACAGACTCTCAGCATCAGCTTACAAATAAATTGTAGTATCTAAAACCTGGAGGCTTTGCAACACCAAATACTGATTCGTTGAAGTGAAAGGAAAAAAAAAAGGAAGAAACATACTTAACATTATTACAGACAACAAGAATTAACTAAAAAAGATTACATACAGCCAGTAATGAACTCTTCATTTCTTTCATAATCTTCACACATATTTAAATCTTGTTCTTCATCAAATGCAGTATAATATGCAAGATCAGTCACCCATTTTCCCTCCTCATTTTGATAGACAATGCTGTGTGGTAAATCACCTAAAAGATACATCAAATGATACATTATGGAATAAAATAAATAAAGGGATGTGGCAAAAGTAGCTGCAAGCTCAAGTTGTTCCAGCCTAAACTGGTTTCATCAGCAAATAAATAACAGCGAAGTGCAACATACAACAACCAGTGTTTCTGAAAACAAAAGCAAGTCAGAATTAATTCATGCTACATTGATTTTTATTACCAACTCCTAAAACTAAATAAAAATGCCTAGATTACAATTTTATTTCTTTTTCCATGCAACAGAGTATGGCCATGATTGCATAGACAGGTTTAATGTAAAGATAAGTTGCACGTAAAGCATCTTACCTTTGTCTGTCGTAGCTAAACTCAAGTTCTCACAGCTGTCCTCAGCTGGAGACAGATAAGTATCAGGAAGACCAACTTTACATGGAGCTGCATCTGCTCGAGCTGCATTTGCACTAAGGACTTCAGGAGTGGCGCCGTGTCCCAAAAGCCCTCTTGCTGTGTGTAGCTCTTCTGCATCAGAAGAAGCAGCCTGACAGACAGAGGACTCGACCTCCTGCTTTGGAAGGACATCTGAGACATCACCTTTATGGCTGTCCATGCGCCGGAGATACAGGGAATCTAATTGCAACTCAGCAGCTGTGCAGGAATTCAGCACATCCCCAGCAGTCAAGGAATTCTTTGAAAACAATAATAATTTGAAAAGTGTCAGAAGCACAGTTATTAACTGCATGTACTAAAAGTTCTAGATACAAAACTGTCCGAGCTGACTATGTTTGAAAAACAGGCCTAAAACCGAAGTGGTATTATTAATTTTTTGCAAAGGAAGGTTGGGTGGTTAGCTAAAGATCTAACAAGCTTTCAAACACACTGTCATCTTCTACTAGTCTTACTCCACATGAATAACAGGAATTTAAATGGCAATTTCATACCATTTGCTGTACTGCTCTGGGCAGCATTTCTCTTTGCACAGGACATCCAGCTGTCCCTTCATTTTGTGAATCTTCATCACTAGCATTTCCAGAGTCTGTTCCAGTCACAGCCCCATAAGTGGCAGAATCCTTAAAGTTCTCCTTTAAATAAAAAAATACAGAATATTTGGGTTCCACTAGAATAGACACACAATAGGGAAAAAAAGGTAACACTACAGAGCCTTTCAAAATACTAGAAACTCTCTAGTAGAAAAGAGATTAATGATATTTTGTTCACTCATATGACTTGCCATAGCCAGCACCTCTAGTCAGCCTCTACCACCAAGTACAACAGTTCCTGGCTATGCCAATCCACGGATGTGCCTGCAAGGGCATACACAGCAAGAAGATGGGAATATGTCTTCTTATTCCTACTACATCCTCTCATTACCTTCAACGTGGGTACAGTGTTATTCCCCTTTCCCTTCTGGCTCACCCATTGCTAGATGAGGGCTCCAAATCAGACACAGAGCCCTTTGAATTTACCCTACTATCTATCTGCAAGGCAGTGAAGCAGGGACATTTTGCACAGAAGCCCAGAGAGCAGAGATCTGTTATTCTCACTCTTAAAACCACTTATCCCTTCCTTCATGCACTGCTGTAACAAATTGCAGCCTATCCAGACCACTTGTACAGGGTTAACATCACTTCCCACACAGCTTGGAAACTCTGATGTCAGTTGGGAAATTTCTGAAATTTCAGAAGCTGCAGTTTAACTGTTTCAATCAATCACACTTTTCCACTCTGGTCAAGCATGAGACTGCCAGGACACATCGATTGTTATAAAGCCAAGAAAACGGAAAGGCACTTAATCCCTGGCAACTTGTTTGGAAAAGAGCTAACTGTTGCTCAAAGAAACCACAAGCCAACCTGTTGCTTCCCTACATTTAACTTCCATGTATTTACCAATTATTTAAGAGAATTATTGACTCTCCTGGAAAGACAAGTCTCTGTGTTGCTATACACTTAATAACACCTTAGACATTATCATCCAATATGAAGATAAAAAGACAGTGATTAAAAAGATTATTTATAAACGCGCTGTTTAATTTTAAAAGTGCCAGCATGTTACCTTAATAGCTATAGAAACAAGAAATGAAACCAAAAACACAGTAAAAACTAACTCTGTTAAAGAATACCAGCACATATAACCACTGAAAGTTTAACATGTTTAAGAGCCATTGGGCATGCTGAGCTTTGAACTTTAAACCTACTTGCAATAAGACATTTTCAGACAGCTTCAGTGCTGCACAGCATTCTGAGAGTTTCTGCAGGTCAGGATCTCTTCTCATAACTTCTGGTTGTATCAGCTGCTCAAAATATGCTTCTAGATGGTCATCAAAGAATTCTTCAACATCAATATCATCATCTATGAAAAGAGAAGAAAATATCCTTTTCACTTTTCACTGACATTTTATATCACCTGACATACTATCAAAACAATTCCGTAATTTACACTGAATACTGAATTGCACGATAAAAATAAAAAGACCAGTTAGCTTCACCAGCACTGGAACCCTGAATAGGCAAATTTCCAGCTAACAGCTACCAGCTCCTCAGGAGGGCAAGTAAAAGCAACTTCATCCTCTTGAGCAGAAAAAAAAAATACAACAGTATTTCTACTCAGGAAACTATTAACTTAATTCTTATATGCTTAACTCTCAAGTGAAAGAACAAAACAACTTCAAAAGACAGTCATGAAATACGTAGGTGCCACGTGAGAAATGCAGCAGCCCTACTTCACTGTGAGGGTAGTTCATCTCACAACAGTAAACCTATGGATTGCTCAGCCTTCCTCACTGGTACATCCAAGGACATGCCCTTCATGTCATACTTTAATGAAGAAGGAGAACATGTTTGTCCTTCTGTAGCACCTATTGGAAGGGCACTAAAAGTTCAAAACTCTTAGTGACACAGAACTCATGCTCTTACTTTCATGCCTGCAGGTAAACTAGACTTCCAGCTTGGATGTCAACCCACACAGGCAGCATTTAAAGAGAGCTGAACTCAAACTCAAGTAGAAGTCCTTTTCAACTGCATGGGTGTGCTCTTCACCGCCAGAATTTTATCTCTACTAATCTGAACTGAATGTGGGCAGAGTTACCACTTTATTAAATCATTGCCCACGTTGCCAACTATATCTCTGATTCACAGTAACTGAGGACTGTTGCTTAATTTTTTAGATTAAAATTCCAATTGTGATCTTCTTTGACAAATTCCATAGCCACCTACTCCTGTTACAATTAAAAATGGTCAGCTTTCCAAATACCAGTTTGCTTTAATATTGTTATACTACTTTTTTATCAAGCACAATCCAATACTAAATACTTAAGTAAAACAGAATCTTTCTTCTCAAGTGTGCAATAACATTGACTTAGAACTTCAGACTCAGCTACCAAGAGTTATAAACACACCTACCAGCGGAATCTTCATCTGCACATAGAAGGGATGAGAGTTTCTCATTCTCCAAAAAACTTGAAAGGCTCTTGCTGAGATGGGGATTTGAGACAGCACCTTCTATCAGCTTTTCAGAAGGTTCAGATGGACCAACCTGTGAAAAGCACAGAAAAGTAAAGAAATGTTTCTAGAAATTCAGTGAATTAAACTATTACAATACTATTACACTATTACAATACCATTGTATCAATTCAGTTAATAAAAAACAATTAATGAGGTAAATAATATTGCAAAACTCCACATGTGCTTTTTTTACTTATCCCAGAAAACACTCCCTTCCAATGGACTTGGTCTGCTGCCAGAATGGACCCATGCAAGAAATGCAGGCATTATAAATAGGGAAGAGCAAAAAAGCATCTGAAGGACACCAAACTTAAGAGACTGAAAATAAAGAACTGAAATGTTGCATTAAAGAGGTTACACTTGAAATAACCTGCCCTCCATCATGCACTGAGCTGCAAACCCACCTAAAATGTACAAAAATAGCTCTCAATAGTTTCCTATGCTGTTAAAACTAAGCTTCTTCAGAAATAGTACACACAGATACAACTTTTGTTGGAAATTTCTCCAAATGAGCACACTGAATTACTCAAAAAGTAGTATTTCAGCTGAATCTATGTAACAGCAAATATCCTATTTTTTCTGTAGCTGATTAATTTGTAAAAGTAGCACAACATAATATCTGGTATGGATTAAGTCTCACATTCCTTGTAATGAACAGATCATCCGACACACAGCAAAAAAAGTCCAAGTTCAGAAAGTAAAGAATTTGAAAGGAAAATTAATTATGGTTTTCAGAAGACAGTCTGCAAGCATTCATCTGCAACTCACTGACCACAGTGACCCCTACAAAAAACACAAATCACATGACAAAATACTAAATCAACATACTAGCTGACACATTAAGGTGTATGTATTGGACAGCATTTGGCTGCAGTCTGGTGCATGTTTTCCACAAAGAACAGGAGACCTCCCATTCCTGTCTGCATTATATCTCTGTGCCCAAAACTGTTAGCAACTCTAACACAGTAGATAAAAACAGGTGACACATAAGCCTACCATCAATACCAGCAGCTATTTGCTAGCTCTGGACTGTCTACTTCAATTTCCAAAAGCACTACAAAAAATTCCTCAAAAGATGCTTCCCTAAGATAGACAACAACTGGGATAAAATGCAAGGTCCTCACACTGACAAAGAACTACAAGACAGTGGAGGCTAGGAGCAAACAATTTTCACAACTGAGGAAGATTAGATAGATTCATACTCAAACGATATTAAGTGATCTGAAAAATGAAGGCAAAGTGAGTAATGCCAGCACCTTTATAATCTTAAGGGATACACAGTATGAGACAATACACACAGTTCCATTCACTCTCTCCTCCTCTCACAGAATTAAGTCTATTAGAAGATTAATATTAGAAAGTATTTAATTACACTGCGCTTTGAAAAGCTTTTACCTTGCTGTTCTTAATGTCTGTGAGAAAACATATTCCAGGTGGCAAATCTGAAACATAAGACAGTGGTGTGAAGCAGTATTTTAGTAGCATAATACGAGAACAAAACAAGTGCTGACTGTTCTTTAAGGTTAAATTTAGGGAAGTTTTCAGCATACACCATAAAAATAACCCAAACATTCAGATTACCACAACACTAAACCTTGTGTGGTCTTATGACAAAGATCTAAAGGATCTCGTTAAAAAGGCAGAGCTTCATCAGGGCGAGACTTCTAAAAATGATTGTAGATATTTACTGCCTTAAGGACTTCCACAAGGCAGCACAAGAAAGTAAGGAGTCACAGTTTGTACTAGTAGAGGAACAAGTGTTTGTTCCACTGTTGCATTTCACCTGCTGGACCAATTCTCGTTTTGGATCATTTTAAGCAGCTTCCACTTGTCTGTGTGTTATATCCACACATAATCCAGTTGCAAGTCCCACAAGACAGAGAACAGTTTTAACAGGCACACACAGATTTTAGGAAAAAAGATTCGTAATAGGTGTGAATAGTAATAGGTGTGAATAAAAGACAATTTGCAAACAACAATTTCCAAGTTAAAAATCAAGTAACTAAATCTGACTGGCCACTATCAAGTCCAAACACTGGGCAGTCTCAGCTTTCCAAAGCATCACCACTTTGTTGCACATTACTGCCACTTCCTCAAGACTACAGCAGCAAACAACTGAAGCCAACACTTCCTTGTTAGGAGTGATCTTTTACAAGGGTCTATTTATGTTACAGCTCAGAGTATACTTTCTAATTGAACACATTAGCTGTTAAAATTATTAAAAACATATACAAATACTCAAAGCTTGGAAAAGGATATTGTCTAAAAGTATATATTTACTAACTGTATTTACTGAATTTTAAGGGACAAGTAGAACTTACTCACAGAACCAACATTAAGTGAAAACCCCAGGCAAGCTTGGTATGAGTAACCATGCCATAAAATAAGTTTGGGAATATTCTTTTGCTTCCACTACCCTACCCAGACTTCAGAAGAAGAATCACTTTCACAGCAAGTATTCAAAACTATGTTTTCATGCATAACCTCGCTGGAAGAGTAAGCTTCCAACACCTACAGCAGCAGTCAGAGACATCTATCACAGATTGGAACAGGGCAAGAGAAGAGATGCCTTACACTTACTGAAACAGAAGGAGTAGAGAACAAACAACATACACTTCTTCCACAAAGTTCCTGGAACTAAGTCAGATTATTACTAACATTACTGTACAGCAAACATTATTTTCACCAGCTTGCTGTATAGCTTTGAGGAGAAGTCCAAGAACGTATCAACCACAAGCTTTTTGTTTTCAGTTTGCTCAAATTCAAGAGATTTTTTTTTTTCAGAACCCATTTATAATTTGCCATAAAACAGTGAAAGACATTGTCAAAAGAAGACATCTGTAGCATAAAAAGCTAACTACAGTGACAATAAGTACACTACTTTTCCTCAAAATTTAATACCTTCCAATTGCTCAAGTCGCAAAACTTCACATAAGGTACCTTGACAGTGATTTGAATGTTCAATCGCATTCTGAGCTTGCTCTCCACGTACTGAGTGGGATTCTTTCAAATTAACACATGGCGGCTGAAGCTCTTCAATTTGTGTAGCAATCTCCCTAGAAAAAGAATTATTTCAATGAAAAAAATCAGTGAGCTACACAGACCATCATCTCTCGTGATAAGGATGTGATAAATTCTCCAATTGCTTTTTCTCGGTATACAACAGATTCTAGAGATCTGTCATTTTACAATAAAAGAATACATATCAAAATCACAAGGACTTCAGTTTCACAATCTAAACTGTGAAACAAATACTGAAATTTCATGCAAAATATGCCTCTCTACCTATTTGTTTCTCTCTTTATTTCCCTTAGAAAGAGGGAAAAGTCTAAGGACAAAAGGGTCTTCTGTGGCCAAGTTCCATGATCCATTTGAGACCGAGTCAAACACTAGACAAGGTTTCGCCAAGTCCACAACGTCACCCAGCCTTTTGTTACACTAAATAAGGGCCCAAATTATAGAGAACATGAGTTACTGAAATGGTGTGTAGTTAAATAACAGCTTCTGGAATTATGCAGGAAAGTTGTCCTTCACTTCTGGTTTTACAGAATGTCCATGCAGGCTTATAAACTAATCATGTCAGGTGGCAAAACTTTCGCTCCAATATTTTACATCAATAAATTAAACTAACATTTGAAAATCTAAAACAGAACTATTCCATATTCTGTGTTTTGTTTTCTTACTTGAGTACAATCAGGACACTGACTCCCTCTCAAACCTTATATTCTTTGTTTTGAGAGGGACAATTTGAGAGTGCAATTTTATCAGTGAGAAAGGCACACAGCGCAGTTTCTGTCACAACAGGAGCACATTTGGCCTTGGGCAGAATAACCTAAGCAACAGCTTCCAACACTTGCACCACTCGGCAGTGCTTTCTCAAGTGTATCACTAACACGAATCATTTCCTAAGAAATACCAATCACTGAGCCTACAAGGAAGGAAAATTTAATAGAAATTGTTGCTCCTTTCTGTACACAAACTGCTTGATGCTTACTCAAAACCTATTTATATCAGTCCAAAATGCTATTCACACACATGACGTGAACCAGAAACCTCAGCTGAATTCCAGATTATTCAAAGCTAACTAGGTAAATACAGGCCACATTTAGGTGAGGCAATAACTACATATAAATCTACATACTAACTTACTGGTATCTGCATTTTAGGACAGAATTAAGAGTTTAACCACCTCACTTACATGTCATCGTGAAAGCAGAGGGCAAATCTTTCCACTGGCTCGGGATGTGACTGACTGCTGTGAGGAGACCCTGAGAGAGGCGAACGTTTCCCTTCCAAATAGGATGCACAATCATCAGGAAGCCTGTAAATGTGGGGCGGAAAAACACACATCAGCATCATTCTAATATCCACTGCTCCTGTTTTCCAAAGAACTGCGGAGAAAAAAACTCATATTGATGACTACTTGTTTCCTGGAAGTTAGGCTATTTCAGTATTTTAGCTAATAAGTATTTACAGATATGCATTTGTATCCTGAAAGCTCCTCTCCAGTCTTCTGCAGCTCTTTAGAGAAACACCACTCTATAGTTTTTAGAGGCCAGTGGTGTCCTTCTGGAACACACACTTCTGGAAAGACAGGGTATTAAAGTCTCATCTTACTTGTTGTTAAGTAACAGAACAGCAGTGAAGTGCAAAGGCTCTACTCCTTACTGAGCAAGTTTTAATTCTTAAACATAACACTAGCTCTCACACTTTGTAAAAGGAGCCAGATTCAGTAAGTTCAGTGAACAGTTAACAGAGAACACACATGAAAAAATATATTATTCCCTACACAACTTCAAATTCGAGTATAGTACGTTGAAGAGCTGAGTTAAAAGAGACTTGACTATTACAGCCTAAAAATTAAATTACTTCTGAAGGGTAATTTTTGTAAATTTTAAGTATTGTACTAGTTACATATTAAATGCAAATTTTACACTCGTAACACAGACGATCCTGTGTTTGCCTGAGACACTGATTGGTAAATAGTTTTTTATCACCGACCAAGCAGTCTGTGAAATTAATTTTTGCTCCCCGGAGTTAAATGCTTCAACGGCTACTTTATATTACTCAGTGGCACTTTCTGAGACCCTCCTCACCTGCTGTCACCGCCCATTTGGCTCCGGACAAGCGTGGAGGCGGCCACAGGTAACCCCGGGTTGGAGACGGTGACATTCTCGAAGACGACACTCGCGCTGCTGTTCAAGGACTGGCCCAAGTAGCTCGGGAACGTCTCGTCGGCGATATTCTTGAAGTCTTCCATCATCCTGCACACGCTGCCTGCAACAGCACTCGGGCCGGCACCACCATCAGCCCCGGTCGGGCACACCTGCAAGCGGGATCCCAGCAGCTCCACACCCGCACAACACCCGCTTTGCTGCCGCCTCGCTGCCGGTGTGGAGCTGTTATGATGTGGAGGTGTTCCCGGGGGATCACCCCGCTCCAGAACCCACAAAAGCTCTCAAGAACCGCTCCCAGCCCTCTGCCCACCGAGACTTTTGGGGGACGCGCTTCCTTCCACAGCCCTCTCGGGAGCGCCCAAAGAGAGCGGCGCTCCTGCGGCTCACAGAAACGCCGCTGCCAGACGTGCCGGCCTATATTTAGCCCGTGAAGCCGCCCGGACCGAGGCGGTCCGAGCCTGCCTTCCTCCCTCCGCGGCCCGTCCAGGGAGCACCTGAGGCGACACC
>VWZN01001860.1:42192-54236 GCA_013396955.1 Regulus satrapa
TGCGTGCTGAAGCGTACATGTCACTTTTTTTTTTTTTTTAAAGTAGAGGATGCGAGCAGGTGTGTGTGTGTGTGCACGCATAAAAACTTCAACAGATCTACATCAAATTCAGTGCTGTCCAGGATGTTTTCACAATGCATTTCTACAGTTTTATTCCTGGTATGGAGAGGGCAAAAGTCTACGAGAGTGAGAATCCATGTTTGTCCTAATCAAAAATTCGTACTGGTTCAAATATGTCCAAAACAAAACCCAACAACCAAAGCAAAAGCACTGCACACACAAAACGTATACAGACACACAGCCAAAGAAAGCCAAAGGAAATCACCAAAGCTATCTCAAGGCTTCTACAAGACCCAAGATCCTCACTCCTGGCAGTTCAAACTGAGATGTGCTCCGAGCACAGAAGCAGTAGAAGGGCTATTGCGGGTATTCTTTCGGAAGAAAAAGGAGCACAGCCTCAAAAAGTGCTGGACTAATTTAAAATATTTTGAGTACCTGCTGTAATTATCCCTTTCAACGCCCTTCTATAATCTTCCTTCCTAGAATTCTGCTGCCTGTCAAGGGAATAGAGAGAAGCATGAGGTAGAAAGTCACGCATGTGGATGGAAGGGTCCTAGTTTGGAGAGAGGTCAGTACAAAAGAGCAGGCAGGGGGCAAGGCAGGCATCAGCCACAAAACCAGCCCGAGTTAATTCGCTGGGGTTAAAGCACTTGGGTGCTGTGTTCTAACATGACTTACTTGCACTGAAACTTACAGCATGTTTCCATTAGTAAGAAGTGTGACTGGGATCAGGATATCTAATAATAACACGTGTTCATCGCGGAGGAAAATAATGTGACAATGCTGACTAAACTATTAACAATGAACTCTACAGAAGCTGCAAAAAAATTGTCATTACTGTAATTGGTTAATCTGTGACCTCTTCAAGGGTTAAGACAGGAATTCTGCAAATGGCTTAACATTTCAAAAATATGTTCTGTTGCTTGCATACCCAGGAACAGTTTGTTCTGGTTTAGGAGTTTATTTTACTCTAGCAGTCTCTGCAGACCTTCAGCACACCCACGAGAAAAGTCAGAGCACACCTTGTGGCACAGACCAGGAATATGCAGCTGCACATCGGGAATAGCACAGAAGCAGAGCTAGGAGAGTGAACAACTGAATCAAAATACCGCCTTCATCAAGAACCTATTTTAAAAGAAAAGAGCTTATTATAAGGAAAAGCTTACAAATACAGACCTTTCAGAAGAAGTTTATTGGTCAACCACCATTATAAAATTTAAATATTTATACAGCAAGATGGGAAAATCTTAAGTAACCAAACACTTCAAATTATTTTGCTGCAGTATACACAGGAATGGTTTTGTTTCTTTAACAAGCTGGTCCAACATCTTTCTTCCCTCACAAGTGTCTTGAACGCAGGTCTAATTTTGAGAATGTGTTTCTCATGTAAATGCAGGATACAAAAAGAAAAAAATTAAGACCATACTAAACTGATTTCAAAAAGGAGGGGAAAAAAAAAAAAAAAAGGACAGTCACGTTGAAGTCACCTACTCCATAATGAACTTGTGGCTAATAGTGTTTATAGATGTTGCCAAAATTCAAAGGGTACAAATTAACATGGTCTTTGATAGACAAACACGTTTTAAATTGTTTGGGTTTTTTTTTTTTTTTTTTTTGTTTTGCAAAACATGCATAATGTTCCCACATTTTTTAAAAAGTCTTCTGTACCAGACAAGGAATACAAAGGCAGCCAGAAATGGAAGCATTCACAAACACCAGAATAAGGCCCTTCAGAATTTATTTAAAGTTACATATTAAACCCCTTCATTCTCAGGTAAAAGATTAAGAGGCCGAGACACACATCGTCTGCGAGGGTGAGGATACTGGAGGTTGGCAGTGTCAGCATCACAAGACTGCTCTATCAGAGGAGGAGGAGGAGGAAGGAGCTGGGCATGACTGGACCATCTCGATCCAGCCCGTGGGGAATCCAGAGGGGGAAAGAAATACCTGAAACAATTAAGAAAGGAACAAAACACCAAAACAAAAAACCAAACCAAACAAAACAAAACAAAAACAAAACAAAAAACCAAAACAAAAAAAAAACCAAAACAAAACAAGAAAAGAAGAGAAAGGTAGTAAATACAAGGAGAACCAAAGGGGAGAAAAGACATGCTGGAAAACAAAAAGGCTTTAGTATATCCATGCCAAAACCAATAGAACATAATAGCAGAAATCAAGGCTTGTAATTCAAAACAAGACAAATCTGGAAACCCTTCTTTAAAGCAAAGTAATAGTATTTTCCACTGAAATTCTTTGAAAATAATACCATAGTCATAGTCCTAGTATACATTTTTACAAAAGAACGGATTGCTTTGGGAGTCAAAAGGGAGGTGTGCTACCGCTATTAACAGGCTTTCATTCTCCCACAATTACTGTGATTTGTTAACAGCTTTCAGTAATGCTTTGTTTGTGACACAAAATATACATTAAATATCATCAAAGTACATTTGCTGCATATGCGTCTCATTCAGATTAACGTCACAGCATTTCTAGAATAGACGTGAAAACATCACTGTTAATTATTAACAATAATGATATACATTTACAGAGAACAACTGCTTTGAATGAAATACAGTCTTTGCGTCTATTTACATACTTCTGCAAATTCCTCAGTGTGAATTAAAGATTTCTGGTGAATGCAAGATTCAGAATTACGCCATTTCATGTAATTTTGCTGCTGTTTTTATTAGAACTTACCCGTAACACTTGTGCATTTTAGTGTAACTGTATTATGTTTCCTGTCTTGTTTACAATGCTGTGGACTTACATCAAAGAACAGCTATCAGTTTATTAATTAAATTATGGGACAATTACCAACAAGCTGCATTTTGGTTTATAACTCTGTATGGCTAAAGTGTTTGCATTTTTCAAGGACACTATGTTTAGAGAACTGAAGTACTCCATGTAATTGTAATTATTACCATAGGAATGTGCAAATATGTAACAGAAAAAGTACTTCTTTTAGGATGAAGGAAGTATGACAGTACTTACAAGACATTTATTTGAAGTCATACTAAAGAATATAAATGAAGCAATACCAAAATACTAAAAGCCATCATCTGTACAATTGTCAAAACAGTTTTCTTACTCCTTTAGAACTAACAGCTGCATATATTACAAAGCAGTTACAACTTTGTCATGTTTAGGAATCTTAATCAAATACTGAACACTCTGAAATGCACAACAAATTGGTTCTCAAAACAATTTTAATGAAAGTTATTGTGATGGTCATTTCCCTCCTCCCATCCCAATCAAGGACAAAAATTCTTGGTTTTAATCATGAACTATCTTTTAATTTGACAAGCTTTCAAAAATACGTTCTGATGGAAGTTTTGTGGTTTGGGTGGGTTGTTTGTTTTTTCCAAACAAGATGCCTCTCCAAATATTTTTCTATTGGGCGTTCCATCAGTATCAAACTATGCAGGCTAGTACAAAAAACGCACACAACGTGTTTTAAAAAGGCTTTTTGAACAGCATTTAGTAGTTAGCAGGCTGCTGGTGTCTTGGGAGAGGTCAAACGACGCTGGGGAAGGGAAAAAGGAGTTCGTTTTCCATTCCTGTGTGCATGCAACAAGCAGCAAAACACCAAAGTTACTCCAGTTAGCTTGGTATCAGCTCTGCTTTCTGTTAAAAAGGACATAATACAAATGGAGAACGGAAATTGTATCATAAATCTAGACACACAATTATATCAACATAATAATACAGCCCTACTGGTTTATTTCCTAACAATCTACATCACATGTTCTGAAATTTATTTTGAGTAAAAACCCAGTTTGGCCATAGTGCTTTTACAATCTTTTCCAGATCTGCCTGTGCTATAGCTGTTTCAAGTGTTTAAGCTTAGAGACATGAAACATAGCATGTACAGTCAGAGACAAAATAAGTTCCGTGTAGGATACCTGTTCAGTGAAATGTCAATGCATAAATCTTGACCAGCATGTTAACACTAACACAGAAGTCAGCAACTACTTATGCAATTCAGGCCAATATCATTAAACAAACAAACAAACAAAAAAACCCAACCATGTACTAAATTGTGTATCTTTTATAATAAGGCTCAATCCCAGTACAAGACACCGTATGTCTGCGAATTCCACAGCCACTGACTTAATTCTGGAAATAACATTGTGTTACAAATCGGAGGCAAGAACAATTTATTAAAACCAAACCAAAATAGAGAGCACGAAGGGAACAGAAATAATGCTAGAAGTTTTGGTTTTACAATGCCTTAGCACCAAGTTCAGGGACAGGAGAAGAGCAGCCACCAGTGGGGTGGGGACAGCTAGTCTTGGTGGCAGCAGGTTCTTAGATAAGGAGATTGTGAAGCCACACCCTTATGCTGGAGGGCTGTAAGACAGCCTGCATTTCCCCACAGAAGCCCAAGCAAATAAGCTACACAGCTCTGCATGTGCCCTTTCCAAGGCAGGGCTGCATTTCATTTGCTACATTGCAAGTACAACCTGGAACCACGACCAACATCATTGTGCTGCCTTTTCTTGTAGGGGCTGGGCCCATTACCACCTCTTGCACACCCATTTATCTTTTCAGGAAAATGTGCAACCTATTATTCTCTGTTCAACAGGATCAGGAGCCTTGAGCTGCCAGTCAGGATTGACAGCTGAAAGGGAAAGAGGAGGCAGGCTGATGCTACCCTCCAAAAGCAAACTATACTCTTAAGCATTTGCAAGCTGAAAAAAAAATCCCACATGACTAGCTGCACATGGATGGAAAAGAAAACTACTACCCCAAGGCATTTGAAACAAAGACGGCCACAAAACTTGGAAACTGCTGCTGTAGAATCTGGCCACATGTCATCCTTATATAGGACTTACCATTCCGTAAAGAATATATGTACTGATTGTACACACTGCATTATACGGATGCAAGACTCAGCATATTTCTACATTTCAGTGTGCACAAATGAAAATGTTTTTTTCAGAAGAGGCGGTAAAAATTACCAGCTAAATAGCAACTGTTACAGAATGACAACCTAACAGAGATTAAGGCAAATTATCTGCAATATGAGTGTTATATGAGGAAAATTTTAAAAACCACAAAACTTTTATTCAATTGATGCTATACACCTGCAAAAACCAAGTAAACTAACACTATCATTTGATTGTTTAAACCACAAGTTATGAAGTAGCTTTTCTTCCTTCCCTTCTGCTACATTATCCCGGAGAAAAACAGAATTTGTTGCTGGTATTTTTGCTTCACTTTTAAACATGTATCTAAAATAAAAGGGAAGTTACACACCAGTAGGATGAAGTTTCTCCTTTGAAACTATTTCAGAAACATTGTTTTTAATACTATGAAAGTACTAAACATGAAAACAGTTACTTACATTGCTTTTTTATACAGACTGATTCAGTGTGACTTACTGTTTTGTTCATTTCCCTCTTAACACTGGCATAATAGACAAACCACAGAGCAAAACCAGAAAAGCTTATAGAAGTATTCATGCAATAAATCACATTGCACTTTAAAAACACATAAAACAAATACGAGAGCTACATGAAATTAAGAAGATTCAAAGAAAAGACTATTTACTGAATATCAGTCTCTCTATTAATTAACCTACCTGCTGGCAGATGATCCATTTAGTGAATTCTGCAGACTTGTATTGGCTGAACCTAGAGAGGCATTAAAAATTCCCTGCTGAGAACTACCATTCACCGGACTCCCATTACCTTTCAGTATACCAGTACACTTCCAGTTGTCCATGTAATTAGCTGCAAACACAGATATACAGAAACTGTTAGCCCCTCTTCTGAAGCTCAGCTTTCCCTACAAATACGTTTCAACTGCCCCACACCTGGTGGGAATTAGAACTGAACTTCAATACCAATATATAAGTTCCATGCAGCTGAAGATCTGGCCCTTCAGCTGCCTGAAATTCCCTGCCCGTCCATAATTTAAAACTCAGTTGTCACTATTACAATACTGAGGAACAAATGAGAATGCATAAGGTAACTACCAGTGGGTTTTTGCTGTTGTTGAAAGTATTTTGTTGGGGTGGGGTTTGTTTTTTTCTGTTGGTTGTCTGGGTTTTTTGTTGTTGTTGGTTTTGTTATCTTATGTTTGGTTGATTCGTGGAGGGGGGTGCATGTATTTGTTTTCTTTTAAAATGTAAACAGAAAAAAAGCCATTTGTCTGGACATTGAGACTGAATGTAGATTTTCTAGGTTTAGCAGCAGAAAAAAAATCTTAATTTTTAAAATGACAACTTTATGTAGCTCTAGTTTGGTGAAACAATTTCAGGCTACAGTAACAACTATTCCCAGCAGCCTAAATAATGCAAGTATTTCACCACAGAAAGTTATTTCTGAATTGTTTTTTCTTAAACATAAGCAGAAAAATAGAAAAAATATCTATCTTTCACAAATCTAAAATGGACACTCAATCCAAAGTAATGTTTTGAATAAAATTTCTCAAGTATATTCAGCAGACTACAAAGTTAACCTTACCCTTCCAGAGCCTAACACAGCCGTCATCACCAGAGGAGGCAAGCACTGTGCCTGTAATATTCCAGCTCACTCGCCACACCTGGGAGTTGTGATTATCAAACTGTGCCACAATATGAATTTCAAATTTTGTTAATCCTCCTGATGAAGTCAATTCTTTCCTGTTTAAGAGAAAAGTGACAGTTCTGCACACAACTGCTCAAAGGTCTGGGCTTGAACATGATGTCAGAGAGAACTACACTATTTTTCTAGTAACATACTGTTATTAGATTAGGTATTCAAATAAAATTACAGACTTACAATCTTGTCACTTTAACAATCAGATTGCTAAAAACAATCCTGCATACATTAAATTATTGCTTTTGCTTTGCAGTGACTATTTGAACAAGACTGTTTAGTATGCATCACATCACACCAGACCATCTTCCTCTTAAGCTCACCTTAGAGGTTTCAGTGTGAAAATTCGTACGTCTTTGGTTGCTACAGCCAAGATGTGGAAGGATCTTCCCAGATTTGGAGCAAAGGCAATATCATGTACAGGATCTGTGACTGTCATCAGAGCTTCTGCTTTTGCGTATTTCCTGTACAGTGCAAGAAATTAACCTTTAATACCACGAAAATTGCCAGTGATGCAGATTATATAAACCAGATATAGTGGAAATGGGAAGAAGGATTAAGTATAAATTATAAGACTTGCAAAAAAAAGGTAGCTTTTTAACATGAGTTTAGACATTAATTTCAAGCAGATTTCTTCAGAAATTGAATCTATCAGATACAGCAGCCACCAAGTACAGTATGCAACAGCATTTGAAGTCATACAACAAAGCAAGAATCGCAGTAGAAATTTCTGTCTACAACTGGAAAAGGGAAATAAAAAGAAATATTCCATTCGCAAATCTAAAGGGAATTTGCATCTCAGTAACTTATTAAATTTTCCATGCCTTTAAGCAGACCACTGTCTGCCTCCTCTGCTGTGTGATAAACACATACTCCATTTTCTTAGTAAGCTACAGTAACTTTATTGTTAATGCATGGAGAGCATTGCCTGAAGCTGGACATAAAATCCACAGAACACTCCGGCCCCTTTCCCACATCAATCACTCCCAATCAAACACAATTTCTCTGTTATCATTTAATTGGAAGTGGTGGTGCCCAAACTTACTAGCCTTTTCTAGTTCTGTGAACTCTTGACTATACAACCTGAACTTCGACAGACCATGAGCAATTCACAGCACTTTCTGTCATTATAATCATGCCTTTAAAATCATTGTAAGGTGGCTTTGAACAAACCAGCGTCTGGTACAACACCATTCAAATTTCAACTCTTAACTCCTTGTGTAAAATTAAACATATAATTTAGTAGACACAGAAACAATAATTCTCCCTTCAAAAGGTAAGAACACTGTAAGAACACTGACATTTCTGCACTGACAGAGAATAAAATTATCAGTATAATTTCTGTTAACATTAGTTACCATTCTGAGGTCTCCCTCTCTTTTCCCACCCAATGGATCAGAGACAAAATTAAGCTATTTCTATTTACTACTCCACATCTAGTGACAGGAATAAAGGGTCATATATTATCAACAACTTTATGATCCCACAAACTTTATATATTGTTATTTAGCATACCTGGTATTTTCATTATATTCATAAATTTGAACCTTAGCCAGTATATTTGGGCTGTTGTCATCACTTCCTACAGCTATCATTGGAGAATGTGCTCGAGAGCTAAAAGGTGAAAACAAATACTGTTTTATTTACATATTACACACATATATATATAAAAGTGATATTTATATATAGTATTTCCCATAGAAACTACACCAAGCCATTTGATAACTTTTAAACGCATTATCAATAAGAAAACAACACCACAAAATATCACAAGGAAAAAATCACAAAGAAACAGGAGATAAATGCTGCTCACAGTTAACACTATCTTCACTCTATTGTTTTGAAAGACCACTTTATACACTCACTAAGGTGAAATCATTATACAACATTATTTAGCAGTTCAAGGCAATGTCCTCAGAGAGAAGAATTGACTTTCTGTAATAGACTGCATCTGCAGTCTAGTATTTGCCACAAGTTTCATGGCAGAGTCTGCATTCTTTGCAGCGCTTTAATGATTGATTTAGTGATACTTCATTCAGGTTTTAGCAGATCAATCACGTAAGCTAAATGCAGATGAATTCTTGTTTTTAAATCAACTTTTATCCTATCCCATGCAGTAAAGTGAATGCATGTACTCTGAACCTCCAGCACAGACTACTGCTCATGAATAGAAGAGCAACTGGACCAGCAGGACACAGCACTGTATCCACACTGAAAGCCATGAAGTGCTTCTGGACAAACAGAAATCAAAGCAGTTCAGCTTCGATTGGCTTTTCCCTTCCTGTTACAGTCATAAATCAAATGTTTTAGTAACATACCTTGAAGGATTCCAAGAAATACAACTGCAGCTGAGCTTACATGAGATTTCATGCTGCAGTGACCACTGGCTGAGATTCATCACATCTGGAGCTTCATAGATCCTTACAACTCCATCTGCTGAGCAGGTTGCTAACATAAGACCCATGTGCTTGGGAGCAAACTTCACATCTGTAACAGATGTTCTGCTGTCAACCAGAGTAGTCCTCTTGACCTGCAAAGAAATTTCCATTAAAAATTTATTCCCTAAGGAAGGCTAATAAAAGTCTGACAACACCATTTCATAGGACTGCTTACATCTTCCACCAAAAAAATTCCCACCCCCCAACTTTTCTACTGTTCCAAAGATGAGCAAGAACAGCCAGTGTTGTTTCACATGATCTCTTGTCAAAGAAAAACACAGCTTTAACTCTACTGTAGATGGGAATTCATGGCTGCAAGTTGTTTGCAGGGAACATCTTATTATGAAACACCAATAATAGTGCCACTAACTGGCCTGAATGTAGCCAGTTAGCTGTTTTTTCTCAAATATTTTAAAAATACTTCCTTTGTGTTGGAATGATGTCACAAATGAACAAAACATAGCCAAAATCAGAAACTTCATAGCCACAGAAAAGAAGTCTCACCCAGTGACTCTGGCCTCGGAGTTTATCATTTGACTCTCCCACTATTTCTTCCCATACAGCTGCCGTTCTATCAAACGAGCAGGAAGCCAGGACCTGCCCAAATTCAGGATGGGCCCATGTCACACGCCACACTGATCCACTGTGCGTCTGCAAGATAACATCAAAACACTGTAGAGAAGCAAACTTACTGCCTTAGGCCAAGGAACCATCTATTCTCGTGACTTTCTGAAGAAGAGAATTCTAGAAAGCAGTAACACTGTTCCTTTTAAACCTTCATTCTCTTATACAAAGTTACACAGCAGCTCCTGCAGCTCCTCACCCCAACCAGCACTGTAAAGTTGTTGCTATTAGTGTTTAAAATGCAATTACTACAAGTGTAATCCAAGGCATTATTTATTACTATTTTAAGTTCCGAACTATGATTCTGCCTTGATGCAAAAAGTACTGTTCTGTTCTCAATCAAATTTCAGCCATCCCCATGCTCACTTCTAGCTTGCCTGTACTTTTCAAAAGCACTTGCAGAGCATTATTAATCTTCTTTTTAATATGAAGCTCCTCTTTCATATCTAGTCAACATTCCTGTCTTAGAAAAGGGGGATTCAAGAGCCTCCCTTACACTGACATTTGCAGGGATGAATGCATTGTGGGCCTATTAAATATAAGTTTAAGAACAACTCAGAAGTTGAACGTACTAATTATCCAGATGAAGCAAGAGCCTCTATATAACACAGTTCTCAGAAAGGTTTTGGAGAATGAAAATCAGAGGTCAGGTGATTTAACATTTAAGTGACAGACATCTTCCTTTTAATCCTTTTCATTTCCCCCTCCCCCCTCTTTTTATTAAATTAAGTTTTATTATATGCAAAAGGAAACATTCAATTAAAAAATAAGGTACTGTTTTCTACTCCCTGAACACCAGTCACTGATAATGTTTACTGACACCAGAGTCTGCCAACATAAGTAGGCACTAACAAGAGCAGACTGCACGTTAGCATCTGCCTTAAGTGAGAGGCACCAGAGATGTTTTATAACAGCAAAGAAGTATTTTACACAAGATGTACAGAATCTACGTCAAAACAAAAGCATTTGTACTCCAAAATGCAGCAGAAATGAAGCATGTTTCTCCAAAAACAAAGGAGAAATGATGGTTATGTCTGTGTAATTTTTACAAATACAAACCTTCCAGCTGGCAGTGCAATGCCAATCTCCATTTTCACTTTTGTCCCAGACCTATTGAGAAATAAAAATACAATCATACAATTTGCGAAGAAAGCTTACTGACTAGTACTTTAAAGACACAGCCATTCATATATATAATAAAATTTTTTTTAAATACACACACACACATTTTCATTCAGGACTTGGACATTTTCATTTTGTACATTTTGGTTCAGTACAAAATTGCACTTTACTCAACCATGAAAATATCCCTATTACAGGTAGGGAGAAGAGGCACCACCTGCAAAACTCACTATTGTTCAAATTACACAGAAGAGAAACTATTATAATTCCCACTATATACTTCAGTATATATTCAGTCTTGTGTTCAGTCATGTTCCAGTCACTGTGTTCCACGAGTACACTGTTCTGTTTCATTCTAGAGCTCCCAGCATTCCTCACGTGCTCAGCTCCGGTTGCAAAACCCTAATGCAGCTCCCAGCACTCATCCCAAAAGCAGAGCAGGACAGCAAAATAAACACCAGGGTAGTGGAGGAACGGATCTTGTTTCTTTTTATGAGATTTCTGCCTTGATTTATAACCACATGCAAGTCACTGAACCTTCTCCTCTCTTGATTTCCCATACATCTTTATACTTAGGAGTTTGTACTTAAGAGTACTGAAGAATTATGTAGAAAGCCATGAACATAACCAAATGAAAGTCACCACCTGACACCCACTCCTGCTTGTCCCTCATTCACTTTAAAGCTGTACTGAGAGTCCCCACACGTTTGCCACTTTGGATCTCTAACACAGCCTGGGACGTGTTGTCCCCGTGCTTGGAGGAAAACCTCTGGACAGCCTCATAAAAGGACTCAGTTATCACTGGAAAGTAATATTACGCTGCTAAAGAACATCGTTTCTGTGCTCAACCTACCTCCTTCTTTCAGAACTGCACACGCTGGGCAGTCAGTCCAAATCAAAGTTCCCCACGGCTCTGGCTTACTTTCTGGGGGGACCATTTTACTGTGGTTGGTTATTTGCTATTTAGTCTGTGGTCAGGGAGAGAGAGCTGCTTCCTTGTTCTTAAGCCTAATCTATACATGACACAGCTTTCTACAAAAAAGCGACTTTTTCCAAGCATTTATCTGGACGTAATAAACAAACATGACTGCACTCCGCAAATTAGATTTCTCAAATCTATCCATGTCACTCCCAAATGTTTGTTCATCCTCTCACAAAAAAAAAAAAAAAAAAAAAAAAAGGGGGGGGGACAAACAAAATGTTGTTGAAAAAAAAA